>JAQISU010000098.1:12286250-12890000 GCA_029339505.1 Unio delphinus
ACCTTATGATTCATAATTAGGAACATATAGTCATTATTACA
The DNA here is from genome assembly GCA_029339505.1 of Unio delphinus. Lineage (NCBI taxonomy): Eukaryota > Metazoa > Mollusca > Bivalvia > Unionida > Unionidae > Unio > Unio delphinus. The sequence goes on from JAQISU010000098.1 coordinate 12,286,292, forward strand.
TGGTCAAGTTGTTAAATTGTTGAGTTAATAAATTTAAACACATTTTGTTGATTTTTTTCAGTTAAATTGAAACATCTTTTGTAGTACATGTATTTATAAACAATGACAAACAAGAAAAACATGTCCTTACATTATATTAAAGACACATCACATATGAACGAAAGAATTTTGGATGATTGTAGCAGTATTTCAGTTACATTTGCCTGATCAGCCATAAAAAGTTTCGTTCATTTAACAAAGTTGTAGAACAAATATAACACACAATGTAATATTATTGTCAGGTTAAAGTATACATCATTAATTTAAAAGAGATTACTCCTGTACATTTATAAGCATATTGAACACTTGATCAAAGATATAACTGTTTAACAAAAATTAAAATTTGCTCTTACTAACCGATTATAATCAATGACCAGTTGGTTAAGAGGAACCGATTATCGATTAAGAATTTCTGACCGATTCCCATCACTACTTGTAGTATAGATTGCGAGTTTCCATTGGTAAATATTTCTTGATTCTGCTGAGAAGGGAAATTTTGGATGACAGTGTTTTACAAAACTTATCAATATGGTCATTCCATAATAAATTATTATCTATGGACACACCTACAAGCCTTTTATGTTTGACATTTTCTAATGGATGATTATTTATTGCAAGAGATAGTTTTGGGTTCCCTAACTTGTGTAGCTTTTCTGTCATCCCCAGAATCACACATTTTGTTTGACCTTCATTAATTACCATCCTATTTTGTTGTGCCCAGTTTTGGACTCTAATAAGGTCTGAGTTTAATCTTGTTTGGATAACTTCAGTATCAGAGCTAGATGTATAAAGTGTAGCATCCTTTGCAAAGAAATCTGTATTTGTCGATTCATTATTTAATGGTAAATTATTGATATAGATAAGGAAGAGGAGAGGGCCCAAAACTGAGCCTTAAGGGACTCCTGCATGAATAGTGCGAGTTTGAGAGCTAATATTGCCAATGCTTACTTGTTGAGACCTTTGGTTTAGGTATGATCTAAACCAGTTTAAAAATGGATTGTCAAACCTGTAATCCAGAGGATTTATTAATATTCAACTTAATAAGCATATTAAAAACATCAGCTTCACTAACAGTAGCTATTGAAAAATAATTATCTTCAGGAATTTTAGCTCTTATAAATAACAGTAGAGCAAGTTCAATTGGGATGTTAGTCTGGTTCTGAATACTGTTAGTGGAGATGCTTATGAAGAAATTGTTGAACATTTCCACAATGTCTTTTATAGATGTTGCTATATCATCATTTTGCTTAATTCTAGGGGGGAAGACATCTGTTCTTGGGTGGGTTCAGCTCTGTTAGATGCTTCCACAATGTTTTGGTACTCTTACTTTCATTAATAGCCTCTTTATAGTACTTCTTTTTGCCTTATCTATCAGGTGCTTAGTTTTATTCCTCCACTTTCTATAGCTTTTCAGGTCTTTTTTCTTGTGGAAATTATCTCTTAGGTGCCTAGCCTCATTGATCTCAGGGGTAATCCACTTGGGTGTAATTTGGTGTTTAACCCTTTTTGTTTTAATTGGGGCATTGCTCTTGCATAAGCAGTCATATACAAGTGGTAATATTTGGAATTAAATTAGTATTTTATCATGCTGCACAAATGCTTGTACATGTATTAACACCAGAATCAATGAAAGTCTCTTCATGCTCAAATGCAAAAGAATACTTATTAATCATTTTTTGACTATTTCATTTTATGTAGAAGTTAAATGCATACATCATCAAACTGAGCAATAATAAATTAAAGATGAAACAAAGTACCTGTGCTGCTCATAGATAATATTCATGATACATGATACACAGTCTACAGTACAATACATTATCAATTGCGTATCATTTCATCTTTCAAGATGTGTCAAAGGTAGAGTGGTGCCATTTATATACACATTTAAAATCAACAAATACAGACAGTGCAAAGACTAGTCATCTGTTCATATGCCATTTTCATCTATGATACAATAACAGTTCCCAACAGACTACCTTTTTTTAAAATTTAACCTTTTCACCATTTCAGGCTGTTCCATTTGATGGCTGCTAATTTCTAACTTAGAAAACCATTAAACTTTAGCCAAAAAAGACACTGAAAAGAATCTGACCAATTCTGACACAAAACTTTCTGACAAAAGGTAGATTATTGAAAAAATGCTGACATATCATGAAATATGAATAAAGCAAGGCCTACCAAGTTTCCATGATCACTGATTCCATCTGTAGAAATAGTCAAAAAGCAATTTCACATTCTATCATTGAATTTTAATGTAGTATTGGCCACTATTTCTTAAACGATAGCCTGGTGGCTCAACTGAGTTAAATGGAACCACCATTGAATAGCCTAAAATGCTGAATAAAACTGACAACCACAGATAGTCTGTCTGAATAATTTTTTTCTTGTCATCGATGAGAATCGCATATAAATATATGATAACTATATCTATAATCTGCATACTGGAAATACAACCAATATGTCAACATACATAAAGAGACACCACTTACCATGCAAAGACCATCGATTTCATATGTATATCAATGTATATCACATCACAGGATGTGTATCATGGTCTATTGCTTAACCAAAACAACAAAAGGCAATAGAATTTGGTCAGCCCTGTAAATATACAGAAACTAGAAAAACCCTGAAACAGTTTTTTCATAGTTGACAAAATAAACATTAATGGACATATTTCAAACAAGAAGCATCCAACTGATAGACAAAAATTTCATGGTCAAATGATTATTCTTTTGGCTATTAGGCAGACGTCAGTAAAAAAAAAAGCACTGCCATATACACCTGAACTCCTGTTTAACCACATTTGATAGTGGATTGTATGATTGATATACAGGCAAACAATGCCAAGATGCTTTCTATCAAACTGTTAAATTCAGACCAGGACTATTCCATTAACCCATTTTATCCTGTTACCAACTTCAACTGCAGTAACTGATTCCTATGAAGTAATTCTAAATACTTAGTGGTAAAACAGACCATCATACAGCAGCAGAAAAAGAAATTGTGATGATCTTCACCAAGTCTACTAAAATGAAACCATGCATCATCTCTTTCATCAACTTGATTCAATTCTAGCCCATCATTTAAGCAAATATCATCATCAGAATCATCCAAATTGTCAACTTCAATGAAGCTACCCTCAATGTCAACATCCATATTTACATCGGAGTTTTAGTCCTTCATTTTATTAATCAATTTTCAAGCAAACTATCTTTTACCAACCATGTCATTTTATATAAAAATTTCACTGGTCACATGTTCTTTAACCATTTCTTGTGTTGGTGAAGAACTACACAAATATTTGTGATGTTGTATGACACATGTTTCTATAGTTGATAGACACATAGTAGAGTATGACCGTAGTGGGATAGTACAACCACAGGCATATTCAGATTAAGGTATTACGACTTTAATAGGTAATATTTTTAACTTACCAGCTAAACTTTCCTTGCTTTCTTCTGGTTTGATATTAGCCTTAATGCTCTTTTCTGAATTTTTTCCAACTTTGATATGTTTTTATCATTTGAATTACCCCATACTGTATTACAGTAGTCAAAATACGGTTGTATGTAACTGTTATAAAATAATTTTCTGTGCCTTTCAGGGAGAAAATGTCTTATCCTACTGAAAAGCCATAAACTTGAATTGACCTTTTTACTGATATGTTTGATATGATCAGTCCATGATAGATTATTATCTACCAAAACACCAAGTAGTCTGTCGTGACAGACCATTTGCAAATTTTTATCCTTCCATGTTAGACATAGTTCATTGCTATCAAGATTTTTCCTTTTTTTCCTTGTTGAGATAAGTAATATTTTAGTTTTACCAGTATTTACTACCATGCCATTGCATGTGCACCAGTTTTCCAGCTTGTTTAATGCATTCTGTAAAGAGATTTCGAGTTCATGCTTTGTGTTTTGGATGTCTGATAATGTTGTGTCATCTGCATAGAGATCTGTAGATGATATCGAGTCTCTTAGTAAAAGTGGTAGGTCGTTAATAAATAAAATAAATAATAATGGACCTAGAATTGAGCCTTGTGGCACTCCATATCTAACTGTTTCAGGTTCGGACAGAACGTTATTTATATAAACATGTTGTGTTCTCTCACTTAAGTATGAAGTAAACCATCTGTTTTTTCATCGCATTGGTAGATTTTTAGTTTCTTCAAAAGGATTTCATGAACCACCATGTCAAACGCTTTCCTGAAATCTACAAATACAGATCCTATTATTTTACCTTGGTCAAGTGCTTGAAGCCATTTATCAGTTAGGGAGATCAAGGCAGTCTCACATGAATGTTTCTGTCTAAAGCCTGATTGATTAGGGTCTAACAGCAAGTGTTTGGTTAAATATGACATGAATGAGTCATGGACATGTTTTTCAATCAATTTTGACAAGGTTGGTAGTATTGAGATTGGTCGGTAGTTATCAGCATCATTCTTAGATCCAGATTTGTAAATAGGAGTTACTTTTGCAGTTTTCCATATTTTGGGGACAGATGAGGTTGCAATACTTAAATTGATTATGAATGTTATGCTATCTAAAATAGCAGAGGCAGAAGATTTAATGAGTATTAGACCAATCTGATCAAGTCCTGTAGCTTTCTTGGTATCAAGTTCACTGAGACATTTTTTAACAAAGTTTTTTGATACTGGTGGTATAGAGAAACATACTTCCTTAGAGATTTTGCTGCTGCAGAACTTTTTCAGTTCACTAAAGTTGTTTTCTATCACTGGTTCTTTTAACTTTGTGGAGATACTGGTGAAAAAATCATTGAAAACATTTGCAATGTCAGTTTCATCAGTGACTATGGTGTCATTTACCAGAAGTGAGTTAATTTTACTTGTCTGATTGTTGTGTGTTCTTCCAGTGAGTTCATTGAAGACTTTCCAAATGGAGATTGTGTTGCTCTTTTTGTTTTCAAGCAATGACTGATAATACAACTTTTTAGCTATTTTAATCATACTTGTTATTTTATTTCTCCATACTTTATATTTTGCATGGTTTCCCCTAGCCTTGAATTGGTCTCGTGTTTTCATAGCATCTAGTATTTCAGAAGTAAGCCAATTAGGTTGGATTTCATTCTTTACTCGATGTACTTTCAGTGGTGCATGCTTAGAGACTACATCCATAAATAAGTCAGTCCACACTCTCAGAGCTTCATCTATATCATCCAAATTTTGGATCATATTCCATGGAACTTTATATAGGTCATCAAGAAACTGTTCTTCACTAAAATGTTTGTATGATCTGTAAGTGATCGTTTTGTGTGTGTTTTTCTTATCTCTCTGGCATTTAACCTTTCTTGTCAAAAAAGTAGGATAGTGGTCACTAAGACCAACATTTGGTACATTAACACAAGCCACATTGTCTGGTAGGTTGGTATAAATGTGATCAATAAGAGTGCTTGATTTTTCAGTTACCCTTGTGGGCTCATTTACCATCTGGACTAGGCCTAATGATTCAATAAATTCCATCCAGTTGTCCCTTATTTGAGTGTTGAGAAGGTCCTTATTTATATCACCAAGTATATATGTTTCTTTCTCCTGTGCAAGAACATTTTCCAATATTTTTCAAAAAATCATCATTCCAGATTGCTTTGGAGGAAGGTGGCCTATAAATGAAACCAATTAGGAATGATTTAGCATTATTTTGAGAAATTTCCACCCAGACACTCTCAATTTCATGTGACTCCAAGTCAAGTCGCCTTTCTGCATTTACATCTTCTCTAATGTATACAATAAGACCTCCCCCTGCTGTCTCTCTGTCCCTGCGTAATGGTTTATTGTAGCCTTGACAGTGAAATAGATTATCATTGTGGTTAGCATTTAATTTAGTTTCAGTGAGTCCTAAAATATGTATATTATTTTCTTTAGAAAATAACACTAACTTAATCTGGTCTATTTTTCCCAATATACCTTGTATATTTAGGTGACCTATGTTAAAACCTTTTGAATTTAGTTTCATATCGATTATATGTATGTTATCATGCAGTGGGGCACACAATGAGATTGTCTCCATACTACTTTTATCATTCTGACATCCTATTTCTGTATTTAAATGCTCATATATATTAGCATTTTCAAAGTCACATGCATACCCTGAAAATCTGTTAGTTTTTGTATTGACAATAGTGTGCAGTGAATAGTTTGGACAAGAGTGTCACTTGGTACATTTAGATTTGTTTTTGTAAATGAAGCATTGGCATTCTCCTCTTTGCCAGCTTCCTAGTATGTATAATACAATGCTGTAAAGAGACTTTGTTTGTGTCCATATTTATGGCATCTGAAGCACTCAATCTGTTTGCCATGACGGCATACTTGTGTCATGTGCCCAGTTTCTCCACAGTAGAGACAGTACTCTCCATTATAGTGTCTGAAACCCAGTAACCTCTCAATGCTGGTCGCCACGTGAGGCAGCTGTTAGTACCATTTTTGTAATTCTTTGATATGACTCAGCTGTGGATCAAACAAACAACCTCCAGCATCCACAGCAGTCGCTCTAATCACTAGGCCAATGGAGCGGTTTTCACTTTTAGTAAAGACAGGCATATTTAATGGTTAATTGGGCATCATTTGTAAACAGCTGAAAGGCTCTAATGCCAAAATTTATTTTGTCAAATTTCGTTTAAGTTCTGTTCAGTCATGTTTATACAGTTTTTTGTACTTTAACTATCAACAGTTATTTTGGGCATATAAAAACATTCGTGCTTGCTGTTAGCAGACTTGTCCAATTTTTCATTGCCAAACCAATAAAAATTCATCCTGCCTAGGTAATAAAAATAATTTTAACAAAAGTTCCTAAAAACTTTTTTTTTTGCAGTACTTGAAGTGCCTAGCAGAAAAAGGGGCGAATCGGACCACTTAGCAGAGCGTCAATTTGGCTAACTAATGCTTCCTCAAAATTGCTAGCAATTTCATCAAAAAAAAAAAAAAAGAGACCAAAGTTGTTGTCGCACCCCCTTTGCTGCTATGGGGTTAACCAAAGTAATTATAAATACAGTCTAATCCAATACGATATCGTGTCCGAGGATCGTGTATATTTATCGCTACAAATCCATGTGGGGTAGCTCTAGCACCACTGAAGAAATTTTGGACTTGATTATAATTCATATCGGAGCACCAAGTTTGCCAAATATTTCGTAGCAAATGAGTATCAACTCCGTTAAATATACACAACAAACTACAATTATCTCTGATTACCTTTGGAATTTCTATGTAGCGTTGAGTGAGGTATATCACGTCAATGTTTTTGTGACGCCCTCGGGAAAATATTCTAGCTGGATTTTTCTGTTTATCTAACATCACATCATCGTATACAACAAGATTGTTAACGCTTCCATCCAAGTCTTCCACGGACGGCGTTTCGTCAATCTCAATAATAAACTCAATAACATCTTTGCCTGCAATTTCTGAAGCATTTTCGTTGTAATCTTTTAATACTTGATAATAATGTTGATCGTCTACACTTGGGGCAACTAAATATAATTTGTCCCATTTTAGGTATTTCAGTATCAACATTAACAACAACTGAGTTTTACCACTACCTGAAGGCCCAATGATGATCATCCAAATAGAGTTTGGTAACATTGGATGATGTTTTACTTGTTGTTTTTTCTTTAGCGCGGAAAAATCAATTCCTTCCATTAGATATAATATAATAATATTATGGATTTATATTGTGTAAAATGTAAGAAGCATACACCAACTCTTGACCCAACGAAAGTTATCATAACAAATAAAAAAGAGGTCACCAGCAAGTGTAAAATTTGTGGTGCAAAAAACATTGATTTGTAAAAAAACGGAGAATATGTCAGACATTTGGCCAAGATTCTTGGAACCCCCAGGGTCAAGTGCATCTGAGAATTTCCAACGCAGGAAAAACATAGCTACTATGGACCAGGAACACAATTAGATATCAGACTCGACGACCAGATTGTTTTTTCTTTAGCGCTGAGAAATCAATTACTTCCATTAGATATAACATAATAATATTATGGATTTATATTGTGTGAAATGTAAGAAGCCTACACCAACTATTGACCCAACGACGATTAGAAGTAAAAATAATAGAGAGGCGGTCACCGGCAAATGTGAAATATGCGGTACAAAAAAATATCGATTTGTAAAAACAAAAAGTAATGGTAATATTGTCGCCAAGCTAGCTAAGCTCCTAGGAACACCATGGGCAAAGTATTCAGGTGAAAAACATCTTCCATGATATAGTTATTGTGGACCGGGAACACGATTAGATATAAGACTTGACAGTAAAGATAATTCTCGTCCGGGTGAAAACCCAATAAACGCTATTGATAAGGTGTGTCATGCTCATGATGTTGCTTATAAAAGTAGCAATCTGCAGCACAGACATATCGCAGATGTGAAATTAATTCATGTGTTGAATTCTATCATTAATAAATCCTTCAAAGAAAAAATAGCTTCATGGTTGATAAAATTGGCAATGAAAGGTAAATTAATGATGGGTGCTGGTAATTAATAACAGCATGAAATCTATTTATTATTCTCCAAAATGATACTGGAGGGGTAAAGCAGCAATCAAAAAACTCGCTAGTGCCGCAAAGGTGAAAAATACCACTGCAGCGGATTGGTTATCCAAACAGGTGATATGGCAAATTTATCTACAGCCGCGTAAACAAATTAACTTCTCGCATTTTGATGTCAGCGTCGTTAATGAGGTTCATCAGGTTGATATATTATTTCTGTCGCATGATGGTTTTTACAAATATGCGCTAACAGTAGTTGATGTTGAGAGTCGATACAAACAAGCAGAACCTCTAAAAACAAAAATCATCAATTCAAGTTGCTTCTGCGTTTGAAAGGATTTATCATTGGGGTCCTCTGGACTGGCCAAATCTATTACAAGTTCATCCTAGCAAGGAATTTCAGGGTCTAGTATTATCAACAATGAAGCATCATAATGTTATCATCAGACAAGGACATACTGCATTACATCGCGATCAGGCAATTGTTGAACGATTTAATCAGACACTTGCTGAGCGGTTATTTGGATATCAATACGCGAAGGAGTTTATCCAGGATAGCCGTGAATGGGTCAAGAGATTACCGGTACCAGGCGTAATTACAGTGCTGAATAATGAGATTACTCAAACAATTAACACCAAACCTAAAAATGCCATTCAAAAAAAAAGAATATAACCGTAAAACCACAAAATGATTTAAAAAAAAAAACAATACTCTGTAATTTTACTGTAAGATATTTATATGAACCAGGAGAGCTCGAAGGCAACAAAAAAAGAGCTATTGATCCTATTTGGAGTGTAACTACACATAAAATATCTAGCATAAAATGATCTACGGGTAGACCGCCAGTCTATAGATTGCATTCAACTGCTCCTCAGCGAGGATTTACTTGTGAACAACTACAAGTGATACCCGAGGTTACTCAATTACCGCCGCGTGGTCTTAACTAGCACCTCTGAGTCCGTTGCACTCAAGACAAGTCAGCATCACATTATCTTTAGTATGACCAATACTGCTATTTTTTTCTTTCTAAGGAAAATTGTCGAGAGTCCTTATCCGACCAACACCAACACATTATACAATTGCAACTTGCGCAGTGATTATTCTGTTGTTGTTATAGTGTGATTATAAATTCAGCATCAATATAAAATTTTCTCTTATTTTTTTTATCCTGCTGTTTATAACCAGAGTTTTTTCTGATTATGTCAACGCTAACAATATCATTGATTGTAGTCTCATTATAGTCTAAAACAACTCTTCTAAGTTGATTTATTCTTCGTACTCTGGACACCGCAAGATAAACTAAATTTGACCACTCGATGTGATTATCTATGATTTAAACAATTCTATTGCATATAGATAATCCCATTGAAGAATGTATTGTCGCTGCGTAACCTAGCGTCCATGGGGATTTATCAGCGCGAAATGCATCTTCGACGACGTTGATATCAACCAGCACAATATCATTTAATACGAGAATTTGCTTTTTGGTCCCAGACTTTGTCAGGCCTAGAATATCAACTTCGATATTCTGTTTTTGTGTATCCTTGGGTCTATAACACAATGGCACTGGAAGTCTTGCAAATTTTTCTTTGTGTTTGTTAAATAACATCATTTGAAGTATGTCTCTAACTACCTTTCTACTTACCACTATCAAATCGTTTGGTCTCCACGCTTCCCAAAAATCATTTAATGGGGTTTCCGAAATTATTTCATGCGCTATTTCACATTGAATTTTATATGGTTGTAATCTGATTAGTTTCTTGAACTCACGTAATTGTTCATCAAGTGCTCTATTATCAGTACTAGTTTCTTCATAATAGTCCACAAAATTCTTCAGCCGATCATGTGGAGACAAACTGACAAATAGTGATGGTTGACCATGATCGCCACACATTATCACTTTTGTATTTGCTAGCAATAGCCAATCAAGAAACCTTTGTAATACATCTAACGACACCGTGCATATCTCATCCCAAATAATGAGTTCAGGAAAAAAAATTCCAATCATTCGATCAGGAGTCCATTCGTCACCTTTCCATCTAAAGAAACTGTAATAAGTACAAGCATTAATTCCTCGCTGTTTCATCTCTCTTGCAAGTCTGTGGGTCGGTGTTAACAGTCATGTATGATTTACCTCGAAATAATTCTATAACAGGAGTCGTCTTTCCTGACCCATCACAGCCGTTTAAATAAACGGTTTTATATCTACATATTGGATCAGATATCGACAGTGCATTACATAGTTCTGATATCTGATTATTTTTTAAATAATTGTTTTCAATTCTAACATCTCTTGATTTGGAATAATTACACGGTATTTGCTTTTTAATTCTCTATGATCCCCAACTCTCGTCAGAATTTGTGACTTTAGCCACAGCTTTGCTATGTTTTACGTTTATATCAAATGAATCAGTGACAACTGTAACCGCGGTGTCCGGAAATTTATTTATCATTGAAAATAAATTAATAGAAGCATAAACCAGCATAGACACTCTCAAATGTGTATACTGAAAATAGTATCCATCGTTGTAAGTAACAATTGTACCGAATTTTGTTCCATTGGACAAGAAAGAGTCTTTACGATTTACATATATACCTTTAGATGTTATATCTGCGATTATAAAATCATATTCAACTATATCTATAATCAACCGTGAAGAATATTGTTTATTGTCGTATTTTTCACCCTGAGTGAATTTACCAATTATTTTTCTATCAAGATCTTTTGCGCGTTTATTTCTAACTTCAAATATCTGCTTGGATCATTTCAGGATATTTTCTTCGTCGAGATCGGGTAATTGTTTTCTATTTTTGCTGATTATACTATGTAGACTATCGGGTTGTGGTAACCAGACCTCAGTCTGCGCTCGATATGATATAACTGTTTCACTGACAATCAGCCATATCAGAATTTTAAAATCAATCATATACCGTAATAACACTATTGGCATACAGTGTTTTTCAGAGATGTGTCTACCAATCCAAGCATAACAGCACAAATTAAGTCCTTCAGCGGTTTCAAATGATACCACACTAGCGAATCCAGTTAAATCAAAATTGGGTAGTGGTCTATTAATCGCGACACAGGTCATTTCATGTGTGGGATGTCCAAATCTTTTGAAGTATTTGGCACATTCTCCGTACCCGAGAAAACTCCCTGGATAACACACAATCATATCAACCGAAAAATAATACTTTTGGGGTCATATTTTGTATTCCATAATCCACCATGGCCATAATCAACATAACTATCTTGATATCTGAGAGAAATTCTGCTCTTGTTGGTTTCCATAGATTTCTCTTTCTCATAAAATGAGCTGCAACTGACGGTATTGTAAAACAGTTTGTTAGTAATTGTTCATCGTGTTCCTTTGAAAAACCAGTAGCTAGTTTTTACATCTCATTGTGGAGGGATACACTACGGTATAATTTGCCGTTGGGTCTTACAAATTGATCGAATTTACCCTCTTTGTATTCAAAACTCTGAAATAATCACACTGATACAGGATTGTTCTTACTTAACTAATAAATAAAATCAAATAGATTTCCCCCCAGAGAACTCTACGGGTAGACATTTTATGGTTCTATCCAGCGGAAATATTGTTACTGAGGGTGTCCAAGCGTGTTCGTTATGGTCATTAATTTTGATTGGAGCTCCTTTTGATTTATATTTTGATTCGTGTAATACCTCTCCTGCTATCGTCATTACGGTTATTGGGAATCTTAATAACATTTCTAAATTTGTTATATCTTGAATCGTTGCTCCGTTCTTCCTAACTGTTGATTCCCATTCATTTATTTTTTTACGTCTTAGATCCGTCAGTTTGTTTCCACGCAACGCATTTGTGAAGTGTTCTATTATTCGTTCTACTACACAATTCAGTGACAAATATCTCATTGGTTTTAGTTTTTTAATACTCGGTTTATCATTTATTGGATAGATCCCATAAACAACTGCTGTTACAGGATAGGATCTCTCGTAATATCGTTTGTCAATTCCAGTCAGAATTCCTGGTTTGGAATCCTTAATCACAGTGACAGTTCTCTTATTTTTCAAGATGGGTTCAAATTTGTCGCATATAATCCAATTCCCCGTTTCTGAGCGGATAATCAATTTAACTCTTAAAAAATACTGTTTCTGATCAAGGTGTGAGATTATCACTGATGCTCTTTCATCATTCATAGTAGCATCAACACTACCATCAATTCCAAATGTCGACCAACAGTGAGATGCTCCATCGCGCTTCAATTCATTAACACCATCACGGATTCTACCTATCATACTTCTATCATTTATTAGACCGTTTGATGTATCAGTGAACACTCTATCGAGATTGAATTAACATTTTTCCACGGCGTAATCTTTGAAAATCTCTCGAACTCCTCCATTTTCTAATTAAAACAAGTATTTAAATAAAGAATTTATTATATAATGAATCATTGCAAATGGTCGATGACAGGATCAGTAACCGCTTGTAACAAATCATGCAGAAATGAATTCTGTGGATATCATTCTTAGACCGTTCGTCGTGGGAGTTTTGGCCCACTTCCTTGTATCCGATGCGGGGTAGGTGTCAGAGGAAAATTGCAATTATATCTCAATTGTGGTGGCAAACGATACAGAGAGTACAGCGTTATTATGATCAACGAGTCTAGGACTTCATCAATGATTCCATTAAAAACTCCATCAATGACTGACTCTGTCCTTGACAGCATCCTTGACTCTTGTCAAGGATAAAGTCATAAACATCTCACGACTACATTGAAAGATTCCCAAGTAATGTAATACTTAAACCAAATAATAAATTAGAGAAATAATATTATAGTATATAAATGAACCAAGAATTTCAACAGCATCCCCTGATCAGCAATTATGAAGCGTCTCGTGACGGTATTATCAAAAACCGTACAATGAAGAAACCAGTTGGTGTTGTGAGAAATCAAAGGTATTTGAACATATTTCTAATCTAATTACTCAATATTTTCGAGATCAAACCCAAGAAACTCTTCATTCTCGCCCTCACCGCCATCAAAAACCACTCGTGCTTCAGCCATCATTTTACGATTTTTTAAGAAGAAAAAAACATGTGTATTGAAACGGATCCCAAGTAGTAATCCTTGCTTTCCGAACATTTAAAGTTTGCCCAAACGAACGTAAATTCATTTCTGATTGGCTACATGTGGGTCTGATGCTAAGAAAAGTCCCATTTGTAACCAATCAGAGACTTTCTCTAGATCATACATTCGAACCGTATAAAAGCGGTACCGGCCATTGAATGCAGTCGAAAATCTATGCTAACATATGGTATCGGCCGTTGAATGCAGAAACTGGATTACGCGTAAACACGGCATCGAGGCCGAATGAGTTAAACGCTGTCAATATTCATTATTAAGCACACGAAAGATATATAGATCACACACCACTTTATTGGTTTTTATGTATTAACCAGCTTATATACCATACCGTCTATTATATGATTGGGGTTTTAGCGAAGCTCAAATCATGAAACCAATCATAGGTCACACCGTCACGTGGTGTGAATGTGTTTTTACATTCAGACCAGGTTGATTTTGTAGGTTTATGATTGGTTTCTATCTGAGTGTAGACTGCCCCGTCATTGTCATCCTATCATACCATACCATTTTCATCCTATCATTCATTGTAAATATCATGCCACTGACATCATTCATTGTAAATACCATACCATTGTCATCCTATCATTCATTGTAAATACCATACCATTATCATCCTATCATTCATTATAAATACCATGCCATTGACATCATTCATTGTAAATAATTGTATATAATGTATATACATGTGATGCCCATTCCCTTAAGCATACCTTCTTGCAGTTCTAATCCGCTATTTGCCGAGTCAGATCTCCTCTTGGAGACAATGCTTCGTGGTATGACTATGGATGTCAAAAATAAACAGTAACATGCATGCAAAAAGCTCTATGTCACATTAGGGTAACGCCACAGGATAATCCTGAATGAATTATCAGCCAAGAGAAATAGTCATAGGGTCAAAAAGAAGAGAGAAAATCTCTGGTTATAAACAACAGAAGAAAAAAAAAAAAAAAAAAGAACGCTATGAAAGACACAAAGGCCAAATAAGGGACCCAATGAATGATAATCGCTAATCATAGTTACTGTTAATATCTGAAAAATATATTTTTTTATATATATATGAATTCTGAAAATATCAATGACATCATAACCGAGATTTCAAATTTAAAAAATCACGGAATTCAATTATCAGATAAATTGCGATATTTTCTTCTCAAAAACATAATCTAATTGCATGGTATTACTATCGGTAAAAACAAATGATCTCAATATGATGGGTTGATTTCAAATGATCTTTCATCTGTGACATAATCAGATTTTTTTGGTTCAGGTATTTGATAAAACGTCCAAGGTGGTATTTCGGGCCATCCCAGTATTGTTCTTATCGAACTTGGATAAATATCTAAGGCAAACCCGGGTGAGTTATTTCAATGGCAGATGATAGCGTCTGCTCATGAACTGTTATAGCGATTTTTTATTCTTTTCTTGTAATGGATTTTATTCTACGCTGTAATTCATTATTTATTTGTTCGATTTGGTATGATCCAGATGGTAACGAAATAACGTTCCAGTATGGAGTCCTGTCTTATTTATACTTACTCGCAAACACCAAAAAATTATTCGGTTGTTGACCACCAAATGCTACCGATCTGATATTAGGCCAATTGTGATACACTCGCAGTTTTGATAGCACTATCTCCTTCACAGGAATTGGAGTAAGAAATTAACACTGAATTCAGGATTCATTGAGGTTATTGATATCATGCTGTTTTTCACCAGGTTTGTGTTTTCCACTATTCGTTAAAGTAGTTCTTGCGTGTTGTCATTGTCATTATTATTGTTCTGCTCTAATTTCGATATTGTGGAATCATACAATTGAACCATTTTTGAAAACTCACTATCTGATATTAGTGTATTATCGAGCGACGACGATATAATTGAGGATAATTGCGAGTATGCGGTTGATACAACATGGAATTTAATTATGTTATCTTGCAGTTTGCACTGGCTGAATGTTGATATTTTTTTTGTTATTATCAAAATTATTCCTGCGATTGTTGTTGCCGCGGATATACAAATTGGAACAGCTATAAGAGCAATCATTGTCACCGAGGATAGTATTATACCGGCTCTGGTGATTATACCACTCACTGAGTATACGATAAAATCAACTGCGGTGATTCTTCGTCGGTATTTTTTTATTTTTTTTTGGTACTACTCAGTGAGTGCTTTCAGTTTAGTTTAAAATTCTTTGACCTGATCATAGAGGTATTGAGATACCGAAGGCACCGTTGATGACGAAGTCATTAGCGATGACATTTTATTTATTACAATAGATTTCAGTTTAGTTGTTTACTTAAATCCGCTACGAATTCCACATACCATGATACTGAAACCCTAGCCAAATTTTTATCAGTGGATGTTCTTGTGAATCATTCAGTTGTATCCTTGTTGATGATTGTTGATATCGTATTGTTGACCCCAGATGAACTCGACGATGATATATTAAATTGAGTCGGTGTCACTAGTGTTAATCAATAAATACCTTTGACGGTTGCAGTGATGCTCAATATATTATCTATAGGTGTCCACGCAAATGATCCATATTGAATTGTGTATACTACTTTGTTGGTTCTCTCAAGAGGGATTTTTGTTTTTCAAGTATTTTTACCATCTTCGGCATATCATCCTTGATCATATCATTGGTCGATTTAATATCAGCATTGATAGCTTCTATTTGCCGATTAAATGCGGCTATTTCATTGAGAGAATTATTAATATCCGCGAGTGATTTTGCGACGGTCGGCGGATCTAAAAAAAAGGCACGATGACATTTCTTCGAAGCGCAATATATTGTTTTACATGATTTTCATCTTCGTTATCAAGCTGTATTAAATCGTCCATGGCGGTTTTTATCAATGAAAGTTTTGGTGATGTTACTGGTGGATCGCCAAAGAAATTTATAATAGATTGTTCTAAATTTAATTGTTTTCCATCGAGAGATCTTAATTTGTCTGTAATTGTTGAAACAAGTACACCGGGTTTAAGTTTACCCTGATCGGAAAACAACACGATAGTGTCTTCTACTGTGTTGCGTTGTTTAAGTAAAATATCATCCAGGGAAACATTACTAGTTTTCAATTTACCCTGACAATCTTGAAATACAACTATTTCATTGGGATCAACACTTGCTAGGTTCAACACCTCAGCTATTTCATCTTCAATTATTTTTCTTATATCACCGGTTGCAGATATTTCTGTGGTTGGTTTCTTCAGCGCTGATAAAGATATCCCCCAAATATCAATCATGTTATTTTATATAATCTCTCTCGAAAATCTCTTCGATTTCCAGCGATTACTAGTGTATTCATTTACGACAACATGTGGGGGTTTTCCAGATGTTGAAATAGCATTGAGTACATTTAATACTTCGTTGCCGCATATTGGTGAGTCATTCATTTCTTGTGTTGGTAGCGTAGAATACCATCGAGGGGTGTTTAAGCGGTTTATATAATGCATAAATTCCTTCGGTGGTGCTAACCCATATGAATCAAAATAAACAATTACACGTGGATCAATCGCGTATGCAACCCAGTGAGTACCCGGTCCGGTGCTGTTATCGAGATTAATGATACCGGTTTCAACGTTGTTTGGTTGTGCCGGCAACTGATCTTTCATAAAGACACCTCTGAAATTTTTAATCGTGAGTTTTTTAGCAGCATTGAGGAAATCAAAATTTGACATTGGCGATAAAAACTTTGGTTCTCAAGTTAGTAAACTATTCCTGGGATTCTCAGACCTTTTCCGCTGTACCATGAATACGGGGTTCTTGGTAGTCTTAGACCCTTTCCCTTTTTTTAATATCCCTGTACGGTAGCTTTCTTCAATGCCATTCCTGCCGCGGTACAAACAGCAGATAACACTGCCACTTTAGCCACTGCTGGGGCCATTGCCGGAATTAATGCTGGAATCGCTGGTAAAAACAGGTATATACCGCCGGTTTTGATCATATTTTTTATCACGGCTGAAGAGAGTGTAACCTGAACACCTTTTTCATCCTTGGGAGCATCACTGAAGTGTTTTTCTTGACGAGCTGTTAACGATAATTTATTCACTCCACCAGACATCTGACTGTTTCAGCATTATCATGGTTCAGCATTTTTTAGCTGATTCCAATTGCAATTTCTTGAGTTGACCAGGAGTCAATGTAACACTAACAACATACATGCCAACCCCTGACGAGGAAAAAGTGTAATCCAAGTGGTCAAAAAGAGGAATCCAAGCAGAAAAAGAGTAATCCACATATAACATACTACCATTACAATTAACAATGATTTATTTGCTTTTCTCATCTTTTATCATTCATTAATGGTTCAAGTGTTCATATGTAGCACTTTTAGCTTTAGAAAGCAACAGATTGTCATGTTGCATTTCAAAACATTTTGTACCAGCTGAGGCCATGAATGTTTTGCATACCAGTAGAGCACCCAGTACCGGGTTACTTAGCCTGGACCTGAATTCAGTTTTATTTTTGTTAACAACACTGAACAATCTCTCACAGTCAGCATTAGAATGGTAAAGAACCAATATTCCTTTCATAACCTGACAAAGAAGAGGAAATTTATTTCTTCCAGTGATAGAGTCTTTTAGCTGGGAAATAAGGTGCCATTGCACATCAACTCTATCTGCATTAAGTATATTGTCAGGTAGAATCCCAACTTGATACTTCAGGAATTCTTCTTCCAGATGATCCAAGTGAGACAAGGGTGGCAATAGAAAAGGATATCTCTTGACAAAGAATCTAACACTTTTGAAGCTTTTTGACTGTCTCTCATTTACATAAGCAACTGAAGCATTTAAAAGCAGTTCATCTCCATATGGGAATTTATGGAGCATGTAATCATAGATATCTATTAATAAATGGCCAATATCTACTTCTAATTTATCAGCAGCAAGGTGCATTAAATGACAGGGGCAACCTGTTATGAACACTGATGGAGACATTTTCAAAATATAGGATGCAACTCCTTTATGAATTCCAGTCATCACTGATGCATTATCAGCTGCAAACCCCATACAGTTCTGCCAACTTATGTCATGTTTCTTCAAAACATTGTCAAGCAAATCAAAAATGTTTTGTCCAGTGGAATCTACTGTTAATTCTGGTAAAGAAAGAAGAACACTCATGACTTTGCCTTTTTCACTGTCAAAGTATCTAATACATACTGGGTACAACATTTTATCATCATAATCACAACTCCCGTCTGTGGCAATACTAAACGGCCCAATTTTCATTGCTTCTCCAATTTTAAGTGAAGTATCTTCTGCTAGGCACCGAACAATGTGAGATGATTTTGTTCTTGCACAAGCATATTTTTCCGCAATTTTCGAAATCAGGAAACATCCGCTTGAACAAGGGACCAACGTGGTCTGCTACCGCTAAGGGTAGTCTGTGTTCTATTAAAAACTCGGTAAATAACACCTCAGCATTTATAGTATTCAAGTCTGCACTTGAGCTCTGCTGTAAATAAGAAGTTACCTTAGTATTAGAGTTCGTAAGGCGAGCTAATTCGATGTGTTTCCTTGTTTTCATGTGTTTTTCCACATCAAATTTACCACCATGACCAATGCTAAAATCGTTTCCGCACAGCCTGCAATGAGCATGATGCTGTCCTAGAATGGAACGCTGTATTATGCCATTCATATATTCATCTTTGAATCTTTGGAGGACTCGTTGTTTTGCTTTTTTCTGATCCATCTGCGAAATTCTTGGGGAAAAAAATGTGCTCTAACATACACAAAGACTAGAATCCATCTTAACATCTGAAGCCATTTAGCGCCAACGATTAGACGTCACGTGATGATGCCCTCGTCGTGTTTGGAGGATTGATTACATTTTGCTTTGTTTATTATTGACTTTTTCTAACCCATCTGTGAAATTATTTAAGAGATATTTTTTGCACTCATAAACGCATTGAGAATTTTTTAATACTTTTTAGCGCAAAAAAACTTTTAGACTGGTTCTGCACTATACAAAATTAGAACAAAGAGTATGTGCATAATGATTCAAACAAAATAGAAACCAGTCTGTTCTCTCCTCACTAAGCCACTATAAATAGAATATGAGGTCGAAAGTTTGAAAGTATCTTAGTAACATGATAGTTGCTATAAATAGAACATGAATATTAGGAAAGTCCACGGACAAGTATACTCGTATATCGTAGTTATGTAGAAGCGGGGTATTTTTTATTTAAAAATAAAACAGTATGTAAAAAATAAAGTAATGCTAATAAAAACGAAAAAAAAAAAAAATTTTCTTTTTTTTGCAAGATGTATATATATCGAAAAAGCGTAATCTATAAACGTTAACGCGTAACGAGGAATTTAGTGGGAAAAAGCGTAATGATTATGCCAAAAGCGTAATGGTTGGCATGTATGTAACAACCTTGTATGACATTATACAATAACAGATTGATCTAATTGTTACATATTTTGCACTGATGCATCTATCACTCTCATTAGTCCGCCAACACCTTCGAGTAGCATTGATTTGTCGCTGAGAATGCCAGCAACCACTCTATAATTCGGGATATGAACAACACCCGCCGCATTAGTCAGACAAGTTACACGGGCTCTAAAGTGTATATCAACAACAGATTGTCTTGTTAAATCAAGATGTTCTAACGATAAGTAATAAATCGGATATAGATTTTTAAAATCCAATTGTGATATTTGTAGACCAGTATCAACATTTTGATCGCGTGCCATATGTCAACAGATGATGATACACGCGGGCGATATGGTTAGTGTAGTAATCAAGTAGTATATCCTCGGATGGTTCCTGCTGTCCGTTTATTCTCAGCGAGACTTCATTACACCAAATTTGATCAAACATCATATGGCTGCTTTGTTGATTGTCTAATCGCGTTCTATCTTGTAACAGAATAAATATACGACGTGGAGCTGAAACACCTTGTTTTGATGTTAGATGCCATGTAAGTGTACCATCAATATTAGAATCTATAGTATCTCTGGTCACTGATAGCCAACTCAGCAACGACTTTCCTCCTTGGTCCATAAATGATAGTAATTTTTCCTCTGCGTTAATTGATGGAGTCAACACTGGTATCCATAATGATAGTTTTGTTAAAATCATTTTACCGGCAGCAACAATAGCACTGCGCCAGATTGCATTATGATCAGTACCCTTTCGCGTTAGTACTATCGTATGCTTTGCTCCATAGATAACTTTTCGAACATTTCTACAGAATCCAAAAATATGATGCAGTGGAATCGCACATGAAAATTGTCGATGTGGTCTTTTCAATGTTTTACATTTGTTGCAACTCCTAGGTTGTAATTACATTTAACACTTTTGATAACATCAAAGGGAATAGCTGGTCTTGCTTCGTGTTCACCAGTATCATCTGGTTGATCAGTAACTCCAATAGCCACTGGTGTCCGTAACTTAGTATAGTAAACGTGTTCAGGGTTATCAGTAATATCCTTAGAAAATATCATAGATGGGCCTGCCGATCTTGTATAATCATCAGAATATCTTGCTAACCCTATTATTGTTGTAGCAGCATCAACTTACATACAATGGATTCAATTTCTCTTCCATGAATCATATATCTTCCACTTTCAAATAGCGCCATGATACCATTATTGACAAAACCAACTAGGATATTTTGGTCATCTGCATACACTGTATCATTTTCTTGTAGAAGTTCTCCTTCTACTTCGATAAATGCTTCACACGGTTGAAAGTATTTACTGGTATCATGGACCTGAAGTTCGATTCTTGATCGAAGATCCGGTTGTACTGCGTGATAAGAACAAAATTAATAATCGCGTACAGAATTATCCTTGCGCACTGGGGCATCCATATCAAAAGCTGGATCTGGTGACCGTTTGAACATGTTATTCATTGATCTAAATCATCGACGTCGCCCCCTTCGTGCCTTTAAGCCACTTCCTACTATCATATTTGCGTTTATGTTATTTTGGTCACTTCCTGTCAACGAAGTCGCCAGCGACGCTAGTTTCTGATCTACTGCGTTATTTATTATTTTGCTAACACTTGCAGGCATTACATGTGTAGATGGTAGTGGTCCCGGTTTCCTTCGCCATCGAACTAGAGCTGTTAGTTTATCCTTCGCGGCTGAAAGTGCTTTCCTGGCAAGATCTCCAACAGCGCTAATACCCTTATCACGAATAACATCAATGGCTTTCATCTATAATTGTTTTGATAGTGGTGCTACTTTTGGCGCCATTCTTGCAAATAGCCCTATAATGTTATCACCAAGACCATCACCATAATACTCTCTATAAATTGGAAACAGTGAGTTTACCACATAGACGCTGGCTGGTTTATCATGGTTGTAGTGTATGATCATTCTAATTTAAATGATATTTATCTAATGTGGTGATGAAAAATCCTTTGGATTTTCAGTCACTGTGATAACCATGATGCTCAGCTAACTCATCAATGAAATCTCGATATGTTTTGATATCCATGATACCACCTTGAAATAACTGCCTACAGATATCAGCTCATTTATTAATTATTTCCGGCGACTTATTTCCAGCTTGTTTCCCTCCAATGAGAACTTCTAATCGTGATATATTGCTGAGAATATTACCAGGACATTAAATAAGACCACTACCTGAAATTCCAGTCCCAGAATATCCACCTGCTATAGATTTTTTAGTTGTACCAGTCGCACCTTTTTCAGAATCAGCTTCTGCCATTATTGGGGAATACAAAGGGCGCAACTGGTATCAGTGGGTTCTCTATTTGAGTTATCAACTTTTTAAGTCTCTTACCGATTTTTGCCAAATATACTTTTTTTTTCCAATCCTTGTTATTAATTATAGCGTCTTCATATCCTTCATTCATATATTGTTCTCGTTGATCCTTTGGAAATGAACCAATGATAAATTGAGCAAATTCTTTATCAGTCTTAAAATCTTTAATATCATCTATTATATTACTTTTAAATATCTCTTTAGGGTCAAGATTTCTTCGTTATATTTTACCCTTTTGTTCTTCTCTTCTTGTAATAGCACCATCTTCTTGTGGTGGGATAATAGGAACATCACCTGGTAGTTCAATTTCTTCTTCTTTTGGTGATCCAATCGGTGTGGTAAAATCTTCTGGTGTGGCAAGTTCTTCTTGTTGTTCTCGTTCTTGTTGTTCTTGTTGTCTTGCAGCAGTTATTATATCACCAGGAAGTGTTTTTAAAGATTTTTTTGCTTGTTTAGATCTTCTTCCTATTTTTTCAAGTTCACCAATAAGAGACTTTTCTTTTTTTGGTTCGTCCTTGGGAACATCCCCCCCCCCATATAGCTCGCACAGTGGCTGATATTACCCCTTTCGTTGCAGTGGTACTTGGTCTAAACAAATCTTTAGATCCCTCAGAAAAATCGGTCTAAAGACTCTGTCAGGTTTGTAATTTATTTCTAACGGAATCGAGGATTGGTAAAAATGTTCTAATCGCAAACAATATCTCTCTCGCTAGTCTGGTAGTTAATGCTTCGTTTACCATTATTGAAACAGTAAAGTAATTTCCAATTAATGTAAGATGTAGTTATTTTGTCATCATAAAATGATTTCAACATTTTAACCCGACTCAGATAGGCAAAAATTACCCAAAAATGACCACAAAAAAAAATCACTAAAATATTTTTTTCAGTTAAATTACTTCCGCGTAGCAACGTGTTCATGGATCAAAGAAAGCATTGATTACAGTTGAACGTACATACCTTTCCATTGTATTTGCAACATCTGTTCCATTGTATTTTATTGTATTGCAATCCATGGAGTATTTATAATAATAATTTTACCTTGCAGTTTACAAACTTATAACAGAGATATCTAAAGGGATTTTTCATTTTTTTGAATTAACGCTTGTATATTTCTAATCTTCGAATTAACCTCCTTTTTCAATTCATAATCCCAGCCTAGTTCTCTTCGTATTCCTTCAACCATAGTAAATAACGGGACAAACACGCTGACGTCGCTACGAAATATAAGAGAGTCGCGAATAGAATTCTGGATTTTTTTTATCAGCGCATACTTCTTTGGCAGCATATATTTATTAGTTATATTCAATATCCGGATAATATGACATAATTTGATCAGGGTTTAAATTGTCAGATAATTTAAAATCTTGTTTTTCCAATTTTGAAATCTTGGTTATAATCCTACTGATATTTCAGAATTCATTTTATATAATTATATATATTTCTAATACAAAAAATATATATTTTTTCAAAAATGAACCCCATTTGTGGTAAGTTGTTTTATCATCTTACTCAGGCCAAGGGATATTATGCGATTATAAATGATGGACAGCACATTCATATATATATATATATATATATATATATATATATATATATATATATATATATATATATATATATATATATATATATATATATATATTCGAGTGTTATGGCAATTGTATCGACAGCACATCTCATAGGGTCCGGTCAGGTGCCTTCACATCTATCCGGGCCCAGAGGTTATACATAAAGGATGGGTATATACAATGAATGATGTCAATGAATGATTATACAATTCCATTCGAGTGTTATGGCAATTGTATAGGGACAGCACATTACATATATATACACAATTCCATTTGAGTGTTATGGCAATTGTATAGGGACAACACAAGACAATACTACATATAACATTAAATGAATGATGTCAATGAATGAGTATACAATTCCATTCGAGTGTTATGGCAACTGTATAGGGACAGTACAAGACAATACTATATATAACATTAAATGAATGATGTCAATCAATGATGACACTCCTACATTCATTCAACCAGATATACCCCACAAAGTTGCCCTGGGTTGAATGAAAGTCATTCACAACACGGCTCGGTGTGGTTGGTATAGTGGTTGCAATATCAATTTCGGAGGTGCACCCCCCCCCCAATTAAAACCATCTTTCGGAACCGTTGGCAATAATGCCTGTTACAGGGTTTGAACCATCGCCACCAGTATGGCACCGCAACGCGTTATGATTGAACTAACTGTTTACTTTATACATACATACGTTTTTTAATATATATATATATATATATAGGTAAGGTAATAGAATCAATAGCAAACAGGTGTGATATACAATGACTGACGTCAATGGCGTTGTATTATTATCGATCAAATAACACAACTGACTGACTGAAAGAATGAATGAATCCATATACCTTTCGTGTATTTTTGACAACATTGAAACAGAACTGAATCCTTGAAAGAAAACAAAAAAATACAATTATTTGTAAACACAACATATTTGATTTGGTCTCTTACAAAATAGATATTTTCACTGAGAATCAACAATGAAGTAATATCAGAAAACCCCATTGGGATCCATAACTCTTTCATAAGCCGTACACATACCCACATGAGTTATCTCCCTTGGTGTTATATAGAATAATGCAAAAACATGATTTAGACATACGAAAATTGAATCTTTTGTCCAGTCCTTTTTTAAATCGCTGATCAATAAATTCCCTTTGCTACTTTTTGTACTGAGGGTACATAAATATCAAAATATCTACTGGCTTCATTCATAGATTGGAATATTTTTTCGTCGTTAGTTACTGTATTAAATGATTTTACGTGTCATTTCCCAATTGATTTACAAGTACCAGTTTTTTCGTATGTAGTATTCTCCCTGTGTAACAATTCGTAAATTATCCAATTTGTTATTCCGAGCATTGGAATCAATGTGATCAACTACAAAACCATCTCTTATCAATCCATTAAACACCTCGAAGACAAATAAGTGACAGTAATATTTCTTCTCTCCAGCGCCAAACCTCAAATACCCCACACCATTGTCAAAACCAATTGGTTTCTTCAGTATACCAGGGTTCGTACTCAAATATGAATGATAAATTCAAAGACTTTTCCCAAACTTTCAAAGACCACAAACAGAGATTTCCAAGACCTATTTTTGCTAACATTGTGTATACAGGTCATATGAGAAAACAACGAATGCCAAATACCACAATATTGTTTACTGATTAAAGTCAAACTATAATTAATTTCCTAAAATTACATTATAATGATCGAGAAGATAGGTTAACATTCATTGTTTTTTTCTCCAGAAATAAGTAACATATGTGTCAGATTTAATACAACATAAATTGTTCTCTTAAAGACATCAGCACTGCTTTAAATGCATTATTTTATTTGCTTTTTTTTCTCTTCAATCATTTTGGAAAGAGATGCCACCACTGTCATCTTTTCCTCTGCTCTTCTCCTAAGAGCATTTGACTCTGTGACAAGCACAATGAGTCCTTTTAACTCTGCCTCTTCTGCTTTCTGTACAGAGGAAGCATGTAGGCTGGCAATGTCAGCTTCAAGACGCAGCTTTTTGGCTTTAAGTTCTTCCACTTCATCCAAGGCCAACTCCCGTTTCTTTCCTTTTGGGTTTTTCTTCTCATCCTTCTCCTCTGCTTTCTTCTTATCCAGATAGGCATGGTACTTATGTCTTGCAGAGGAGGCATATGTCATCATTTCATTGCTAAAGTAGAAGTTGCTAGAGCTGCTTTGGTAGGCTGCTTTGTACTTGTCACACCATCTGCTGCTGGCTGTGAAAAGTATGCACTTACTGGTGCGACTTGTTTTGCAGATATTGTATTTTGTTGGTGCTTACATCCTAGAAACGAAACAAAAGTAATTATCACTGCAAGAATTTTAATGAATCTAAATGAAAACATACAACTTCATGATGCATGAAAGTAATTTTTAAATCGGTTTTACATGCTAGTAAGAAAAGCTATTTAGACACAAATTACCATTTAAAAATGGCTTCTGAAAAAGTGAAATAAAATATTGTTTTTTTTTTATTAAAAAAGGCTGTGATGTGTGGGCACCTAATTCTCTGACTTTAAAATTAGGTTAGGCGGGTTTTCCCCCATTTTTTGTGATAAACAATTCAAGAACAATAACTCTTGTTTAACTCTAATATAGTGTACGCATGCGCACTTTGAAACTGTTTATCCGTGAATTTAATTTAGTACAATGCATGTTTCTGTATTAAATCAAGTAATATTGTTATGTAGAACAAAATTTTCGAAAATGAATTTTTTCCTCAAATGTGTTAAATAAACCTACCGTAGAAGTACATTTAAACAGGCCCTCTTTTGCTATATCTACCAAATCATCAAACTAAACGATCTTATTTTATACCCGACGAGTAATGAATTACCATTATTTTCCCAAAAATACCAATTGCTTATACTTCTGCATCTTTGTTCCACCAAATGAACATGTAGTTACTAATTTGCAACTTACCTTTGGCATGACTTGTAAGGGCTCCTTCTCCCATTGAAGCCAAGTTGATCGTCTTTTTACACAATGTACAAAACGCCTTTCGTTTGCATAACTTATCCTTTTGCAGCCATTCCTTGTACTTCTCTTGTTCAAGCCAGATATCGTTGAAAGAGCAAAGACCTGGCATTTTTAAACACTGAACTTGCAGAAGATGTAAATCGAATGAAGAAATTTTGAATTCTCGAGCGTGTAACTTTCGCGAACTTTCTACGTAGAATTAGTGTAATTAACATTTTGATTGGCTAAAACTGATGGACTCGTCCAGTCAAATTCAACTATTCGTCAAACGAAAGAAGCCAGGAAAACCAGCTGCTAACGACCATGGGCAATTTTATTGGCGACTTCCTTTGATGAAGTGTGTAGCGGCACCGTATGGCTTTGATGAAGAGTGCATGCGTGATTGAAGTCGCCGCCGAGGCATACTTTGGATGGCCAAACAAAACAAAGCCTCTTTTGTTAATGCGGCGGCAATAAACTGAACGGGTCATCAAAAGAAAGAAACCAGGATAACTGGATTACATCTGAATCTAACAATCTCGGATATTTTTATTTGTGATTTTGGAAAGAAATTAATTTTTGAGGGGTTTATTTCAATTTTCAAAGACTTTTAAAGACCTCAGGGTAATATGCTCGATTTTCCCAAACTTTCAAGGCCTTGAAAATGCTACCTCATTTTTCCCAAACTCTCAAAGACCTTCAAAGACCGTACGAACCCTGTATACGGTTTCTGATAATGCCATCACGGGACACCTCGTAGTTTGCAATCAGGGAATGTAGTCGGAATTCTTGGTTAATTTATATACTATACTATTATTTGTCTAATTCATTATTTGGTTGAAGTATGATATTACTTGAGAATCTATAAATATAATCTTGAGGTGTTCTTATAATTTTATCCTTGACAGAGTCAAGGACGCTGACACAGTCAGAGGTAGAGTCATTGATAGAATTCTTGATGGAATCTTTGATTCTATTATCATAATAGCACTTTAACTCTCTATATCACTTACCACCACAACCAAGACACAACTGCGATTTTCCTCTCACACCGACCCCACATCGTAGGCAGGGTAAAGGCCCATAACTCCCGTTACGTACACTTTGCATATGATACCCACAGAATTCCTTTCTGCATGATTTGTTACATGCGGTCACTGATCCTATCATAAGCCATTTGCAATGGTTCATTATATATAAATTCTCTAATTAAATACTTGTTTTAATTATAATATGAAGGAGTTCAAGAGATCATCGAAAAATTACGCCCTGGAAAAATGTTAAATTCAATCTCGATAAGGTCTCCGTAGCACCAAAGGGTCTAATACGTAATAGAACCATGTTGGGTAAAATTTGTGATTGTTTTAATGAATTCAATGGAGCATCTCACTGTTGGACAACATTTCGAATTGATGGTAACGTTCATGCTACCATGAACGACAAAAGAGCAGCAGTGATAATCTCATATCTTGGGCAAAAAAAGTCTTTTTTTTAAGAGTGAAATTCATTATCCGTTCGGAAACAGGGGATTGGATTATCAGAGATAAATTTGAACCCATCTTGAAGGATAAAAGAACTGTCACTGTGAGTCAAGATTCAAAACAAAGAAATTTGACTGGAATTGACAAACCCACTACGAGAGATCTTATCCTGTAACAGCAGTTGTTTATGGGATATATCTGCTAAGCGATAAACCGAGTATTAAAAAACTAAAACCAATGAAATATTCCTCAAGAATAAATTGTGTAGCAGAACGAATAATAGAAAACTTCAACAATGCATTGCGTGGAAATAAATTGACTGATCTAATACGTAAAAAAATAAATGAATGGGGACTAACAGTGAAGGTGCAGGAAGCAACAATTCAAGATATAATTAAATTATAAACATCATTAAGATTCCCAATAACCATAGCGACGATAACCGGAGAAGTATTGCAGGAATCAAAATACAAATCACAAGGAGCTCCAATCAAAATTATTTATCATAATGAACACGCATGAGCACCTGCAGTAACAATATTTCCGCGGGATAGAACAATAAAGTATATACCCGCGGAGTTCTCCCTGGAATTCTCTGAAAAAAAATTATTTGATTTTATCTACCAGTTGAGTAAAAACAATCCTGTGTCAGTGTGGTTACTTCACAGTTTTAAAAACTCCGAGGGCAGATTCGATCAATTTGTAAGACCCAATGGAGAATTATACCGCACTGAGGCCCTCTACAACGCGATGAAAAAACTAGTTTTTCAACAGAACACGACAAACAATTACTAACAAATTGTTTAATAAATCCGTCAGTTGCATCATTTCACGAGAAAGAAAAACGTGGAAACCAACAAGAACTGAATTTCAATCAGATACCAAATCAAGCTGCATCAAAAACAACCACGGCGGATTATGGAATACAAAATATGACCTTGAAACTATTATTTTGATTGATATGGTTTTGTGTTATCCCAGGAGTTTTCTCGGGTACGGAGAGTGTGCTGAGTACTTCAAGCAATTTGGACATCCCAAACATGAGATGGCCCGTGTTGCGATTAATGGTCCACTGCCTGATTTTGATTTAACGGGATTCGCTCATGTGGTATCATTTGAATTGGCTAAAGGACTTCATCCGTGCTGTTATATTTGGATAGGTAGACACATATGTCAAAAACACTCTATGTCAATAGCGCTGTTATGCTATATGATTCATTGTAGAATGCTGATCTCGCTGATTGTCACTGAAGCAATTATATCATATCGAGCTCAGACTGAAGTCTGGTTACCACAACCCAATCTAGATAATATAATCAGCGAAAATAGAAAACAGTTTCCAGAAAACGACGAAGAATATATCATGAAATGGTACAAACAGCTATTTGAAGTTAGGAATAAAGACGCAAAGTATCTCGGTAGAAGAATAATTGGTAAATTTACTCAAGGTGGAAAATACGACAATACAAAATATTCTTCAGGATTGATTATAGACAGCATCGAATATGATTTTATAATCATAGATGTAGCATATAAGGGTATATATGTAGCAGCAGGAGGGGGGGGACAAACCCGACAACTTTTTCAGACAAAATTGATTGAAGCCTCAAAACGGAAAATAGAGCCTTCCTGCGAATCTCATATTTTAACCCAAAAAAAAATAAGTCTCCATTTGGCAAACGGAGACTTAACGATTTTTCAATCATCAGGGTCTTAGCGGTGTTGTCATCTCCCCCCCCCCTGCTGCTATAGGTTAACCAAACATTTGATCAAGTCCGATACGATATTGTGTTCAAGGACGAAAATCATTTATGATTTCACAAATTAATCGCTAACACCTCATCTTGTAGATCAATCAAATTACTTGACTGGTCGGTGAGTCGGAAATTAATTCTCTGTCATGTAGACAGGATTAATTGGGTTTTCAATAATTAGGAATCCTGGAGAAGCTGTTGGTGCAAACGAATAAAGAATATATCCATGCTGAGCTTGATTTGATTGCTCGAGATTTATTTGATAGCTTCATTCGATAGGTTCACATGTTAAATTGAGCGCAATCACCGTTGAAATATTTACATTGTGCGGGGCTATATGCCTACCACCGCCATCTCGGTCATTATTATATTTAAGGATAGTTAAATCTTGTACTTGTAATACCTTGATAACATTCCAAACAGATTCTTTCAGTTCATCTGCGTTGTATCCGGGAAACTTGAAATTAAGCAGATCAGCTTCTGTGATATTGTAACCGGTTAGGAAGCGTTGTTTATTGTCGATGTTGTCATTAATTATTGTTTGAAAAATTCGTTTGTTGATATATTCCATGTCAGATACAAGCTGATTTAATATTTCAACGTGTTTTTGCGATTTTTTTTGTGGTAGTTGTTCTAGTTGTGTTTCATGTAATTGAATAATTTCATTAAAATAACCAGTGATGTCAGTTATCGTAAATGAAATAGTAACAGATGAGTTAGCTGTTCTTTTAATGATAAAATCCCATTGCAATGTGTTTTTGTTGGTAAATATAAATTTATCGGTGAGTTTTACTATTTTAATATCAGATAAATTATCTCGATACATGGGATTGATTTCATGATATGATTGTACGTCCGTGGTTAAGTCGGCGGCGGCTCCGGGTGGTTTTTCAGGCCATCCTAACACTGTTCTTAACGAGCTGTTATAGATAACTAAAATGTTCAACAATGTATCCCTCTGTGCTTATTTTGATCGATGACGAGATAGTCGGTTGATGAACTTTAATAGCTATTTTTTATTCTTTTTCCGTGATTGATTTTATTTTACGCTAAATTTCAGCATCGATGTGCTCAATTTGGTACGACCCAGTTGGTAATGAAATAACATTCCAATCTGGGGTGCCATCGTGATTATTCTTATACGAGAACACCAGAGCGTTATTCCGTTGCTGATCGCCAAATGCAACCGATCTGATATTGGGCCAGCTATGATATACTCTTAATTTTGCCAGCGCGATCTCGCGCACTGGAATCGGAGAAGGGAAGTTCACACTAAATTGTGGGGTTGTTGATGTGATTGATATCATGCTTGTTCGTATCGGAGTGGTATTCTCCACGATTCGTTGAAGCAGTTCGAGTGACATTATTGTTAACGCTGTCTTCAATTTCCAATTTCAACATCGCGGAGTTATACAACTGGGTCATCGCGGAAATTCAACATCGGATATGAACGAATTATCTATCGACAGCAAGATCAACTCGGATAATTTCGATTATGCGTCAAATACCACCTGGTACCGAGCTGTATAATCGCTGAGTTTTTTCTGGGAACACGATGATAACTTTTTAGTTATTGCGGTGGCGACTGCCACAATTGTTGTTGCCGTGGAGATAGCGATTGGAACTGCAATCGGAGCCATCATCATCACCATCAACAAAATAACCCCGGCGCTGGCCATCACACCGGACACCGAGTACACGGTGATGTTGATGATTGTTACATTGCGGCGATACTTTTTTATCTTTTCATGATAACGCTCAGAAAGTGATTTCAAGTTCGCGGAAAATTCTTTCACGCTATCATATCGATATCGATGCGATTGTGATACCTCTGGGACTATTATCGGTTCAATTGATTTCATCGATGTCATTACTATTTTAAACCTGCTAGTGTTTTCAATTATTCGATTATGGACTCAGATTTATGGTCGGGCGGGGGAATACCGGATACAAATTCTAGCATCCAGGGTAGCGAATCCCTAACGACTGACTCGTCAGATGTAGTTATATCAATCCTAATAGGGTATCTTATTCGGTTGGGTGCTGCTGGTATCATATAGCTTATATACGTCACTGTGTTAACACCTCTTATATATTTTGCCGGGCCGACTCCCAAATCAAATTTATGGCAATGTATTATTGTAAATCAATAACAACCCAGTATACTACCATATTTGCTGTGAAAATATAAACTCTTTTCATTTCCTCGGATCCAATCAAAGGTCCCACTGGCAACTGTGCATATGATGTTACCAACGGTTTTTACGTGGTGTGGAATTTTTACCTTATCGAGTCGTTCGATAATTTTTTGAAAATCATTTTTGACAGCATCAACTGTTGTTTTACTTTCATCGATAGCCGCTTTAATTTCAGCAAGAGTTGTGTCAACCACAAGTGAGATTCCCAAAAACTTATCGACGACGTCGCTGGTGAGCTTTTGTTCGTCAATAGCTTTTTTAATTTCAGTGAGGGTCGGGCCTGTCAGAGATGTGGTTCCAGACACAGGTGTTCTCCCCAAAACATTATCCACGATGGTATTAAGTGTTGTTTGTCTCACCATAATCATATTAATATCTTTGAGAGTAATCGTAGATATAGCCGGGGCACCAAAGAAATTATTAGCGACGTAGGCATTGTGAGTATGCTTGCCACAAGTGAGGTTCCAAAAAAATTGCCAACAACGTCGTTAGTGGGTTTTTCTATCTTTTCAAAATTTTCTATTAGTTTAGAAATATCCGTGTAAATATTGAGATAATTTGCATTGATTTCGGCAGCTGTCATTATCCTCCCCGCCTCCTTGTTAAAAAAGAATAAAATCAGAAGGGTTCTCATTTCATCGAGAGCTTTTTGTCTAAGAATATCCATGTAAATATCGAGATAATTTGCCTTGATTTCATTTTCATTCATCATCCTCCCCGCCTCCTTGTTAAAAAAGAATGTAGTTAGAAGGTTTTTAATTTCAGCGAGATTCATTACAACCACGGGGTTCCAAAGAATTTATGTACGATATTTTTCCGAAAATATTATAACCTCGTATATACTCATCCAAATCACGGCCATGGGTGGCAATTGCGTCAGTGATAGTAGACACAAGTTTTCAGCGGCGTCGCGCTGCCGTATCAAAATGTCATCCGCGGATATATTACTGGTTTTCAATTTACCTTGGCGATCTTGAAATTTCATTCGGGTCAACACTTGTTAAATTTAACGTCTCAGTGATTTCATCTTCAATTATTTTTTTTTACATCCTCGATAGAACCCGCGGTTGGTTTCGACATTGACAGAGATCATCCCCAAATATCAATCATTATTGTTAGCGCAACTTGTATTTTCAATTTATTGATTCTCTAAAATTACGTTGTAATTTCCCACTCGTGTATTCATTTACAACCAGATGAGGTGGTTTCTCTGACGATGAAATCTCCGCGAGGACATTTAATACTTCACGGCCGCATATCGGTGGATCATTTAATTGTTGTGTTGGCAGCGTGGAATAAAAAATAGGAAACTCTTTTAGTTTCATCGAACAATTTATATACCGCATAAACTCGCTCCGTGGGGTAGCCCATATGAATCAAAATAGAAAATCCCACGTGGATCAAACGCGTATGCAACCCAGTGAGTTCCCGATTCGTTACTGTTACCAGTTTCAACGCAATTAGTTTTTTAGCAGCATCAATTAAATCAAAATTGGACATGGGGATAATTGGGTTTTCAACTAATAAACCGTTCGTGGTATTCTCAGAACCTTTCCGCTGTACCATGAATACGGGGTTCCTGGTAGTCTTAGACCCTTTCCTTTTCTTTATATCCTTTCCCAGTTGCCTTTTTCAACGCCATCCCTGCCGCGGTACCAACGGCCCCAAACGCAGCCACTTTCGCCACCGCTGGGGCAGCCGCTGCACTCAATGCTGGTATTGCGGCTAACATTGGAAATATACCACCTGATTTTATCATGTTGGCGACTGCAGCTTTTGAAAATACAATTTGAACACCTTTCTGTTTCTTTAGCGCATCATTGAAATGTTTTATTTGACGATCCATCAATGATATTTTATGTGTAGCGCCGGACATCTGCGCTGGTTTTAACGTTATTGTTGTTCCACATTCTTTAGCGGATTTTGATCGCAATTTCTTGACCTGACCATCAGTCAGCTTGACACTAACAACACTATATGGCATTTTATTGTAAAATTATTTATGTTTTCAAATGATCTAATTGTGAATCATTTACACATTTTCCACTGGTGCATCAACGATTCTCATTCGTCCACCAATACCTTCAAGTAGCATTGATTTGTCGCTGAGAATGACAGCAACCGCTCTATAATCAACACCACCAGGGGCTATACGAGCTCGAAAATGTATGTCAACCAACGGATTGTCTCAAAAGTAATAAATTAGATATAGGTTCTTAAAATCGAGTTGCGATATTTGCAAACCGGTATCGACGTTTTGATCACGACCCATATATGACAGCATCCGATGATACACACGTGCTATATAGTTGTTGTCATAATCAAGTTGTACATCCTCGGTTGGTTCCTGTTGTCCGTTTATTCTCAGCGAAACCTCCTTGACTCCTAATCGATCAAATATCATATGACTGCGTTCTTGGGAGCCTAATCGATTCCGATTCTGCAGCGCTATAAATATATGACGTGGAGCTAAAACGCCTTGTTGTGATGCCAGGTGCCATGTAAATATATCAGCAACACTACCATCTTTGGCATCAGTTGTTGTTGTTAGCCAACTTAGCAATAATTTGCCGCCTGTGTCCATAAATGAGAGTAGTCATTGTTCTGTGGTGATTGATGGGGTCATTACTGGCATCCATAGTACCAATTTAGTTAAAATAACATTACCGTCATCAACATTATTAGCACGCCAGATTGCGTCATTGTCATCACCCCTTCGCATTAACGCGATTGTGTGTTTGGCTCCATAGATGACTTTTCTGACATTTCTGCAGAATCCAAATATGTGATGGAGTGGAATCGGACATGAAAACCGTCGACGCCTCCCGTGCAAAATTGCTACTCGTGTTCCAAACCCTACATAGTAATTAGGAATGGTGGCACTTATGACATCAAAAGCTGCGGCTGGTCTCACATATCCGGCTGGTGCTGGATCAACTGCAGTATCTGTGTTGCCTTTACCTTAGAATACTGAATGTTTTCAGGATGATCAGATGTATCCTTAGCAAACATCATAGATGGACCAGCAGACCTTGTATAATCATCAGAATATCTTGCTAGTCCGATTATTGTTGTTGCAACATCAACCTCACGTTCTATTGATTCAATTTCTCTTCCATCAATGAGATATCTCGCGAATTCAAATAGCGCCATGATACCATTATTGACTAAGCCGACTTTGGTACCATCTGCATACAGTGCGGGTGCAGTAGGAGTATCAGTACGTTGTACAAGTTCTCCTTCTACTTCAATAAATGCTTCACACGACAAAAAGTATTTACTGGTATCATGGACTTGAAGTTCAATTCGCGATCGTAGGTCAGGTTGTATTCCATGATAGGAATAGTATTGATAATCACGGACGGAATAGTCTTTGCGCACTTTGGCTTCCATATCGAAAGCCGGATCAGCTGTTTTTTGGAACATTTTATTAACATACTGGTGTTTTCAATTGTGAAAATCTTTGCAATCATCGTCGTTTTTGATTTTGTTTCAAACCACTTCCTGCTATTGCGTTCATGATATCGCTATTTCTTATCAGCGAAGCCATCAATGGCGACGGAGTCACCGAAGCAGCCAACGACGCTAGTTTTTGTTCCACTGCGCTATTTATTGCTTTGCTGACACTTGCAGGAATCACTGTAGTTGATGGCAGCACTGGTGGTTTCACCATCGACTTCGTCGCTGTTGGTTTCTTTCGCACCAATGATGTTATTTTATCTTTCGCAGCAGAAAATGCCTTTCTGGCAAGATTTCCAACAGCGTTGATTCCCTTATCACGAATAACATCAATGGCCTTCATTGATGATTGTTTAGCTAGTGGCGCCACTTTTGGGGGCCATTCTTGTAAATAACCCCGCGATGGTATTGCCGAGACCATCTCCGTAATATGCTCTATAAACAGGCAATCGTGAGTTCACCACGTAGACGCTTACGGGTTTATCATTATTGTAATGTATAATCATCTTGTTATAAAACAATAGTGTTTTCAATTAGTGAATTGCGTAGCCGCCATTGAAAACTCTTTGAGTAATCGCTTGCGATCAATCACTGTGATAGCCATGATTTTCCATGATGAGTTCTCCATATACATCAATGTCCATGATACCGCCGGCAAATAAGCGTCTACAGATATCAGCTGCTTCATTAATTATCTCGACGGAGTTGTTTCCGGCTCATTTTCCCCCAAAAAGTACTTCTAAGTGTGATATATCACTGAGAATATTACCAGGACATGTCACGGTTCCGTTGAAATCCAAATGATTTCCAATCGAATATCCCTTTCCGCTTGTTTTCTTTGAACCGGCTTCTGCTCTTATGTCTATTTGTTCCGGGATTTTATCCTCCGTATAAGGTGGTGGTTGTGAGCCGCTTTTAACCGCTTCTAGAAAGTTATTACAGTGGAACCCCGCTATAACGCGATGATCGGGGTCCATAAAATCGGATCGCGTTAAAAGCAGGGTCGCGTTAATGCAGGGTTTTACAATATTGAACTTTTTTTCCGAGAATGTATACGTGTATACATGTACAATGATGATCAAAAGTCGGCTTATCGTCAGATGAATATTAACAATTCAAAAACCTAATGAAACCAGTTTTCTCTTCTAGAGTAGAATACGGAGCTT
Source organism: Unio delphinus (assembly GCA_029339505.1). Lineage (NCBI taxonomy): Eukaryota > Metazoa > Mollusca > Bivalvia > Unionida > Unionidae > Unio > Unio delphinus. The sequence continues at coordinate 12,323,339 of JAQISU010000098.1, forward strand.
TACCACAACCTGTTCAAATTGATAAATTTCAGAAGCCAAGCGTTGTACACACTATTTCTCGTACGACATATATATCGTATTATTTTATAATTCATACACGATCACTTCTCCAAAATCACTTAAAGAACCTGGATAAATTGTTAAGTTCCGATCGTTTAATATTAAAAGTCATACACGAATTCTTCCACCAAATTATAATAAACATTTTACACACAATTTCTCGTATGTTAAACAAATATTTTCACGGTCCGATAAAATTACACATAAATGAATTTCAAATTTCAGGAACCATACCACGATCATATAATTTTAAAAGTTACAACTAATCTCATGCCCAAAATGAAGATAATTTCTTGTTTTGTTTTTTTTTTCACTTTTCTCCAAATATTTTTTCTCCATGTGTGAATGAATATACGAAATTTCGGGAGCCATGCTACGACCGCGTTATATCCGAATTCACGTTATGGCGGGGCGCGTTATAGCTGGGTTCCACTGTATAAAAGAGTGCTGTGACGCTGAGATTCTATCCCCGCCGTGTTTCGCTAAATATATTTTTGATGCCCAAGTGTCTTTGGTTCTTATAAAATTTTCAAACCCGTCGTTTAATAAATTCGCTCTTTTACCCTTTGTAAAATTTTCTCTAGTAAAATCAGATGATTCGGAATCCGTACAGAGTCTTCCAATTCTATTTAATGTTGCGACTGTAAATATATTTCTAGGTGAATAGTCTTTTCCTGCAGCTGCACCTTGTTGCTCTTCTTCACGTTCTTCAATTTCGCCCGGTCGATATACTTGTGGGTGGAGTGGACCAGGCGCCGGTGCAGAATCATCAATATCAGATAATCGTTCATATTTGCGCTGAGTTTTTATATCACTGGATAGCTGTTGTATCCCTGCGCGTGTTTGTCCGGTCTCTGTTGCTATCTTTTCAAGCGTATCAAGCAGCGGCGCCTTCTTTGCTCATTCTTTTTCAGGAATATCTCTGTATATCGCTGCTTCAGTTAACTTTTTTACATCTTTGGTCGCACTTGTTATCGGAGTAAACAGTTGTTCACTTGACACAGAAAAGTCAGTTTGCACTTGTTGTCGTTGTTGAAGTTTTTCGCGAAGTCTGTCTCAAACCGGTCTAAACTTTTTAATTGCTGCTAGCCGCTCTCGGACTAATCTAGTTGTAAGCGATTCACCTACCATATATTGTTTGTGAACTGAGTTTTCAAATGTGAAACCCGGAGGGTTTCAACATGAAGACTATATCACAATTAAAGGCCTAGTTATCAAATAATGTACTATCAAGCTAGAGTATCCATCTCTGACAAAGTTAAACTGTATGACGCTATCCGCGATTGTTTCAGAAATAACATCGCTGGGAGTTTCAAAATTGTAATATCTGAGCGCGGCGAAGAACGATTTTTTTTTAACTCCGCGGCAACAACAACTAAATAAAAATGGAGGCGTCGCGGTGATTACTTGCTACCACGACCAGATCATCCAGTACGCACATAACTGCATGAGCCAACCCAAACTGATGAGAATTCTTTCAGGAGAAAATCCTATGTAACAAGTAAAATGTTACAAAAAACGCTAAAAAAAATAAATTTTCAGTAAAAAATTTACTGAAAGCCTATTTTTATAGTAACATTCACGTGGTTAGGATACGGATTTTTCCTTGTTTAATATTTTTCTAAGATCATGAACCTTAGAAGTAATTTCAGTTAGTTTTTGATACTCTTGGCCGAGTTTTTGACGTATTGCAACAACGGTGCTAAATAGCGTTATAAATACATTAATGTCGTTACCGTACAAACAAGAATTGATGGACTTTTGAATTCATTTCACGAACGCATACATCTTAGGTAAAACATAACGACCCTTAGTAGACTGATACTCAATGTCTTCATATTCTGAGGTAATCCTGTTGCAGTTGAGATCTTCAAATAATACTATTCCGTGATTTTTCAAATTTGAAATTTCAGCAATTATAGCATTTACATCTTTGATATCAATTATTTATATAATATATTTTATCTTTAATTTAAAAAAAAAAAGATAAAACACTCATTTCGCAATCTCGCTGGCACCCTATGACGTCAGAGAGACCCAGACGTTACTTTATTAACTTAATTAAGGACAGCACATACATGAAAACCCCATTTGGCAATCTCGCTGGTGCCCTATGACGTCAGAGACCCAGAGGTTACTTTATTAACTTAATTAACTTAATTAAGGACAGCACATACATGAAAACCCCATTTGGCAATCTCGCTGGCGTCCTATGACGTCAGAGAAACGTAGAGGTTACATATACGACAACACATCTTTGGAACTCCTTGGTTGCCTACACATCCAAGTAAGCCCAAGGGGACCCGAAACATACATCTCCGGAAGGGAGGCCTAAGGTGACAAACGTCATCTTAGACCGCCCAGAAGATATCCTTGGGGTGACGTCACAACATGTACTTAATTAACTTAATTAAGGATCGATTATATTCAATGAAACGATGATGGAATTTGTGATGTAATGATGTGGGACGGCACAAGACAGCACAAACATGAAACGACGGGGCGGATTTTACAGCCAATACAACCAATCAAAAGCAACCCAATTAAATTAACCCGGTTGCATGATTGACAACAGACAACCACACGCCCGGGTCAATGGCGTTGCTAAGTTTTGATCGGTCGGATTGGCTTTCAAAAGCCCCAAGCTTATAACAAGTCATAACGTATATAAGGTGACTAATACAGCACCGTCAATCCACAGGGTGTGTTATTTTATTTCCTTGAATTACTTATTAATGCTGTTTCACAACATTTAAATGAGACAAAATATTTGAATAAAACACTAAACAAAAGAATACAGCTGTTAGATAATAGCGTGTAGTTACCGATTAGGCCGCAAAGAGGAATTTTTAATAAATAACTGCAACAATCACATAGTGATTTTAACCACGCCCACTTACTTCAATGAATGGGAAATCCAATGGGGGGTTTTCGCAATTGAAAACACTAGTGTTTCATGCTCGTTCCGGCTGAGCGAACATAGGTAACGCGTTGGATTATAAAGAACATATGTACTGAAAGTGTAATAGCTGAATGTGGGTCTAAGGGTTTATCGAAAAATAAATACAACTGTTTAAATGATGCGGTTTTAGCCAAGCGACAATAAAAAGTTTTAAAAGTTGTATTTTTTTTACTCTACCGAAACTCACAATCAAGTGTAATACTCAATTAAAGTAAAGTTTGGGCGCACACGTTAATTATACCTCTCTCTCTATCTGTGAGAATAGCAGACGACACAAAAACCTTAACGGTCATAATACAAGGGAACTTAGTGAGTAGAGTGTTATGAGGGGTAGGCGGACTTATCCATAAGGGATTTATCTCCCTTGATATATGAAAATTTTATCCTATGTGCTGTCTTTTTTGACAGAGCTGATTTTTGAATTCCTTCTGCTACTCTTTGTACTGAAGCCCACAAATGTCAAAATATCTACTGGCTTCGTTCATCGACTGAAATATTTTCTCCTCGTTAGTTGATGTATCAAATGATTTTACGGGTCTCTTTCCAACTGATTTAAAAGTACCAATTTCTGCCCTTTTTGATATATTCTGACTCTGTGAGATAGCTTGGAGATTCGAAAGAGAATTATTGGCCTTGTTATTATTGATATGATCAATAACAGATTCATCTTTGATCAATCCATAAAAACATTCATATACTATTCTGTGACAGAGATATTTCTTCTTCCCAACAGTAAATCGCAAATACCCTCTATTATTTACCTGTCCGACCAGCTTCTTTAGTCTGCGATGCCTGACAACACCATCACGGGATGCTTCATAATTAACAAGCACTGGGTGAGGTCTGAAATCTTGGCTCATTTGTATAATAATATTACCTGTCTAATTTATATCTGCTTTAATTATAAGTCTATTAATGTAGTCTTGAGGGGTTTTGATGACTTTGTCATTTAACGGGTCATTGATTTGTTTGTCATAGTAGCGTTTTAGTTCCCTGTATCGTTTGCCGCCACAATTGAGACATAATTGTGATTTCCCACGAACGCCAATGTGGCAAACCAGACAAGAAGTAGGGCCGAAACTTCCTCGCCGAACGCTTTGTAAATGATACCCACAGAATTCACTTCTGCATGATTTATTACACGGAGTTGTTGATCCAATCATTAGCCACTTGCAGTGATTCATTATATTATATTTTTCTATTTAAATACTTGTTTTAATTATATGAATCATGAATTCGAGAGATTATCAGCAATTAAGCATTACAAAAACGTTAAATTTAATCTCAATAGAACCCTCAAAGATGTGCCAAAACGGGCAATAACGGATAGAGCTTTGACAAATAAAATATGCGAATTCAAAATTCAAAATGAATTCAAGCACGATGGTGAATCTCATAGCTGGTCAACATTTCAAATTGATGGCGTTGTTGATGCCACCATGAACGATAGCAACGCAGCCATGATGTTATCACAACTTGGCAACAAAAAGTATTTTTTACAGTGAAATTAATTATCCATGTAGAATCAGGCGGTTGAATTATCCGAGACAAATTTGAACCGATTCTCAAAGACAAGAAAACAGTTGTTGTTAGCCGTGATTCTAAGCCGGGTCTGTTAACTTGAATTGACAAACCATACTATGAACGAGCATATCCTGAAACAGCAGTTGTGTATGGGATATATCCGTTAAATGAAAAACCCGATATAGGAAAACTAAAACCAATGAAACAGTCGTTGCCGGCGACTTCATCGCTGAATAGTGTAGCAGCATGAATAACAGAATATTTTACAAATGCAACCTGGGGGGAACAAACTTACCGATCTACGGCGTAGCAAAATAGCTCAATGGGAGTTAACGGTAAAAGACCGCTGAGCAACTATTAGCGATATAGCAAAATTAGAAACATCGCTGAGATTTCCAATAACCGTTACAACGATAACCGGAGAAGTTTTATACGAATCAAAATATCATAAAAATGGAGCTCCAATCAAAACTATTGATCATAACAAACACGGATGGACGTCCGCGGTCACAATATTTCCACGAAACAGAATAAAGTATATACCTGAAGAATTCTTACGAGAAGAATTTTCAAGGGATGGTTTTCTCGTCGAAGAGAAACTATTCGATGCTATTGCGTATTTGAGTAAAAACGACCCCATGTCGGTGTGGTTACTTCGCAGCACTGAAAACGACACGGATACGTTTGATCAGTTTGTAACACCAAACGGCAAATTATACCGCACTGAAGTATTTCACAACAAAATGATAAAAACAGCTAGTGGGTTTTTAATGTTGAGCGACGGAGTAGCCAGTGGTGAAGCCATAAATAATGAAATTATCAACGACGAACAATTATTGACAAACTGTTTTACAATCCCGTCGGTTGCAGCTCATTTTGCAAGAATCAAAAACGCATGGAAACCAACAACACACGTAGAATTCTTGCCAGACATTGAGGCTAGTTGTTTAGAATTTAATTATGGCGGTTTATGGAATAACAAATACGACAGTGATAATATCATTTCAGTTGATATGGTTGCTTGTTATCCAGCAAGTTTTCTTGGTTATGGAGAGTGTACTGAGTATTTTAAACGATTTGGACACCCCGTACATGAAATGACTCGTGTTGCAATTAATGGGCCGCTGCCTGATTTTGATTTAACTGGATTTGCTCATGTAGTATCATTTGAATTCGCAGCAGGACTTCATCGCTGTTGTTATATTTGGATTGGTAGACACATGTCTGAAAAGAAGTGGCTGCCAATAGCGTTATTACGGTTCATGATTCATACAAAAATGTTAATTTAGCTGACGGTCAATGAACCAATTATATCATATCGGAAACAAACCAATGTCTGGTTACCAACACCGGAACGTCTTGATAGTATAATTGAGGAATCCAGAAAACATATTGATGCCGACGAAGAATATATTATTGAGTGGTCCAAACGGGTATTTAATCAACAAAACATCGAAGCAAAAGATCTTGGTAGAAGAATAATCGGAAAATTCACTCAGGGAGGAAAAAATGCGACTATAAATGATATTGTTCACGGCTGATTATGGATAACACCGAATACGACTTCGTAGTCGCGGATGCATTATCCAAAAACATATATGTGGATCGTAAAGATGCTTTTTTGTCCGATGGAACAAAATTGGGTACAGCCATTACTTACAGCGACGGTTTCAGATCCCCGTATACACATTTAAGGTCGTTGATGCTGGGTTATGCTTATATTAATTTATTTTCAATGATAAATAGATTTCCTGACACCGCGGTTAGAGTTGCCGTTGATTCATTTTACATTAACAGCAAGTACAGTTGCCGAGTTGCTCAATTCCTGGATCATGGAGAATTAAAAAAAAAATGCTGCGTGAGTATTCTGAATCAGCAGATGTTGAAATTAAAAGTAATTACTTACGCGGTGATAATTTATCAGAACGTTCTAATGCACCACCGATGTCAGATCCAATTTGTAGATATAAAACAGTTTACTTAAACGGCTGTGGCGGGTCAGGAAAAACGACTCGGGCGATTGAATTATATCAAGGTTGAGCAAATATGATTGTGCTGACACCGACCCTTAGACTAGCGTGAGAGATAAAACAACGAAACGTTGAAGAATGCACTTATCATAGTTTTTTTCGATACAACGGCGACAAATGGACCCCTGAACGAATGGGTGAAAAATTCATCCCTGCTGTTATTATTTGGGATGAGATATGTACGGTTTTGTTACATGTATTATAAATGTTTCTTGATTGGTTGCTGCAAAACAATACAGCGTTGATAATGTGTGGAGATCATGGCCAACCACCACCATTTGTCGGCACGGGTCCACATGATTGGTTAAAAGGGTTTGTTGACTATTATGAAGAAATCGATACCGACTATAGAGCACTTGATGAACAATTACGCGAGGTCAAGAAATTAATTAGATTACAACCGAATAGAATCCAATGTGAAATAATCAGAGAAATAATTCCTAAAACTCCCATGGAGGAATTTTGGGAAGCATGGAGATCAAATGATTTTGTAGTGGCAAGTAGAAAGATAGTCAGAGACACACTTCAGAGAAAATTGTTTGCGCGTCACAAAGAAAAATTCCCAACGCGCCCAGTGCCGCTGTGTTATAGACCCTATGATACACAGTGACAAAACACTGAAGTTGAAATTCCAGGACAAAACGAAAGAAAAACACTAGTGTTAAATGATATTGTGCTGGTTGATATCAGTGATGTCGAAGACGCATTGCGTGCTGATAAATCGCCATGGACACTGGGTTACGTAACGACGATACATTCCTCGCAGGGATTAACCATCACGGATACAATTGTTTGGATAGTTGATAATCACATTGAGTGGTCAAATTTAGTCTATCTTGCAGTGTCTAGAGTACGGCGAATAAATCAACTTCGAAGAATTGTTTTCGATGATGACACCACATTGGATGATATTGATGTTAGCATCATTAATAAAAAAACTCTCCGGTTACAAACAACAGGACAAAAAAAAAAAACGAGAATTTGACATTGATGCTGAATTAATAATGACTTTGAAGCAATAACAGAATAATCACTGCATGAGTTGCAATTGTATAATGCGTTGGCAGTATTCGGATAAAGATCCTCACCAATTTACCGTAAACAGAAAAAATAACAGCCTCGGTCATATCAGAAACAATGTGATGTTGACTTGTCTTGAGTGTAATAGACGCAACGGCGCTAGTTAAGACCATGCGGTGGCAATTGAGTATCGTCAGGAATCACTTGTAATTGTTCACGTGTAAAACCCTGCTGAGGGGCAGTTGAATCCAATTTATAGATTGGAGGTCTACCAGTTGATCGTGTTATAGTAGATATGCTATGCGTAGTGACACTCCAAATAGGATATGTAGCCCTTTTTTTTACCACCTTCGAGTTCTCCTGGTTCATATAAATATCTCACGGTGACATTGCTGAGAATTGGCTGAGAAACGCTATCCCGCTGTGGTTGTGGTATATACTTTTTTTTTATTGCGTTGTTAGGTTTCATATTGATTGCTCTGGTAATCTCGTTATTTAGCGCTGCAACTACCCCTGGTAACCTTTTGACCCATTCACGGGATCGCTTTTCTTGGATGAATTCTTTTGCATATTGATATCCAAATAACCGCTCAGCAAGAGTCCGATTAAATCGTTCTACAATTGCCTGATCGAGATGTAACGCAGTATGCCCCCGTCTGATGGCGACATTGTGATGTTTCATTGTAGATGCAACAACACCCTGAAATTCCTTGCCAGGATCAACTTGTAACAGATTTGGCCAGCGTAGTGGGCCTCGTCGATAAATCCTTTCAAATGCAGAAGCAACTTCACGTGATGATTTTGCTCTTAGCGGTTCTGCTTGTTTGTATCGACTCGCAACGTCAACTATGGTTAGCACGTATTTGTAACCGTTGTCATGTGGTAAAAACAATAAATCAGCTTGATGAACTTCATTGGGCCCGGTAACATCAAAATGTGAGAAATTGATTTGTTTAGGATGCTCTAGATAAATTTGCCATATAGCCTGTTTGGATAACCAATTAGCCGCAGTGGCCTTTTTCACTTTTGCGGCGTTGGCGAGTTTATTGATTGCAGCGTTACCCCTCCAGTATCCTTTTGGAGAATAATAAATAGATTCCATATTATTAATTACCAGCACCCATCATCAATTTTCCTTTCATAGCTGATTTTACCAACCACGAAGCCAATTATTCTTTGAAAGATTTATCAGGAATAGCATTTAACGCATGAATTAATTTCACATCTGCGAGATGCCTGTGTTGCAAATTGCTGCTTTTATATGCAACATCATGAGCATGACACGCCTTATCAATGGCGTTTTTTGGTTCTTCACCACGTCGAGGTTGGTTTTGATCATAAAGTCTGATATCTAATGGTGTTCCTGGGCCACAATAGCTATATCCTGGAAGGTGCTTTTCTCCTGGATACTTTGCCCATGGCATTCCAGGGAGTTTTGTTAACTTAGCTGCGATATAACCTCATAGTTTTTTTAAAAAACATCTCCGGATTTTATAGCAACCCCAGTCATTTTTTGGATATTGAAATAACTGCAAACACTTGTTTTCATCATATAGATCTTTTGAACAGCATTCCAAAACAGTTTATTGTTTTAAAATATCTCTATTAGAAAAAAAAGTTATGTAACTTTTAAGTTCCAAAATATTAAAAAATTTCTAGAATTTGTGTCTTATGTAAATGTATTCAGATTATGTGCCAGTCGCGGAACCGAAGTAAAGTTTGATTTCTATAAAAATGTTATAACTTTCCTATTTGTTGAGATATTAATATGAAAATTGATATTCTGATTGCATTTTTCCTGCTGAATGCATTACTGTCATTAAATATGTTGTCTGACTTCAATATGTTCATTTATAACTGAAAATCATATTTAAAAAATTCACAACTTTTATGGCAGTTAACTTAATACAAATGTATCACATAGCAAAAGTTCATATGTAAGTAAAATAACTTCGAAATAAAACAAAAATGAAATGTTTTTTTCAATACTGTGATTGAAACAATGTTGCAGGACCTAATTAAAAACATACTGTGATGTTAAACAATGTCACTAATTCCTTGTATAGAAGAAGAAGAAGAAAAATCAAGAATTGACAATAATAACAAGAATTTTATTTTCCAGCCAGAGACCATGCTTTAATTAGAAGTATGTACATTTAAAGTTTTTATACTGCTTTTCAATTTCATTAAACTCTTTGATGTACCATTGTCGACCTGAATTTATGCAATCGGGAATGAACTTGTTTGACAGAATAAACTTCTTGTCAACAATTTGTGTTTCTGCCCTACAAGGCCATTGAAAGTACTCTTCCTTTCTGCATGGTGACATGAACTTCACACTTGCTGTTTGATTATCCTTCACTCTTTCAAAAATACCAGGATACCAGGAGTCTTGGTAAGCAATTGCCACATACTCATTTTCTCTGAACATGTGGTTTAATCCTTTAAACATTATGTCATGGGAATTGACCGAAACTTTCCGCTGATTCTTTTTCCCCCTTTCAGCAGGAGGATTCTTTTTCCTCCTTTCAGCAGCAGATCCTTTCCTTTTTTGCCCTTTCTTTGTGACCATTTCAGTGTGAATTTCAGCCACAACTTTATTTTCGTTTGATATGTGGTCTTGTCACATTTCCCGACCACCTTTTCGTGCTGAAAGCAGAATGCTATGACGATTATCAGGCTTCATTTCACTTAGCCACTTCATCATGGGAATTCTGTTCCGTTTCAACAACTGTACAGATGAATGGTGGTGCATTGATGCACTAGGTTGCCTCCTCTGAGTGCTGTCCAGATCGCCAAAGTGATGCTCATATCCATGATAAGTAAGATGAGCAAAATTTGTTCTCTATTCTTCCGTTTCACTGATCATTTCAGCATCGACATGGTACTTTCCACCATCAAGAAAGTCTATCAGCTGTTTGTCGATTACTGCAACCACAGCTGAGGCAACAGTTATGATGGTCTTCAACAACAGATCTCTGGTCTCTTTTTTTATTGAAAACAGACAGTCAGCTAATCTTTGATGATGATTGACCTTTCCAATATCTAAGGGGTCATTTGGTGACCAATGTTCATTTTGGTTCAGAAGATGAGTGGGTGTTTCAATGCACTGTTGTAAAAGTTCTTTAATTTCCAGAATATATTGTGAAAGGTCTAGATAAATTACTTTGCCTGTGGTGATGAGATTCCAGTATGGCCCTGTCAACTTCACGAAAAATAGACCAAAGCACTGCAAAAATGTACAGACTATGTCAGACTTTAAATCCATTAATACAGATTTTAGCTTCAGATTGGGATTGTCCAATGTTTCAATAACTTTTATAAAGTCCTGTCTATGGATAAATACTTCAGCTGAAGTTTCAAATACTGCATTAAACCTGTTGTCTCTGTAATTTCCTATTACTGACTTAATACCATTTGCCATGCAGTGTGCATCCCACATGTCCCGTATTCCATTGTGGTCACCAGCTGGTCCAAATACTTCTGATGTTGTACGAACAACCCTCTCAATGACAGTTTCTTTTTTACTCCAATACTGGAACACTGGTAGAGCATCACGTCCAACCGGTCCCAATGAATCGACTATTTCAGTTTGTAATTTTTTAATGCCAGGTTTGGTGTAGCTATGAAAGCCAAGAAGCACATGAGCCATACAGTAGAAATGATGAACAATACCTTTGTCCCCGTCAAAGTCTTTCAAAACATCATCACGCCATTCTTCTAACAACTTCTTGGCCAACTTTTCATTGCTTGCTCTATCGCTCATTGTGTAAGATAATTTCTCTAAAGACCGGGCCACAAATGTTTCTTCCTTGACCATGTTTGCATGAAGTTTACCGAGCTCATTCAGGTGGTTCTTTGTAACATTATTTATGGGAATTGCATTCTTTTTATAAACTCGATCAAACCCTAAACTGATCACATCACCACTGTCAAGTGTTATTGAAGTGTCTACAATTTTCTGCTTTTTCCGTGTTGTGCCATCCCTACCTAAGCCCCAGTTTTCAGCTTTATTGAGTTTTTCTGAAATAAATGTTTTTGCTATGTAATGTCCTTCATCGACTATTGCTTGAGTTGTTGTTGGGTTTGGCAAATCTGATCTGTGTAAACTTTTTCCTAAGATATGTCTTTACACAGACTGAATTACTGGAGACACTTTCTCAACAGCAACTTCTAACCCAACCAGTTCAATGACACAAAGACAAACCTCATGGCTATAGCTTCCATCTTCATTTTTGGTCTTTATACTTTCATTTATAATTTCATCAACATCTTCTTCAACTTGTGCTACTTTGTTCTCCTTGTCTAGTATTTGAGATCTAATCATTTTACAGCTGTCACATTTGGCATTACATCTTTCAGCATCATCTCTCTGTTTCAATTTCAAGCGGAGACTTTTAATTTCAGTTCTTAAATAACTGTTGCTTTTCTGAAGGGACAAGATCTTTGATTTCTCACTATTTCTTTTCTCAGAAATAATTCTTACTTGCTCTGTCGATACAGTAATTATGTCAGCTGATGCTTGGTTCTCATTAGTCACAGTTTCAAGCTTGAGTCCACTTTCTTTCAATTTGAGTCATCATCTTTATTTGGTTCTTTTGCCTGCTGATTAATCGTTTCAAGCAATGCAATGCTTGCAAGTGTTTCTTTGAGGTCTCATCTCTTTTATTTACATTTCGCACAGAATAGTGACCAATCCTATTTTTAATGTTTTCTAACTTCTCAGTATTTTCTGCAATTTTCTTCTGAAGTTTTGAACACAGTTTCAACTGTTTCTTATTTGAATACTTAAGAAAGTTAGTTTCTTTTTTCAAAGTTTCATCATCATCATCACTGTCAACAAGATTACAACTTACCTGATCAGTGGGATTTTTCATACTGCAAAATTCATTTTCACTTAAATTCTCATTTTCTATCTGCTGAATAGTTTCCTTTCTATCTGCTTCATCACAAAACACTACTTGTTCATATTTTTTTGTGCTCAGATATGGACTGAATGTGGCACTCATTAGCTCCTTTACATTTTTAAATCCAGAAACTTTCTTTTTGGAAACAAGTTTTTTTTTTCTGTTCACATAGTGACATACTCTACTAACTTTTGTTTTTAGAGATTTCACATTCATACATTCAAAGTTGGAGTTCAACTTTGAAATAATATTGAACAAGGAATATAAGTTTTTGCCACGGTGTTCAATGTATGAATTGATTTCAAGGACAAGTCCTTTTGTTAGTTCCTGAATTGGATTCAAGTTATTTTCAACTTCTAAGTCCTGTGTTGTTATATTTAATTCCTTGCTGAATGGACCAGGGAATACAGCCATCTTTCACTTTGAATGTTAAACTTTAAATATCATATACCTGCAAAAATAAATTATCACTTTTTCGACTTTATTTTATTTCTATTTGGAAAACATTATTGATGCTATCAAACATCATCAATGTATTTTAAATTTAAGATCCCACTTGAAGTGTGCGCGTAATTAAGTTGCTATGTTTTGTCAAAGTAAAAAAAAAAATACTCAAAAAAAAATCATACCAAAACTTTGCATTTGTCTCATGGTGATGTGATTTTAATCTCATAATTTTATCAGTGCCCCATTACAAAATTTAAACAAATGAATAATGAATATCAGGTTGAACATATTTTAAAACCGATTAAAGTTTGTCAGTTGAGATATTTACAGCATCGAACTTAAGCCTATTTATAGCAGATGAAAATCTACGCTTTAAGTTTGCGTTTCATTTTGCGACTGTATACTGTCTAAACCGTATAACAAGCATTATTACGATAAAAACTATTAAAAAAATATCTTTCCTTGTTCTTCTTGCACACCAATTTGTACGTAAATAATAATAAGATTATTTTTGGAACATCGGTTGTGGAAAGGTTGACGTCGTTATCAGCTGTTAGAAAATTCAAATATGGCGGCGGATGTCGACGCTGGGTGATTCTAATATTTTACAAATTCGACGCTCGTTGAGGGTGATTTAAAATTGTTTCCGATATATAAATTTGGTATCATTATAAAGCTTGGAATATGCCGATTTTGATGGTATATGTTGCATTTATTTAAATTGTCAAATTTGTGGCCAAATCTGCGTAACGTTTGAGGGATCATTTCATTGCGTAGGAATATCATAGGGAATTGCTACAACCACTGACCAAATTGTTTACATCTCCTCTGATTGGATTGAAAATTTCATGAATATTCATAAAGTTTTAATAACCCGCATTTTGTTTCAAAGAACAGTAGGGTCACGCGATCGCGTCATCATTGACGCGTTTTCCAATGACGCATGAAATCGATAATTTTCGATGATTATGGAGGAATAATTCCATTAATATAATATCACATGTAAAAAGAAAACATGTTTATTGTAGATAATTCTATTAGCTTTAACAATATATAAAATGTGTTACAATCAAATGACAAATATTGATGCTGCAATGAAAGTTCTACACTTGGTCAACAGTTTCATCAGATTTCCAGGTAAACTGGCGTGTTGACCGAGTTAGACCGGGGTTGCTAGATTTCATAGAAACAAATGTAAACTTTTTTATACCACATGTTGCACATCTACTAGTAAGTGCAGATCTGTTATTGCTACTTGTAATCGTCATCACATCATTTGTGCCAGTACGCGTTTTACACTTCACACAATATAGATCCATAATTTATGTATAGAGATATGAATATAATCGATTTTTCAGCGACTAAAACAAGAGAACCAGTTAAACATCATGCAGCGCTACCAAACTCTATCTGCGCAATTATAATCCGGCCATCTGGATCCGGCAAGACGCAATTGTTGCTCAATTTAATAATGAGATGGATGAAGTGGGATAAGTTGTATTTAGTTGCTCCTACCGTAGATGATCCACGATGCTATGAAGTATTAAAGGATTTTAACGAGAATGCATCAGAAATTAAAGGTGAGAACGTCATTGATGATTTTATAACTGATATTGACGAGGCACCATCCGTGGGTGACCTTGATGGGAGCATTAACAATTTAGTCGTATATGACGATGTGATGTTAGACAATCAAAAAAAACCAGCTAGAATATTTTTCTGAGGCAGGCATAAAAACACCGACGTGATATATGTCACTCAACGCTACACTCAGATTCCAAAAGTGATCAGAGATAACTGTAATATTCTTGCTGTATTCAACCGCGTTGATACACATACGTTACGAAATATTTGGCAGACATGGTGTTCCGATATGGACTTCAATCAATTTTGAAATTTCTTTAATCATGCTCAGTCGGTCCCGCATGGATTTATAACAATAAATTTACATGATCCTAGAATACAATATCATATCGGACTCAATCAAATATTTGGTTGAAATCGTAAAAAACCCTTGTGAAAAATCATTTATGATTTTTGTTAACCTGTAGCATCAGGGGGGGCAATGACAACACCGCTACGACCCCGATGATTGAAAAATCCTTAAGTCTCCATCTGCCAAATGGAGACTTTTTTTTTTTTTTTTGGTTAAAATATGAGATTTGCAGGAAGGCTCTATTTTCCGTTTTGAGGTTTCAATCAATATTGTCTGAAAAAGTTGTAGGGTTCGTTCCCCCCCCCCTGCTGCTTATGTCGATCGTAAAGACACTTTCTTGTCCGATGAAACCAAATTGGGTATAATTCTTACTTACAACGATGGATACAATCTTCAATATACACATTTGACGGCATCTATGCTAGCTTATGCTCCTATTAATCTATTTTCAATGATAAATAGATTTCCTGACACCGCAGTTAGAGTAGCCACTGATTCATTTTATATCGACGCGAATTACCGCGAAGCAGTGGCCGAATTCATTAATTCTGATGAGAGTTGGGGATCATGGAGAATTAAGCGGGAAATACTGCGTGATTATTCCAAATCAGCAGATGTTACAATTCAAGATTAATATTTGAAAAATAATCAGATATCAGAACTATCTAATGCACTGCAGATATCTGATCCAATATGTAGATATAAAACCAGCTACCTAAACGGCTGTGGTGGGTCAGGAAAGACGACTCGTGCGATTGAATTATTTCATGGGAAATAAAACATGATTGTGCTAACACCAACACACAGACTTGCAAGAGAGATGAAACAACGAGGAATTAATGCCTGTACTTATCATAGTTTCTTTCGATGGAAAGGTGACGAATGGACTCCTGAACGAATGGGTGAGAAATTTATTCCTTAAGTCATTATTTGGGATGAGATATGAATGGTGTCATTAGATGTATTAGAAAGATTTATTGATTGGTTATTGTTAGCGAATACAAAAGTAATAATGTGCTGTGATCATGGCCAACCACCACCATTTGGCAGTTTATCCCCACATGATTGGCTAAAGAATTTTGTAGCCTATTATGAAGAAATTAGTACTGATCATAGAACACTTCATGAACAATTACGAGAGTTCAAAAAACTAATCAGATTACAACCTGATAGAATCCAATATGAAATAGCACATGAAATAATTTCAGAAACCCCATTAAATGATTTTTGGGAAACGTGGAGACCAAACGATTTGATAGTATCAAGTAGAAAAATAGTCAGAGACACACTTCAGATGAAGTTATTTGAATTGCATAAAAATAAACTTTGCAACACTTCCAGTGCCGTTGTGTTATAGGCCTTCGGATACATGAAAACAGAATATTGAAGTTGATATTCCAGGACAGCGTGAAAAGCAGAATTTAGTGTTAAATGATATTGTGCTGGTTGATATCAATGTTGTCGAAGATGCATTGCGTGCTGATAAATCCCCATGGACGCTAGGTTACGCAGCGACGATACATTCTTCACAGGGATTGACGATATCCGATACAATTGTTTGGATGGTAGATAATCACATCGAGTGGTCGTATTTAGTTTATCTCACAGTGTCCAGAGTATGAAGAATAAATCAACTTAGAAGAGTTGTTTTACATGATAATGACACTACAATAACTGATATTGTCAGCGTTGACATAATCAGAAAAAAACTCTCCAGTTATAAACAACAGGATCAAAAAAATAACAGAGAATTTGATATTGATGCTGAATTAATAATTACGCTGAAGCAACAACAGAATAATCACTGCGCAAGTTGCAATTGTATAATGCGTTGGTGTTGGCTGGATAAAGATCCTCGCCAATTTACCGTAGACAGAAAAGATAGCAGCATAGGTCATATTAGAGATAATGTGATGCTGACTTGTCTTGAATGCAACAGACGAAGAGGTGCTAGTTAAAACCACGTTGCGGTAATCGAGTATCCTCGGGTATCACATGCAGTTGTTCACGAGTAAATCCTCGCTGAGGAGCAGTTGAATCCAATCTATAGATTGCTGGTCTACCCATACATCGTGTTATACTAGATATATTATGTGCGGTGACACTCCAAATAGGATCAATAGCTCTTTTTTTACCACCTTCGAGCATTCATGGTTCATATAAATATCTCAGTGACATTGCCGAGAATTGGTTGTTTTGAAAAATATTTTTGCGGTTTTACGGGTATATACTTCTTTTTAATTGTGTTGTTACGTTTCATATTAATCGTTCGAGTAACCTCATTATTCAGCGCGGTAATCACCATTGCCTGATCGCTATGTAGTGCAATATGTCCTCATCTGATTTAGGGATGTTAATATCGTTTTTTTTTCAAAACCGATTATCGTTTGAAGAATTCTGATTTTAAACCGATTATCGGTTTTTATTGGCCTTCATAAAAATATAATCTTATAACGCAAGTTACTGTATGCTTTAACGTATATACACCGCTCCCTCGACAACTCGCGCACAACGGAGTTCAAAAGCATCGACCGCACTATAAGCAAGGGCGCGAGTTACCGAAGGATCTATAAATAAAAAAAACTAATAAAGAGATGGGAGATCGACAGAGAGAAGTGAAGGGCGGAGGGGTGCATTGTTGAATACTCGTTTTATAATCGTGCTGAAAATAGCTGAATAAATATTTCTTTATAAAGGTGTTGTTCGTTTTTCTTTGTAAATTACCTTTAATTTCTGGATAAAATATCTTGAAAAGATCATAAAACAAACATTATTCCACGAGGTATCGGTACTCTTAACGTGTGTATCGCTAAACGCATTGTGTATTACGTCACTGCTTTTTTTCTTTTTTGTGTTTTGATTTGGATACATTCAAGTTTTATTGTATATTCAAAATGAATGAGATTTCTTTTATCAAAAAAGATAACATTCATATCGAAAAACGACAACGATAGATAGATAGATACATAGATAGATAGATAGATAGATAGATAGATAGATAGATAGATAGATAGATAGATAGATAGATAGATAGATAGATAGATAGATACATAGATAGATACATAGATAGATAGATAGAGTAAATTGTAAAAAAAAAATTACAAAGATAAATCATATACCAACTATGAATTTAATGGGTCTAAACGTCAGACATGTAAAAAAAAAAAAAAAAAACATAAAAAAAAAAAAATAAATAAATTATCCGATAGAATAGTCCAGCCTCATCACAATGATAAACTTGGTCGTCTGTATATCCATCACGGGTCAGTATCTCTCGGAGTTGGTTGAGATAACTAGATGCAGCCGCCTGATTTGCTGCGCGTATCTCTCCCGACAACGAATTTTGTTTTATTCCATGTCGGCGCTGGAATCTCCAAAGCCATCCATGGCTTGCCATGAAATCTGAATCAGTTTCCATAGTTTGGGCCATTTTTTTTCTGCCTGGGCCTTGAGAATTGTTCCTGAAATCGGAACACAACCAGGTGTACACATCATCATCTAAATCTGTGTCGTTTGCAGTGCGTGCCCGTTTCCGTTTAAATCCATCATCAGAATCAACTTCATGCAAATAATCCCGAAATTTATGCTCATCCTTGAGCCAACCTCTGAGTGTTCACTCGGCAATTTTAAGTTCACTACAAACATTTGATCTTGATTCACCATTACGAACCCTCTGTATGACAGTAAGCTTTTCATTCACCGAGTACAACTTTCGCTTGATTCCCTTGCTCTCCATGATCACATTCACAAATGAATAGGATAAATTACTGATTAATGTATACTTTAATGAAAATAAGTATATACTATTTGAAGCCATGTTCGATTGGTCCAAATAATTTCATTGATGTTGATTGTTGAGACAAGATATTGACCAAAAGAGTTTATGCATGTAGGATTTGCTTTCCTTTGAACTTTTGTATTAAACGTCTTTTACCTAATTTGATACAAAAGACCGACTTAACGTGATAAAACAAAGCAGGTTTATTTTAATTGATTTTTACAATGCAACAAACATTTCCCCAAGTCGTCGATCAAAACGCAGCCGCACTTAATTAGTTTCTCATAGATGTGCTCGCGGACATCGATGTGACGGTCAACTGAATCTTTTCATGTTTGAACTTTGAATATAAGAGAACATGCAACGATTATACTGCTTACACTGCAACACAATGAAAAAATTAAAACACTAATTTCCTCTGACAAGACATATTTAATTAGTATTCATTTCATTTAGTGTTGCCACCTGTTAGCATTTATTATAATTCATTGATTGCTGTTTTGCCGTATACATATGCAGTATTATTATTTACAGTGAACTGAGAACATACTTTTTCTGATAAAATGTAACAAGATATATGATTACTTATTAAAACCTGAAAATTTCCCGATGTTGATTCTAACTTTTCGGGCACTAACCGCCACTTACGATAAAACGGGCGATATATTAAGGTTTCATTCACCAGTTCTGATCACGATTTTCTTCATTTGTAAAAAAAAAATCTTTCAAAAAAACGGGATCCACGCCGGACACCGCGTTATAAGCGGGTTCGCGAGTTATCAGGGCGCGAGTTATCGAGGGAGCGGTGTACGCGCAAGTTGACGCAACAGTGTCAACGCTGATTAATATATTTTCTACTTAGAGATTTAAATAAACATAATTTATACTGTATGTTTATAAAAAAAAATTTTATTAACTATTAAACAGCACAATTAAAACATAAATTTACGAGTTGCGATCCTGCTGGCAATAAAAAACAGGAAACATAAATAAAGTCAATAAACAAACCATAGATAAAAATTGTCCACAGATAAAAAAAAGTAAGTTAAACTAGTAAATCCAAATTAGTTTACATATCGAACAAGTCCTGGTTCTTATTCAAAAAAACTAACGACTCTGCATGTTCTGGAAGAAGCCGATTACGTTGATCGCTTATCAAACGTCCAGTGGCTGAAAATAATCTCTCTGATTGTACCGACGTCGCCGGAATACACAAGAATTTCCTGGCAAGACTGGCTGTTTTCGGAAACAGTTTCTCATTATGTTTCCACCACTCCAGTGCTGTTTCCGTTGAAGTCGTCGTCCATGGCGACTTGATATAATGTTCAAAGTCACAGTCATTCAATGCCTGCTGTGATGCACTATCACCCAGTAGAAACATAACTGACGCATGATTTGGTCGAGATCGTTTTGTTGGCAGTTCAGAGCTGGTTGCATCACCACTAGTCGAAGGCTGTTCAAGGTCAGTTGGCATCTGTCTCAGTAGATGGCGGACATTATCATAGGCCAGTTTCTTGAAGTTGTCATCAAATCCGGGAAGATATTTGTACATTGGATCGAGGATTGATGCAACGACGCATTCATTTGTTGCTGTTTTGTCGCGTTCCATGCCAAACCGTTGTGAAATATTCTTAGCAACATCAGTCTTGAATTCTCCCAAAGTCTTAGAATCTTCTTCTTTATGGATTAGATGATTCTTGATGAGACCCCATAACATCGGACAAACACAAGAGGCTGAAGGTTGGCTTTCGGCTGACAAGACGGAGGTCATGATCTGCAACGCCGTCAAGACCGGGAGTAGTTCGCTAATCAGTTGCCATTGTTCCTCTTTCATATCCAGTGTTTTGGCATCGTTCATTTTTGTCACGCTTCTGTCACTAAGAACCGCCACAACAGGCCATCTGAGTTGTGAGAGCCTTTCAAACATATCAAAGACGCTGTTCCAGCGGGTCTTGCAGTACTGAATCAGTTTGAGTGGTGTCTTGTCCTTGTCCATGGACACCTGTCGTTTCATAAGCTCACCCTCCGCCATTGGGCTATGTGAGAAATGTCCAACTAAACGTGATGCAGCGGATACACACTTGGAAATTTTGATGATTCGTGACGGCATGGGTGCCCATTGCATGATTAATGCAAAGTTGCAATTTATGTGCCGCACAATGAACATCCAACCATCCATTCACGCTACCGACATCTTTAACATTGGAAGCACCATCATGGACACATGCAACAACTTTACCTTTTATAGCCCATTCTTCAGCCAAAGTTCCCAGATGTTCAGCGATAATGGCTTGCATGTGGCGGTCATTCATTGGAATTGTTGCAAGAATGGGTGTCTTCATAGTCCAGTCTGGATCAATGTAGCTGGCAGTGAAGCTCAGGTATGCTTCGTTGGTTACAATGGTCCATATGTCAGTGGTAACGGCAATATCCTTGACATTTTCTTTTAGATGTGTCTGCATTTTCGCCATTAGCGTCTTCTTCATTGTAGTCATTCGTGACATCATCGTCTGACGGCATGGAGGACAATATTGTGGCTCCACCAAAGCCATCAAATCACGGATGGAATTGGATTCAACAATCGAAATTGGTAGCATGTTTTCAGCGACAAACTTAGCTACAGCAGCAGTAACTTTTTCTTGATGACTATCAGGACAATTTCTTTGTGTTCCAATAAATGTTGTTATTCGCGGCTGAACATTTGAAGGAGCCGCAAATCCGGGATATTTGCTACGCAAATGTGCATGCAATCCAGTAGTAGTACCACCGCTCTGACTTATTTGTTGTGAACATAGTTTACAGCGAGCCATGCTTGATGAAATTTTTTCAAAGTTTTCCCATACATCAGATTTATTTATACGACCAGCCATATTTGTAAACTTGAAAAGACACAACCAGCAGAGACCAGTCCTCAACGACAGAAGCTGTAGCTATTAACAGTCTATTGTTGTCAATTTCGGACATCAAAGAACTTAGCGACCAGTCGGTCGACTAACTAGTGATATCCTTCAACAATAAATGTATTCATTTACAAAGACGCTGCATGGAGCGCTCACAAATTTTAAACACACCTTCTTATCTCCTGGCCATATTGTATTAAAATGTAAACACTAAACAAATGCATGCATGAATTTTTTTCTGGCATTTTTTAAAATTTTCACTACAAAAATGGTAAAAAAATATTGAATTCGATTATCGTTTTGTAAAAACAAAAACCGATAATCGTTTTCAAAACCGATAATCGGATTTCCGATTTTCGTTTAACAACCCTAATCTGATTGTGACATTATGATTCTTCATTGTTGATAACACTGCACCCTGAAATTCCTTGCCAGGATCAACTTGAAATAGATTTGGCCAACGCAGAGGACCTCGTCGATAAATCCTATCAAATGCAGAAGCTACTTCAGTTGATGATTTTGTTTTTAATGGCTCTGCTTCTTTGTATCGACTCGCAACATCAACTTCGGTTAGCGCGTATTTGTAAACACCATCATGCGGCAGAAATAATATATCAGCCCGATGAACCTCATTAGGGACTATCACATCAAAATGTGAGTAGTTAATTTCTTTAGGCGGTGGTAGATAAATTTGCCATATCGTCTGTTTAGATAACCGATTAGCCGCTGTAGTATATTTCACCGCTGCTGCGCTAGCAAGTTTACCTCTCCAGTATCCTTTTGGAGAATAATAAATAGATTCCGTGTTGTTATTAATTACCGGCACCTAACACCAATTTACCTTTCATTGCCGATTTTACTAACCATGAAGCCAATTTTTCTTTGAAGGATTTATCAGGGATAGAATTTAACGCGTGAATCAATTTCACATCTGCGATATGTCTGTGTTGCAGATTGCTGCTTTTATAAGCAACATCATGAGCATGACACGCCTTATCGATGGCATTTATTGGATATTCACCCGGTCAGGGTTGGTTCTGATCGAGTCTGATATCGAGTCTAGTCCCGGGTCCACAATAACTATACCCTTGAAGCTGTTTTTCTCCTGGATACTTCGCCCATGGTGTTCCCGGGAGTTTAGTTAGCTTGGCTGCAATATCACCTCCTCGCTTTTAAATCCTTAGAAACAAATCTAAATTTCTTTGTACTACATTGTAAACACTTACCAGAAAGTGCTGATCGGTTATTTTTAGTTGTAATCATCATCAAGTCATTTGTGCCAGTACGTTTTTTACACTTCACACAATATAGATCCATAATATATTTATGTTATATGGATATGAATGTAATTGATTATTCATCAACATGAGAACCAGAACCTGTAAAACATCATGTCATGTTACCAAACTCTATTCAAATGATTATCATTGGGCCTTCAGGGCGAGGTAAAACACATTTGTCAATTGATATGATAATTAGATGGATGAAATGGGACAAGTTGTATTTAGTGGCACCGACCGTAGATGATCAACGATGTTACCGGGTGTTAAAAGATTACAATGAAAGAGCAATAGAGAGGGCCAGCGAGCTTATAACTGAGATTGAGGAAGCACAGACCGATGGAAGTGTCGCATACGACAATGACTACGAAAGAGCTATAGAGATTGTCAACAAAGGTGGTGTTATTAAATTTATAACAGATATCGAAGAAGCACCAAGCATTGATGATATCGATGGAAGTATTAATAATTTAGTCGTATACGATGATGTGATGTTCGACAATCAAAAGAACCCTGCCAGGATATTTTCCAGAGGTAGGCATAAAAGCACCAACATGATATACGCCACTCAATGATACACTCAAATACCAAAAGTGATCAGAGATAACTGCAATTTGTTATGTATGTTTAACGGAGTTGACAATCATACATTAAAAAATATTTGGCAAACTTGGTGCAGCAATATGGATTTTAATCAATTTAGAAATTTCTTTAGTCACGCTCAGTCAATCCCACATGGATTTGTGAGGATAAATTTATCAGATCCTTGGACGCAATATCGTGACGGACTTGATAAAATATTTGGTTAACCCCATAGCAGCAGATGGGGCGTGACGACATTGGCATCTTCGAGGAAGCCTTGGTTTACCGAATCAATGCTTTTTTTTTTTTACGATTTACGTGGAAGCCTTGGTTTGCCAAATCGACGCCTCTACAAAGTTGTTTGATTCACCCCCTCTGCTGCTTATGCGCTTATTCACCCTAAATGAATTTGTAAAGACAGGTAAATTAGTGTATTTTTTTTAATCAATGGTGACTTTATTACTACACGGAAGCAATTGACGGGTGGGTGAGCAATCTACGGATTTTATTTTATTTATTAACCACTGAAATATTTTATTTTTTTGGTCGTTTTTGGTCATTTTAGTGATTTTTTTGGTTATTTTAATCATTTTTTTTGAGTTTTTTAGTCATTTTTCTCTGCTCTTGATAAATCAACGAGTTAAAAAAAAGTAGGGTCAAATGGTTGATGCTCTCTAAATGATTCATTTAGATTTTTCTCATTAAAAATCATTGTATGATTTTTAGATAAAAAAATAACCAGAAAAATGACCAAAAATCATCAAAAAACAACTAAAAATCTAGAAAAATCTTGATTTTATCAGTCGGGTCAAATGGTCGATTTTCTCTAATTGATTCATTTAGAGATTTTCTCATTAAATATTGTTTATGGTTACTGGTGACTTCTATCACTGGTGACAAAGTCACTGCATTTAGATCGAGTATTCATTAATAATGGTAAATGAATCGCTAACGACTAGATTATCACGCGAATTGTTAGCCTCAATTAAGAAATTTATCCCCATTTGAGATTCAGTTTGAGAGAAATTGCAAGCTAGACAGGCGTTTCAGACTGATTTTACAACGGGAACTGAGGAATTATTTAAACCAATAACCAGAGCATCCAAAGATGTAAAATCGGCCAGAGAAAGAGCGATATGGGGAGATGTCCCTGAGGAAGGGAAAGAGAAAGAAGCGCCTCTTCCTGGTCTGCTTGAAAAAAAAGCAAAAAGATCCAAACAAACAAAAGAATCTTTAAAAACACTTCCTGGTGATATAACAGCTGCTGCAAAACATCAGGAACAACAAGAACGACAACTTCAAGAAGAATTTGAACGATTAGGTGATATTGATATTACCCAACCGCCTGAATGACTTGAACCACTAGGTGCTATTGAAGAAGAATGAGAGCGACTTGAAGAACCACAAGAACAACAAAAACAACTCGAAGGAAATCATCCCAAAAACGTTTACAAAAGAAGCCATAAATAAATTTAAAAATACCACGGATCACAAATTATCTATATTTGCTGCTAACAATTTTAAAAAGGTGAGAAATCAATATATAAATGATGGGTTTGAAGATACTATAAAAAGTTATTTAAAAAATGGTAGGAAAAATAATATTTGGCAAAACATGACGGAAGTAAAATTTCGAGAGAGGATAATAATTTTAATGGATATAAGAGAGATGCAATGCAAAATATGGAAAAATTAAAGCGTGGTGAACAATTATCTGATGATGATGATGATGATGATGATAGCCAGGGTGCAACTGTTACAACTAAAAAACAAAAGGACAGGGATTTTCTCAAAGTGTAACCCAAAGGGGAACTTCAGGTAGTGGTCTAATTCATTGTCCTGGTAATATTCTCAGCAATATAGCACGATTAGAGGTTCTCATCGGAGGGAAACGAGCTGGAAATAACTCACCCGAAATAATTAATGAAGCAGCTGATATCTGCAGCCAATGCAGGTGGTTATTTCAAGGCGGCATCATGAATTTTGATATATATGGAGAGTTTTTTGACGAACTACACGAAAATCCAAAATTTTTACGGTTATCATAGTGACTGAAAATCCAAAGGATTTTTACGATTAGATAAATATCATTTAAATAAGATGATCATACACTACAACCACGATAAACCAACCATGGTCTATGTAGTAAACACACGATTGCCAGTTTACAAAGCGTACTATGGTGATGGTCTTGGCAATACCATTGCAAGGTTATTTGCAAGAATGGTTAAAAAAAATAGCACCAATCGCAAAACAATTATCAATGAAAGCTATTGATGTTATTCGTGATAAGGGTATTAGCGCTGTTGGAGATGTTGCCGGGAAGGCATTTTCTGCCGCAAAGGAAAAACTAATGTCACTAGTTCGACGAAAAAAGAAACCACTGATGGTATCACCGTTACCATCTACGGAAGTGATGCCTGCAAGTGTTAGCAAAATAATAAACAAAGCAGTGGATCAGAACTTAGCATCGTTGGCGACTTCGTCGTTGGCCAATGAAGCATATGAGGCACAGAGAAATAATATTGCAAACATGATAGCGGGAAGAGGCTTGAAACCACAACGAAAACCACGAGCAAAATCATGATTTAGATCGAGGATTATATAATAAAATGTTCAAATCGTCTCCTGACCCAGCGTTTGATATCGACACCCCAGTTCACAAGAATGATTCTGTACACGATTATCAATTCTATTCCTATCATGCAGTACAACCGAATCATCGAGCAAGAATCGAACTTCAAGTTCATGATACCAGTAAATATTTTCTACCCTCTGAAGCATTATCGAAGTAGAAGGAGAACTCGTAACAAATGTTGATGCTAATAAACCATATGACAATAACCCAAGTATCCGAGTTGGTTTTGTTAATAATGGTATCATTGCGCTATTTGAGAGTGCTAGATATATGATTGAAGGAAGAGAAATTGAATCCGTTGAGAGTGAGGTTGATGTTGCCACAACAATAATAAGGTTAGCAAGATATTCTGATGATTATACAAGATCGGCAGGTCCATCTATGATGTTTTCTAAGGATATTACTGATAACGCTTAACACGGCCAGTATTCTAGACTAAAGGCAACACAAGCTACTGCAGTCCATCCAGCACCACCCGGATATGCAAGACCTGGTGCTGATTTTGATGTCATAAATAATATTACTAATTACAACCTAGGGTTTGCAATACGCATATCAACGTTGCAAGGACAGTGTCAACAATTTTCATGCGCGATTCCTCTGCATCATATTTTCAGATTCTGTAGAAATGTTAGAAAAGTTATCTATGGAGCGAAGCATACAGTAGCACTCGTGCCAAAGAGTAATGATAATGATGCAATCTGGCGTGGTGCTGGTATTCCCGAGGGTAAAGTCATTTTAACAAAATTATCATTGTGGATGCCAGTAATGACTCCATCAATCACAACAGAAGAGCGATTACTATCATTTATGGATTATGGAGAAAAATCATTGCTAAGTTGGCTAACAACAACAACGGATACCATGGATTCTAATATTGATGGTACATTTACATGGCACCTGGCATCAAAACAAGGTGTTTCAGCTCCACGCCATATATTTGTTGCACTAGAGAATACTGTGTGATTAGACACTCAAGAGCGAAGTCATATGATATTTGATCAGATAGGTGTTAATGAAGTATCATTGAGAATAAACGGCCAGCAGGAACCATCTGAGCATATACAACTTGATTAGACCACTAACCAAATAGCACGCGTGTATCATCGTCTGTTGTCATATATGGGACGCGATCAAAACGTCGATACTGGTATGCAAATATCACAGTTGGATTTTAAAAATCAATATCTGATCTATTACTTTTCGCTGGAACATCTTGATTTAACAAGACAATCCGTCGTTGATATATACTTTAGAGCTCATGTAGCCCATCCTGGTGGTATTGCTAATTATAGAGCGGTTGTTGTCATTCTCAGCGACAAATCAATGCTACTCAAACGTCTTGGTGGACGAATGAGAGTAATCGATGCACCAGTGGAAAATATGTAATTCAAAATTATAGATTTTTCAAATGTAGCAATTAGATCATTCTATCATTTAAACTACTAGTAATTCAATAAGATGTCATACAGTGTTGTTAGTGTTACGTTGACTCCTGGTCAAATTAAAAAACTGCAATCGGAATCAGCTAAAAAATGTGGAACCACAATATCGCTGAAGCACTGTCTGGTGGTCAGAATAAACTATCATTCACAACTTGTCAGATAAAACACTTTAATGATGCTTTCAAAGATAAAAAGGGTGTTCAGATCACACTCTCTGCAGCTGCGATCAAAAACATGACAAGATCAGGTGGTGTATTCCCACTTCTTGCTGCGATTCCAGCATTAATAGCAGCTGGTAAAGCCGCCACGTTAGGAGCTACTGGAGCTCTTGGTGCAAAAGCAGTACACAGTATTGCTCAATCACAGGATAATAAAAAAAAGGGAAAGGGCCTAAGACTACCAGGAACCCCCGAATTCATGATACAGCGGAAAGGGCATGAGACTAAGAACAGTTTACTAACAATAGTTCCAATCTCAAATTTAATTAAAAAAACTTCAGAGGTGTCTCTATGAAAGATCAGTTGCCAGCACAACCAAACAGCGTTGAAAACGGTATTATTAATCTCGATAATAGCACTAGACTTGGAACTCACTGGGTTGCATACATGATTGATCCACGTGTCATTGTTTCGATTCATATGGGTTAGTGCCACCTAAAGAATTTATGCGTTATATAAACCGCTTAAAAACTCCTATCTGGTATTCTACGCTACCAACACAGAAAATGAATGACCCACCAATATGCGGCATAGAAGTATTAAATGTCCTCAACGCTATTTCATCATCAGGAAAACCACATAAAACCGTACACGAATATACGAGGAATTGCTTTTTAGAGAGATCTTTGAGTACAATGATTGATATTTGGGGGAGATCTTTATCAAGCCTGAAAAAACCCGTTGTCGATGGCACTGCGGGAATATCTGCAGCCGGTGATGTAAAAAAAATAATTGAAGATGAAATATCCATGTTAAATCTTGAAAGTGTTGATCCCAATGAAATAGTTGTATTTCAAGATCGTCGGGGTAAATTGAAAGCAAGTACTGTTTCCCTTGATGATATTTTACTTAAACGACGCGACGCAGTAGAAGATACTATCGCGTTGTTTTCCAATCAGGGTAAACTGAAACCAGGCATACTTGTTTCGACACTCACAGATAAATTAGCAACACTCGGTGATTTTTATTCATCAACAATAGAATTATTTAAAAAACTATGTGATGAATATAACATAACATTCACGTAAATGCGTTTATGGTGTTACAAAATGCTATTAATGCTTTTCAAGTCCCCTAAACGATTTCTTTAGAGATCCACCGGTTACCACACCGAAACTCACGGAGATAAAAACCTCCATGGATAATTTGATAAAATTGTGATCCAAGTATGATAAACATATTATTGATCAATTTGGTAATTCTGCATAGAAACTATAAGTCCGTTGACATTTTGACAAATTTTTTGGTAAAAGAAATGCTAAACCCGAGGATATTAAAATGGATCTAACTAGTATCATCACGAAACTTGATACAATCACGGATATTAAAACGATCACTGATGCCATCAAGGATGATCTACCAAGGATAATGATAATAGAAAAACTCGAAAACATAAAAATCTCCCATGAACAAAAAAATATCATAAATAACGTGTACGCAATCCAACACGGATCATTTACGTGGACACCTATAAACAACATATTAAATATCACTGCAACCGTCAAAGGTATTTATTAATTAACACTAGTGACACCAACTCAATTTAATATTTCATCAACGAGTTCATCTAGGGTCAACAATTGAATATCAACGATCATCGACAAGGAACAATTGAAGAATTCACAATAACATCCAGTGATAATAATTTGGCTACGGTTTCAGTAACATGGTATGTGGAATTCGTAGCGGATTTAAGTAAACAACTAAATTGAATTCACTAGCGAATTTAATGCCAGCAATTTGAAATCTATTACAATAAATAAGATGTCATCATTAGCAACGTCACAGCAATATCGCTATGATCAGGTCAGAGAATTTCAAACTAAATTCAAAACACTCACTGAGGAGTACCAAACAAAAATAAAAAAATATCGACGAAGAATCACCGCATTTGATGTTACTGTGTACTCAGTGAATGGCATAATCACCAGAGCTGGTATTATACTCTCCTCTGTCACAATGATTGCCCCGATAGCTGTTCCTATTTGTATATCAGCGGCGACAACAATCGCTGGAATTATTTCCATTATAACAAAAAAAATATCGTACAGCCAGCGTAAACTGCAAGATTATGTAGTTAAATTCCATGCTGTGTCAACCGCGTACTCTTAATTATCCTCGATGATATCGTCGTCACTCAATGATACATTAATATCCAATAGCGAGTTTTCAGTGATGTTACATGTTTATTATTCCGCGATGTCAAAATTAGAAAAACAACATGAGTATAATAACAAAGGCAACATCGCAAGAACTACTTCAACAAACAGCGAAAAATATCAACCCAGTGAAAACAAGTATGATATCAAAAACCTCAATGAAACCTGAATTCAGTGTGAATTTCCATACTGCGATTCCGGTGAAGGAGATAGCGTTAGCAAAATTACGAGTATAACATAGTTGGCGTAATATTAGGTCGGTTGCATTTGGTGGTCAACAACCGAATAATTCCTTGGTGTTTGCGAGTAAAAATAAACCCAATGGTACCCAAGATTGGAACATTCTTTCGTTACCATCTGGGTCATACCAAATTGAACAAATAAATAACGAATTACAATGCAGAATAAAATCCATTACTGGAAAAGAATCAAAACTCGCTATAACAGTTCATGAACCAACACTATCATCTGCCACTGAGATAAACTCACCGGGATATGTCGTAGATATCTATCAGAGTTCAATCAGAACTATATGAGGATGGCCTGAAATACCACCCCGACAAGAAACCATTAATATACCACCTCAAACGAAAAAATCTGATTAAACTTCAAATAAGGAATCATATCATGATGTAATAATATCATATGATCATACGATAGAGATTTTCAGGATTTTTTAGTGGGTTGATTGAAAGAGATGATAGATTGTTGCAAGTAAATCCAAGCAGAATTACTGAACACTTTATACAAATAAAAAATGAATTTGAAAAATATAGACATATTCTAAGAGAAAAACTTTCCAAAGAATCCCCCAGAGATAAAATCATCAAATATACAGAAATATGTAATCAAATTATCACTGATATGGAAGTATATAATTTATGGATTATTCAAAGAGTCTTAAAAGATACAAGTCCTAAATCAAAAATAGAATTTGCAAAAACATATAATATACATGTAGAAGATATTCCAACGTTTAAGTTTCCTGAGTATAATGTAGACCAATTAAAAAAATCAACCGATGATCTCCTCGATGAGTACTTTCCAGAAATACTCGCCGAATGGAAAAAAATAACACAACAACAAAGAACAATCCTCAATTATAATAATGACCCAGACGGAGGCAGGCGACATATTGCTCCTCAAAACGTCAATATATCCTCTGTGATTGCACTAAATTTAGTATGTAATGTTATCGATGGAAGCTATCAAATAAATCTCGAAAGATCGAATCAAGCCCAGCAAGGATATGTTCTATATTCATTTGCACCAACAGCTCCACCCAGATTTTTAATTATTTAGGATCCAACTAATCCAGTCTATATGCGATGTCATAATGATTCATTAAAGAAAATTAATTTTAAACTCACTGACCAGTCCAATAATCTAATTGATTTATGAGGTGAGGTTTCACAAATTAGTCTTGTTTGTAAAATCCTAAAAGGATTTTCATCATGAAAATCGTTTACGATTTCAACAAGGACTGTTAACCCCATAGCAGCAAAGGGGGCGCCACAATGACTTTGGCTTCTTTTTTTTTTTTCTCGATGAAATTGCTAGCAATTTTGAGGAAGCATTAGTTAGCCAAACTGACACTTCGCCAAGTTGTCTGATTCACCCTCTTTGCTGCTTGCCCTATATATATATATATATATATATATATATATATATATATATATATATATATATATATATATATATATATATACACACACTCTACAGGGCACTTCAAGTACTGCAATATATATTGTATTTTCCCGCATATATCCTGCAGACACAGATAATCCGCACCCTCATATAGCCCACGGGTTTTGGGGTTTTGTGTAAAAAATCATTGGCATAACCCACACCTTTGTATAACCCGCAACGATAGATTGATGAACTTTTTTGAGTATGTTCACATTGTCTACCATTACTGTTTTTTGAAGGACCAAATTTGTCAATGCTCACACGTGGATGACGAACGATACTACAACTATTACATTTTCACTCACCCGCCCAACATGCAAATTTGTATTTACGCTATCAAGTCAGTCGGCCAAGGTGCATATTCATCCCTATACATCAGTTCCAGTTAGTCACCCTGCCTCCACTATATTCCAGCTGGCAGCCGGCAGATTTGAATTTTGAAGCCAGGTACTTGTGAGCCGGATATGCAATGGTGTGAGGTCCTGAGGCTGAATGCCACAATTGTCAATTTCGAATGTAGCTCGCATGACGTCAATTAACTATTCAGGCTCGGTACACAGTGCTTGTGCGCGTAGGCTGTCTATAGGAGCTGTGCCTCAACTACAGGCTACATCGCTTATGTTGAAGTTCATTACAATTGAGCTACAGGCAGAAAATTTGATATTGATGAGAGTGTAATCCGAGGTTGGAGAAAAGAAAAAGGAACGTTAGAGAAGATGAATCCATGAAAACGTGCTCATTGCGGACCTAAATCAAAATGGCCTCACCGTGAAGCTGACCTGAAGCAGTGGATTCTGGCCCAACAGGACAACAACCGACCGGTCTCGACAGTTGCCATCAAAATGAAGGCCAATCTCATGGCAGCAGAGAAGCAGATTGATGATTTCAAAGGAGGAGTACATTGGGTATATAAATTTATGAAGAGGAACCAATTGTCAGTCAGAACACGAATGACCGTCGGCCAACGTCTACCCGAGCATTGGGAGAAGAAGATGGATGATTTTCGTGAATTCATCGCCAAGGAAAATCAGGAGCTTGACCTTCCCCATTCTGCCATTATTAATATGGATGAAGTATAATTATATAAGTTATGTAGTTATGTTTTTCAAACAATATATTGAAATATTATGTGTAAAAAATTTGTGATATAGCCCGCACCCTTATATAACCCGCACCCACCCCCCCTGCGGGGTTTGTAAAATCTGGTATAACTTGCAGGATATATGTGGGAAAATACGGTATATATACCAATCATTATAATATATGTTCAAAAGGAGAATACAGAACTACCCTAATTTTAATACATACGCAATAGGAAACACTATTTTTTTGTGGGCCTTGAATGATATTAACCCTTTGAACCCTAATATCCCCCATATTTCGGCACAATAACCCGAGCCTCCCCGACAATTTTTGACAATTTTATAAAAAGTAAAATTTTGCAAAATAAAAGTAATATTATGCCTTAGAATGATAATCCACTATGATATAACAGCAAATATCAAATTGTCTCTTTTCAAACATGCTTATAAAATGCTTTTTATTACTATGACTATGTAACAAACTGTCTCGAAATTTTGTTCATGTTGTACCATTCATGCAAGATCTATATTTCACTGACCATCTAGCGACTAACATAACACAGGCCGGTATACCGGCCTGTTGGGTTATGACGGTAGATAGCTAGGCCAGTATACCGGCCTTTCGGATATATACACCGTTACAACCGGCCGGTAAACCGGCGTGTCGGGTTCAAAGGGTTAACAAATGACATAGGAAGTGGTCCTTAACACATCAGCTCACTCAACTTGACGTAAAATAGAAGATTTGGGGGATGTTTACATTTTCTGATCACAGAACCATAAAGCTTGGTTTGCCCAACTTAATACTAATAATGTATTGTATTACTGCAAAAGTTATTCATGATCTTCCTGAAAGAGACACAGTAGTTATTTCTAAATTTGAGATATGGACCTTGTTTAAACATTTGCTTCTCTATGATTACATTTAATGAACTTAATGTAAACAATGATAACCAATCA
The DNA here is from genome assembly GCA_029339505.1 of Unio delphinus. Lineage (NCBI taxonomy): Eukaryota > Metazoa > Mollusca > Bivalvia > Unionida > Unionidae > Unio > Unio delphinus. The sequence continues at coordinate 12,356,956 of JAQISU010000098.1, forward strand.
AAGATGAGATTTGCAATTATTTCAATGACTATTTGATCAGAAAAACAATAGTGAAATCATATCTGCACATTGCTGCAATAAGAAAATATGTGCTAGTCAGTCCACAGAACTTTCTTCCCTGGGATGACTAAGACCTTTCCAAGACCTATAAAAAATAACCACATTTAATACATGTAATATTTTCAGCAGAACTATACCTTTCTATAATTATCCATAAAGTTCATAAAATTTCTACCATAATTTTACTTTTTAAACCTGAATTAATAGTATTTTTAAAGCCAATCAAGCAGAATTTTCTTCCCTTTCTTAAATATGCTGATACATGTTTAAATGGTCACTATTTTGTACTCGTCTTCCAATTTATTCTCGTGAATTGCAGAATGTCAATAACATTTAACAGGTACAATTTGTACTTGTCACAATATACCCAATCAAACTTATTCACTTATCTTATAAACTTTTTATACCTTGCGAGATCCCAAACAATGAAACTGCACAGAGCATGTAAAACAGCATAAAAACTGATGTCTTTTGAACTGGTCTGTACATCTCATAACTTTTCATCACAGTGGCAAAGGCCTGAAAGAGTAGAAGAAATTAATAAATCAATAACAAGCCCATTGTAGTGTCTGAAGTTACTAGTGGAAGAAGACAAGACAAAGAGAAGCTCAGGGCTCAGATTTTTCATGTAGATAATTTATTGCCTTCAAAGAACTTTGTAAAAAAAAATTCCTGCTCTGACTTTAAAAAAGAAACAATGATAAATATTATAATATGCTTAATTAAAATAAAAAAATAAAAAATCATCTTTAGAGAAATAAACAAAATATCACAACTCAAAGAAAATTACATACCTTCCACCCCAATAAAAATGGGTGGTATCTAAAGACAAGAATTGGATCAATTATATGCCAGTACCTCCAAGCAACTCTAGAGTAAAGTAGATGACCTCGAGCCAGAATGGTTAAAAAAATATTATAATAATGAGGACTTTGCATAGCGCCTAATCTTTAGAAGCTCTAAGCGGTCTACAACAACTACCGTATTTACCGTATATGTTGGGACACCATATTTGTTGGGACACCATAATTTTATTTTAAAAGTAATTTTTTTGTGCACTGTATATTCTGGGACACATAACTTTTCTTGAGTCGTAAGTTGTGGGACACCTTTTAAATCATTCGAAAAGTACATGTCAGAAAATGTACACAAACGTATATTTTATTAAGTAAAACTTTAAAAAAGAAAACTTCGAGTGTTGTTTATTTTCACTTTTCGTAAAAATATATTCAGAGAGAGAGAAAAAGAAAGAGACAGAGAGAGATATACCAGTAGATAGTGACTGTACTTTGTTTTCTAATAATTTATGTCGACAAACTGCCAGTTCCGACCCATACTTTGTTCAACAATTAGTTGATCTTGCCGCTAGGCTTTTGATGTCGCGGTCGGATCAAAAAAACATAGCAGCACATTTTCTCACCACTCTTCAGCTAGTTAAGTCTTTGATCTTGCCGCCTCGCTTGTGAGTCATGTTCTTCAGATGTACTCTTACAATGACAGCATTTACATCTGTGGGTCATTCAGCCACTGAATTTTCTGATTGTAAATATCAGCACAGCTAAAAGGATCAATTGATGAACACAATTTTCCAATCAACAGGTGGTCGAAGCAGGATTAGCAAGCCCTTAAATTTACAGTCCAGGAAATTGATGCGTACAGAGGACTCCTGTATACGTGATTTTCTGAATCCCATATATAAAAATTGTGTGAAAATACGGATTACGCATTTCCGAGACATTTGAAAGTGATCGGTGATTAAAACAAGTTTGTTTTTTTTTGCTGTGAAAGTTTCGTTTTTAACTTTATTTACATTTACGATGGCTACCAACTTCAAGGTACAATGCAAATTAAATTTACAGTTTCTGGAAACTAAATATCTGGCTTGTAAGGAAGTTAAGGGATGTACATCGCGCAAAGAGGTCTGTGAAATTTTTTGATAATGTGATAATGCCGACGTTGAATTTCGTATCAGGATGTGATCAATGCAATATTTTAATTTGGATTTTATTACACAAAGGTAACCAAAATGTAATTTATCAATATGCAAGTGTATTTCACACTGATACTGTCTTCATGTTATCTTTTTTTTTCAGGCCCCCCCCCCCCCCACTTATCTTAACATCCGCCTAGGTCGGCAATATTTCCTCGGGCCCGAGGATAACGAGATAAATGGGTGGGACTGTACCCACAAACTTTAAATGATTTTCAGATCAGATCTGGCTTGTCCTGAAGCGATTCGACTGCTTTCAAAATACAGTCCACAACTGTTTGTTTATCTGCACTCTTAATACGAGACGTGTGGTCATTTTCCTTGGCTTCCCTATGTCGGCCGACTTTGTATACACATGCATAGTTTAAAAAATCTCCACGCTAATAGGAATCCAATGTCAGCTTCCGGGGTCGGTTTGTTTTGTAATAAATTAACCTTTGTATTTGATATCCTGCCAGTAAGTTCAAACAATGAGTTTATGGCTGTTACAAGGTGTGTTTTTTCAACACCTGGGCTTTCATTTATATGCCGTCTGCAGTCATAATTGATACAATCTGGTTTCGAGTTATTCGGTAAATAGTATATACAGCATTAACTTGCCTTTATAATACTTTTTGTATCCCATGGAATCGAAAAGATTGTCATTTGTACTCACATTGAATGTATTTCTAATAATGATTTTAGTTTGCGAGATATTGTCATATTGTTACCCTGGATATAATACACTCTTGGTTATTTTGTACCGTACACCGTATCACGCGTAAATGTCAGTTGCTTTCGACCAATGGAGCTGATAATTCTCACTCTTTCTTTCTCTATCTCATTCATATGTGATTTTGCGGAATCCAGTTTTCATTTTCATAACATTCAAACCTTTGAGGACAACTAAACATGATTCGTTTCTCAATATTCACGTCAATGACTAATGTGTTGCGTTGTCTGACGAAAGCTATTACACTATGGATAATGGATTCATGCGCTACTCATACGGAGTTTGTGGATATATTTTTCCTTTAATAAAATGCTAATGTCGACAAAAAATTGGAAACATAAAAACATGCTGAAAACATAAGATACAAAACATTATTAGGTCTCTAAGTTTGTTCCTGCAGTAAATAAAGGTGAGTTTTAAGAGCACTCTTAAAAGATATTACTGTGTCTAAATTCTCTCAAATTTCAATGAGCAATCCATTCCGAATTGCTGGGCCCTGGTATGCAAACAAACGTCCATATGACTTCGTTTTCATAGTGGGAACAATGAGTATACAATTATCAGAAGAGGAGCGTTAAGCATCTTGCTGGTGTATACACATGGGTGAGGCCAGATAGATATGTTGGACTACTACTAATGCTTTATTTATAGAGGGTGACTCATTAGTCAAAGACTATTCTCCCTTGAGGCCCTCTTAATGAGAGTACAACAAATGCACATTATATGAAGATAGCAATAATTAGTGCTTATTTTAGCATGTTTAGTATTAAAATACTAAATTCCATTATCTATTAGAAACACCTGCATGCTCATGATATCTCTTCTTAAATACTCATAATATTTTCAGCCGATTTTACATGTAGTGGAAGCTTATTCCACAGAACTGTACCAGAGTATTGAAAACTCTTTTTGAATTGCTCTGTTCTTGATTTTGGTACTAGATGGTTTCCATGTGATATTGACCTCACCTGGTATTGTGTTGAAAAAAGCCTGAATAAGTCCTGAAGATACTCTGGTGCAGTTTCATGTAGACATTTATATAAAAAAACTGCCTTGTGAAAATCTATCCTGTCATATATTGTGAACCATTTGAGTTCTGTAAATAATGCTTTTGAGGGATGATCAACAGATGTATCTAAAATTACATGTGATGCTCATTTCTGGAATTTATAAATCCTGTCAAGCTCAAATTTTGCACAGTTTCCCCATACATTAGAACAGTAATCCATTGTTGGAGGAATATATGACTTGTAATATAGACTGGAGCCTGTCAATGAAACGTAGCACAGAGAACAAATTTTGTGTTTTGATTCTGGATCAAATGGATAGCCAGTGAAGGGTACAGAGTAGGTTGGAGGTGTCCTCTGATCGTGGTAATCTAAAGATGATCCAAGCAGTTGTTTTGAACATTTTGAAGTTTCTGGAGTAGATATTGAGATGAACCAGACAGAATTGAGTTACAATAGTCCAGTCTTGAAAGTACTAACGAACACACAAATGTTTTAGTGACATCAACTGAAAGATATTTGCAAATGGAACTGATGTGTCTCAGTTCAAGATATGCAGCCTTGCATATGTTCATGACATGTTGATGCATTGTGAGAGTACTGTCTAGATTAACACCTAGGTTTCCTAATGACTGGGGGAATTTAATGTTGGTGTTGCTGATATTTAATGTCTGAGGTAAAGGATGTGAATGAGAAAGTCTTTGTGTTGTGATCAGAATGGCCTCAGTTTTATCATCATTCATCTATTACTAGATACATGATGTCATCCATGATTTCACATGAGAAATGCACCTCTCTACTCCTTGGATGGCAGCATCAACTTCAGTTGGATCGCTAGACTTGAACTGTATCCATTAACTTGGGCCACAATGAAGAAGTACAGCATGGGTCAAAAGTTGATCAATACCATCAAGCAGCTGTACGCCAAGGCTACCAGTGCAGCAATTGCTCAAGGTTCTGTGGGGGACTGGTTCAACACAACAGATGGAGCACGACAAGGCTGTCTCCTGTCACCCACACTTTTCAACATCTATTTAGATCGCATCATGAGCCAAGCCCTGGAAAACCACTGTGGGACAGTCAGCACTGGAGGGTGTAACATCACCAACCTCTGTTTTGCAAACAACACTGATGGGCTAGCAGGCAGTGAAGATGAGCTTGCCACCTTAGTGAAGAACCTGGATGAAACATCTTCCAGATTTGACATAGAGATAAGTAGAGAGAAGACAAAAATGGTGACAAATGGTGGCAAACAAATCTCAGCCAAGTCAGGGGACAGGAACTGAAAACAGTGGACCAGTTCAAATATCTTGGTTCCATAATCACGGAAGAGGGATCAAGAGCAGAAATTTTGTCCCGAGCAGCACAAACAACGGCAGCTATGTCAAAGCTAAGACCCATCTGGAGAGACAAAATAAAATCAGACTATTGAGAGCACTAGTCATCTCAATCTAACTGTATTCATCAGAGGCCTGGACCCTGACAGCAGAATTAAAATGAAGAATCCAAACACTTGAAATGAGATGCTACAGAACCATCCTTGTTATCTCTTATATGGACCAAATCACAAATGAAGAAGTGCATAACACCATCGGGCACAAAGTAGGCCATTATAAAGACCTTCTCACCACTGTCAGAAAGAGAAGGCTGAAATCATATGGCCATGTCACTAGAGCCAATAGTCTATCCACAACAGTACTGCAGGGCAGTGTAAAAGGTGGCAGAAAGATAGGTAGACAGAGAAAAAAGTGGAGTGACAACATCACAGAATGGACCAGGAAAAGTTTTGCAGAGACACAGGCATTGGCACATGATCAAAACAAGTGGAAAGAACTGATCAGCAGCACAGTGCCTCAACAACCACACTAAGTCAAGAGGCTGATGATGATGACATTTGTAGACCCATTAAATTCATGTTGCTAATAAAGGATAAGAATGTGACTTCATGTTAACCCTTGATTTTTCTTTTTTTTATTTTACTTATATCGCAGTCAAATCTATTATTTCTCGAAAAGAATCGATCTTTCGCATTGAAAAAATCCGTCTAATTTGGATCAAACAATAAAACTAGAATGTATCTAATTCAACACAAAAATTAGTGTCAAAGAAAACAATGATAAAGTGGTACACATGTTAAGCGAACTAAAACCATATGGAATGTTTTCGATCTCAATATACTGTAATTTATCCTCGAACAAAAGTTACTATATGAGGAAAATATAAACAAACTACATCATTATTAAGAGTTATTTATTCGCAGTTAATCTCAGCATGATTATAAAGCGAGTCTTCAACACTATAATCTGCCAATACATATCCACCCTCTTATGCCTTTATGTCGATCCTTTATTGGTTATGGGTTTATTTTATTGGTTATCTATAGAGGTGTCTATAAATATATAAATAAATACAACATCTATAATGATATCACTACACTACAGAAAAACAAAAAGCATGAAATTGGAAAACAAAAAAAAACGTGCTGAAAACATATGATACAGAACATTATTTGTGCAGTCAAAAAAGGTGAGTTTTTAGAGCATTCTTAAAAGGGATCACTGTGTCTTTGTGTCTAATTTCAATGGACAATTCATTCCAGGTATGTAAAAGAACGTTGTGCATATGCTTTTGTTTTCATTGTGGGAATTATGAGAAGAATCAAAGGAAGAGCGTAAGTATTTTGCTGGTGTATACACATGGGTGAGGCCGGATACATATGTTGGAATGGAGTCCGTCAGTGAAACGCAGCACAGAAAACAAATTTTGCGTTTTATTCTGTATCGAATGGATAGCCAGTGTAGGGCACAGAGCAGTGGTCAGGTGTGCTCTGATCGAGGAACTCTAAAGATGATCCGAGCAACTGTGTTTTGAACTTTTTAAAGAATCTGGAGTAGATATTGTGACGCACCAGACAAAATTGAGTTAAAATAGTCCAGTTTTGAAAATACTAATGAACACATGTGTTTTAGTGGCATCAACTGAAAGATATTTGCGAATGAAACTGATGCTTCTCAGCTCAAGATATGCAGCCTTGCATATGTTCATGACATGTTGATGAATGGGAGATTAGAAATTGGACAGTAGTTCTTTAAATAGTTATGGTCAAGTTTTGGTTTCTTCAGCTGAGGCTTTATGATGGTAGTTTTAAAAAATGATGGAAATTCCCCCAATGAGAGAGAGATATTAATAACATCAGTTAATGAAGGCAATATTGGGTCTAAGCACTCAAGCAGCAATGGTGTTGGAATTTGATAAGTTTACAACACTTTGGTGCACTCTTTATTACAATTGTCCGTATTAAATCAATAGACAGGTTCAAATGCTCCTAAGGGTTGTTGCTGAAATTCTATATCAATTATCATAACTGTATTGTGACAAGTCAATGGAAATTGTGTTGATGATAAACTCTTACACATAGGGAATAATTTATATGTCTATTTTTTGTTGTCATTAAATGACAAAAAACAGTCAATCAGCTAAAGTATAAATAATGTCAATTTTGGACAAGGTAAAGTCCAGCTTTCAATGTTATAATAGAATAGGATGTAATGAAATAATATAAAAAAATTAAAAGCTAATACGAAACAATTACATTAAATATACAAAACAATCACAGGAAATGCGACCAGACACTTGATACTCAATATAAAGATACTTGAGGTGGAAAGAAAAGGCACTGGTAATCATTTATGTGTTTGCAGTCTTTTTGAATTATGCTATTTATTTCTCATTAAATAAAAATCTGAATTAAACATTGGTTTTAAGCAAATATTTTTTATTTTCAAGCAGAAACTCTGACTTGCATCTATATTATAAAGACGTTTTTTAGACTTAAAAATTATATTGATATGCAGTGTATTTTAGACACATGACTTGGGAGCACTGTAAAAGCTATATATTATAATGAATTTTAAGTGAGAAGTAACTAGATTACAGGAATGTAATTACAAGATAGTAAAAATGCTTAATCAACTAAACCTTAAACGATAATTTGTTCCTTACTTTATGTAAGTGCACTATAAAATAGCAGCTGAAAAAAATCATAAACCTGTTTAAAACAACCCCTGTAACATGTACATGAAAGCAAATGCACAGATGTCTTCATATCATTTTGTTTGTCTCAATTTCTTTGTCTAATGATAGGATTGCAAATTTATGACTTTATTATTTGCCTATGTACAGATAGTTACATCAGGCATTGGCTAAATAATACCATAGTAGCTTTGTTGCTTCCCCAACCCCACATTTTCACAAAAGTGAGTTTACAACTTTGACCTTGCACCGTTCATTGAATTCCACAATATGCCATTTTCCCATACATTGGTACCTACATAATCCAATTTCATGCTATGCTGGAAATGCATTATCCAGCTGAATTACAAATCAGATGCCAAGCTTCATCCAAGAAGCCAGATAAGTTACACATAGCTGATAGTACTGTGTAGCAACTGGCCATTGCAAATATATCGCAGGATGAGTTAACTCATTATCCATATTTGTTCAAGGAGTTAGCAAGAGAAAGGGAAATAGAGAGAGAGCAAATTCCTGAGCCAATTGAAATCCAATGTTTTCATTGGTTAGTTTGCTGGCGCATAAGCAAAAGGGCAAAAAAAATTTTTTTTTGCTGAATGGACGCATAATTTTCGTATGGAGAAGACTCTTTATTCAAAATGTCCACCTTATCCTACTTTTTGCACAGGTTCACCAGTCTGTGCATTTCAGACAGTGAGACTGGTCTGCCGTAGATCTGAGACAATAAAGTCTCAAATCTGGACACAAATTCGAAATCCAACCATGGGCGAATTTAGGGTTAAAAAAAAAATGTCCAAAAACTTTAGTTTTTCCCTCTGTATTCTGTAGACCAACTAAAATGTCCATATTATTTGCTATCAATGTAGAGCTACATCTGTCTACCTTTCTATGATACCACCACTTTAGTGTATCATGTATGACATTGACACTACAGACCTTGGAAGTAGGCTATTGCATCATGCCCCGTAAAGTCGTCGCTAGGGGTTAATGTGTTAATAGGCGATGAGCTACCTTTGGTGTTCATCATGTGCTGTTAGACTAGTTAAGTTGCTTTTTTCCTCTAGATTATTACCATGCAGTCACAAAGGGTGGGAGCATAGTTAAGATGAGAGTCACAATGCAGTAACATAAAGCAATAGATACTCATTTATTGTTAAAAAAAACTTTGTGAAAACGTACAGTTCAACTCAAATACTTGTGGGCTTGCATATTATTGTTTACAACTGTGGTAATCTATAATTACAAATTTTCTATTCATGTAAGAACCGTGGGTCAATGAGGTGGCAGGATCCAGTTTCATAAACTGGCTCGTAGTGAATTGCTTAACTTTAGGCTTTGTTGTGTCTTTTCAGCTATTGATATTTAAAGTTTTGGATATATTTGTGAACAAGGCATTTCTGGTTTGTGTTGTTCTTGAAATTTATGTCAGGCATGTACACCTTCCATATACTCTGCAGTATGTTGATAGTGAAATACCAATAGTTGGTAGGAAGAGCTTGCCTCCGATAGCAGTGAACACGTGGGTATGAAGGAAGTAGAATATCTCAAAAACGACAAAAAATGACAACTATTTTCAATTGTATCAGTCTGTTTAGTACACAATTTTGCAGAATTGTCATCTAAGAAAAGGGATTGTATTTGCACTGTGAGCATCACATGGTGTCAAAAAAAATTCAGACATGAACAAATCATTGTGAATGTTGAATGTCACCAGTAGAACAGTCTTAAAAATAGTGATGTATATGGCATATAATTTTTTTGATATTGCTTCCTATATTTTGGTGAAGAGAATGAAAGTTTTACCAGAACAACATAGTTTCAATCTTCATGACCCCACTGTGACACTGACATAAGAGATTCATATCTCACACATGGGTGACAATAGTAAATGTTTCAATATTATGTACATATCTTGAAACAGTGTTTCCCTTTACCCTCATTTGTGCTTCAGAGATCCCCAAACTTTTAATCTGACCCCCAGTTTCGACCCAACGTTTCTGACCCCCAGTTTCGACCCAACTCAGTCTGACCCCTAGTTTTGAGACTGACGACTTTTGACTCTCAGTCTTGGATCCCTTGGGCATATACTGTTGAAATTTCTTGGTTCACTTAACTCATTCAGCCACAACAAAATTCACAGTAACACTGTTACTGTGCCCCAGCCACGCTAAGCTGTGTCTAGCTGCTTGTGCCCCAGAGTGTTTTACCTGTTTGTAAAATTTTGTAAAAATCATAGACATGCCTTCACATTTACTTTAATTTTTCTTCTTGTATCTAATATTAATCCATGAAATTTTCACCAATTAATCCAAATGATATTGTCTACACAGTGATGTATTTTTCTTTCTATTTGCCTAAGTCTTTCACAATTTATTTATACATTTTGTTACAAAATTATGTGCATCATTGTTAGGAATATCAAATCATCAGCACTAAATTCCATTAAAATAAATCAGGAAAATTTAATATGTGATATGGTTTGAAACAATTTGTACATACATTTGCTTTGCAATGTTCACATCCAGTTTTTGGTCCAGATAGAACTTTGTTCAATAAACACATTTTGCAGGTTGGATACCACGTTTTGCTTGGTAATACCAATATTCATTTTTAAGCATATGGATTGGTTTCATTTGCGATGTCCGTGTACCGTTTCTCCGGAAATAATAATAAGTGAAAAAAAATAATTTCTCTTTTTTCCTTGTCAATTTGTCAATGTATGTTGTAGGTCCAGGATTCATTCCACTAAAATCATTGATTTGGACAGGCAGAAGATGATCGCTCCAATCTGCTAGATCAGCAGAAACTCTTTCATTTTCGCGATCAGCATCCTCTTTTTCTGACTATTCAATCTCAAGAATCTTCAATGTCCCATTTGAAATCTCACAAATTATCCAACAGTCGAACATATATTTCCTCTATTTACTCAATATTTTTTAGATCAAAGCTGAGATACTCCTCATTTTCGCCCTCACCGCCATCAAAAATCACTCGTGCTACCGCCATCATTATATGATTTTTTTTAAAAAAAACGTGTATTGAAACGGATCTCAAGTCGTAATCCTTGGTTTGTGAACATTTAAAGTTTGCCCAAACGAAAGTAAATTCATTTCTGATTGGTTACAAGTGGGCCTGATGCTTGGAAATGCCCCATTTGTAACCAATCAGAGACTTTCTCTCGACAACACATTCGGACCGCGGAGAAGCGGTACTGGCCATTGAATGCAGTCGAGAAATTACACATAAAGGCGGTATTGGTCGTTGAATGCAGAAACTGGATTACGCTTAAAGGCGGTATTGGGGCCGAATGAGTTAACAAAGGAGGCAAAGCTTAAAATTAAGTGGCATGAGTTTCTTGCATTTGACAATACACATATAATTTCTCATTTGAAATTCTTATGTTTTCACTGAATGTTAAAAGTACATCAATATCACTTGTTTCTTTTCGTTTTGCAGGTCTCAATTTGCATAGTAAAAGATTAGGATTAATCGTTTAGTCATGCTTAAAGAAACAATTGCTTGAATCTCATCCAGATATTCAATCTGATATAAGTGCATAAGAGTGACTTTGATTTAGCTTCCAGAGGAATTGTTTTTTATAGTACGTGCTTATTAAAAGCCAAGCAGGTGAAATACTTTTTACTTTGAACTAATGGGGCCCAGAGTGGTCTAAAGCGTTCTCGTTACAGATCACTACTTCTCACCTCTGTGTGGGTTAGAATCTCTGATTTGGCCAATGTGGGTATGTGAGAAAGCTTGCCAGTAGTTTCTCGTTGTTCGGTGGTTCTTTCCAGAGGTTTTCCCAGGTTTTTCCTCCAACAATAATACTGGCTGCCATGTATAGCCTATTGTATGCTGAAAAATGGCGTTAAACCCTACAACAACCTTGAACTGAATTTTCCACTGTAATTGTTTGTTATTATTTACTATGCTTTTGTAAACTCCAGAAATCATTAGTCAGTTGTAAGTGAATAGGTGTTTGAGAAGAAATTTCTCAGTTAAATTGTATTTAGTAATTGTATATACATGGTAAATTTCATTGGCTATGTATAAACGAATTTGATATATCACTTTGTAAGTTTAACTGGGTCCCATACATCAGTATATCAATATAACAGCATTGTCTATTATTATAGTCTGTGTCTGTATTCCCGTTTGTTTGTACCCCCCTGCCGATTTCTGTAACAAAAAGCATAAACATGATAAAAAGTCAATAAATCTTACTCAATTCATTCATTGATTTATAATATCTAATCCGATCGCGACCAGGGTGTCCATAACACCTTTATCTTCTGTGAGTCTGATGCTTAACGGAAGTTTTCATAACATGACACCATATTGCACACAATTTGGGCAAGTCTTTTTTCCGCAAATATTGTGACATCATTGCTCCTATTTGGTTACTCCCGGATACTTCCGTCAATTACGGTAACGTTAAGAGTTATATCCCTTTGCCACCTATAAAATCTACCTTCTTTGTACATACATGCGTATTTATGCATTAGCCCCTTTGCTGAAAATGGACTTGTCCAGGAACTGGAAATTGATCTCAAGGATGGCCATGGCTGTAATGAAAACTTCCATTAAGCATCAGACGTGCAGACGATAAATGTGTTATGGTCACCCTAGTCGCAATCGGGTTAGAAATTATAAATCAAAATTTTATTGACTTTTTATCTCGTTTATGCTTTTCATTACTGAAATCGGCAGGGGGTACAAACAAACGGGAATACAGACTCGTACTATAATTGATTAAACTTTGACCTCTCCAGATTAGCTAGATTTGTGATTAAACCCCCTACCCCTCCCACAATCATACACGCTGATGCTATTAGCATCACAGGTGCTCGACGCAAGCTTGATGTGAAGAAAAAAAAAATCATACAGAGTGAGAAAAATACCTTAGATTACCCCTATGACCCATTCAAACATAGGACCCTCTCTATCATACTATATTAAAAGAGAAGGTTTGTAACTTTCAAATACTTGGTTCCACCCGTGACCCTTGATTTTATTCTGCTATTTCCATATTTAAAAGCACATGACCATTTTCTACGGCTTGTTTTACTCCTGAGATATTTTTCTATTCATCAAGCCATTGTTGACTTTTCTACATTGTATCAAATTGAAATTACGGCTTCCAAAACATGCAATTTTCACGAATTCTTCATTCTGGGACAAATGTGAGCTCATGTGACCACCAGTGAAAAGAGCTACATGTACATTGAATAACCTTTTGCACCAATCATATTTCGGCGTTGACGTGTGTGCCTAATAGTTTAACTCTTTTGAACTCATTGTTTACAATATGTTCAGTGAAGTAGAAAATTCTTAATTCTTCCTTGGAACAGGATTTCTAAAGTTGAATCGAGTTAATATTAAGTAAAAACTTACTTTTGCATTTACCACTGTTCAGTAATTAAAGAATTCATGTATCGTAGAGTCAAAAACATGGTAAACGTAGCTCTTTTCACTGGTGGTCACATGAGCTCCTACTTGTCCCACGATGAAAAATTCACGAAAATCGCACGTTTCGGAACTCGTAACTTCAGTTTGGTACAACGTAGAAAAGTCAACGATGGCTTGATGAATAGAAAAATATCTCGGGAGTAAAACAAGCCATAGAAAATGGTCATGTGCTTTTAAACAATGAAATAGCAGAATAAAATCGAGGGTCATCGGTGGAACCAAGTATTTGGAAGTTACGAACCTTCTCTTTTAATATAGTATGATAGAGAGGATCCTATGTCTGAATGGGTTATAGCGGTAATCTAAGGTATTTTTCTCACTGTATGATTTTTTCCCTTTAGATAAAGATTTTTTCTTCACATCAAGCTTGTGTCGAGCACCTGTGATTATCATCTCCAGAATGATAATGAAAGGTTAGTAACTGCTCGTGTTAGACAAGTTTAAAAGTACTTCTAAAACACCTTCTTTACTTAAATGTGTGAATCTTTAAGTTTGCTAGAAGAGTTTTATAAACTTTTCCCTTCTGTTACTGACATTCCTGTCAATCCCTTCTAAAATTTATAACTTCCAAATCTGTTCTTGACATTCGTGAAACACTTCTTAAAATAATTGTATTCTGTCCTGATGCTATAGTGGCAAACAATGACCAAAAGCATTATAGGTTGCAAACAATTTGAAATCATTCAAGAAATGCAGTCATAACTCTCAATGTAAACAATGCAGTATTTTTAACTTTCTAAAAGCGTTAATACCAGTTTTAGTTTTGCACACAAAAAGTTGTCCTCTATACCTTTTTATTAGATAATGTTTAATTATGTGACATGTACTCTACTTTTGTCACAAGCAGACAAAACTGCATGAATTACAAAATTTATCACAACCGGTATCACAACGACTTCTATGTACCATAGTTGTGCAAATAAACTTATAATAGTCTTCCATGTACAAATACCACTCTGGGCCGAGCCCTATGAAAAGTTTTCCAATGGGGCTCCTATCAATTATAAATTGTGACAGCAGTGATGTTGGCCCAATGTATTTTGTTCTACAGGCTACTGTTTCGAGTTGTTATACATCGTCAACGAAAACAAATAGAGAAAATAAACAAACCTTCCCTTTTCAGTCCACCGTCCAAACAGCAATATCTAACAGTTCACTATGATCTTTCCATCTTGTTTATATGTATAACAAAATTAAATGATCTCCGCTTTATAATCACTCTATCTCTAATACAGAAAAGAGTTTATTCCGCGCGAACAGAACTTCGAAGCAGACGCCTCTTTTCTCACAAGGCTTGCACTTTCCCGCTTTTTAATCCTTATTGATAAAAATATAGACACTAAATTCATCTTACATTATATGTCTTGTTACAGTTGCTAGTTGTATCACATCACTTAAAACAAGTTCTGATGTATTTCACCTTACAACATGTCTTCAAGAAAATTAAAAAACGAAATATTTATTTTCTTCCTGGTCAAAAATAGACCATGTACTCATCCGCGCCTTATTAACTATTTTTAGAAAGGCATACCAATCAAAATGTACTAATGTCCTGATAAAGCGATTTAATGGTAATTGTGCTGGAATGAAAACGAATACGATTTTCAGTGAAAACTTTTTTTTTATTTGTAATGACAAATGAATAACGTATATCGCTGCTAATCTACCAAAAGAAAAGAAAGAGTTTTAAAAAAAAATGCCATATTGGCACAATTGTAATTTCCAAGTTTTACACAAGACACCAAAACGAGAAACAAAGTATTTGAATTTATAGCATATTTCAAAAACAAAACACAACCGTAGTGTCATCAAACCACATTTAAAAAAAATAATAATTTGCCACATAACACTGATTAGCGACCGTTGAACGTTTTCGCGCTTTAGTTATAGTTTTTTTTAAAAAAATATATAAAATTACTAGTTTTTTGTCTAGTAATGTGATAGTAATGTAGGTCACCCTAGGGACAATTTGACTTCTATGTTAAATTTGGTCGTTTGCACTCTGGGGATAATGTGAATTTAACATGGTGAAATTTAACATGCTTGGGTCTATGGCGGGACAAGGGAAAGTTTAACATAGTTTGGGCATGTATACGGAAAAGGGAAATTGGGTCTGTATAGGTACAATGAGAATTGAACAAAGGGTTGTAGAGTAACAATGGAATGTGACTGTGTCAAATAAATGACAAGGGGAATTTAGCATGGGAAATTTAACATGGATGTTTTCATTGTATCTAGATAGACAGCGGGAAAGGATAGGATCTGTACAAGGGAAATTTTAACAGGTCGGGCCTATTGAGAGATGTGGGAATTGATCATAGGGATTGTAGAGCGACAATAGATTGGGCCTGTATAGGACCAATATGATTTGAACATGGACCAGTCTAGGGGCAATGGGGAAATTGTATATGGCCTGTATCACAAATCTGCAGCGAACGAGCAACGAGCATGTCATTACTGAGTACGCTAGCGGTGGAAGTCATTCCAGCACAAGCCCTTCGCGCCATTTTTGGTGTTGGGCTCACTGAGGCTGCAAATTGGAGCCTCAGGGCGGCCGACAAGAGGACAACACTTCTTGACTTGGACAAAGACGATAACGAGGAAAACAGGGGGAAGTCAAAGTACAGGCGAAATAGAGGGAAAAAGCAGCGGCGACCTGCCAGCAGCACTCCACCCCCACCACCTACGGTCAACGTGGAAACTGCCCTTAAAGCACCTGAAATTGGTGCACCTGTACAAGAGGATGCAGTGAAATTACTACGGGACCAGATAGCAGCGCTATCAAATCAACTGGAAGCTCATATTATGACGGGTGTTGTGGACGTGGCCACTTCACCGATTCCGTTCCGGAGCTTCTACCTACACCACCGCCACCCCACCCCCCTCCACCACCAAAAAAGGGTAAGGTAATTAAGACCAGCACACCTATCCCTACGCAGTCACCAAGTTTGGCAGTAAACTTGGATAAGAAGTTGGAGGCTGCCTCGCATTCGCCACAGGAGGAGGAATCATTCAAGCACAGGCACTTGATTCTGAGTAAATTCATGTATACACTCACCATATAACATGGTGAGTGTATACATGAATTTACTCAGAATCAAGTGGCTGTGCAATCAAGTCACAAGTGAAGACCGTCAGAATGAAAAACATGGGCCAAGGAACAAATTCTGGGAAAACTGTGCAATGATCTGGGGCTTTCTAAACTACTTATGGGCAAAAAGAAAGCCGAAAATTTCCTGAATGCCATTAACATCTATATAGGATTCAAGTCATTGCAAACATCGCCGCCCAGGACCAACCAATGGAACTATGTCATCACACTAATGACGAGCTATTACTGTGAAATTTTCGAACACAGACCACTCCACCACCTCTACGATGCTGCGCAGCACATTGCCTCCCTTCACGGGCTATACTTCCCAAGAGTAACGAGGGAGGAAGAAAGAACAGCTGCTTACATCGCAGAGTTAGAGGACAGAAGGGGCACCTTCTACCCAGCTGCACAACAGCCCTTCTAAGGGCTTCAATCATTGCCATTTATTTTAATAGAGCTCTCATTTGGCAAGAGAACTCTCTTTGAAAAAGCTATTTTGAAAAATCCAATACGATCTTTTTTGAAACGCCGCTTCAAAATTTACAATCTATTCCAACCTAACAGTGACACAACTATATATGTCGCATAGACATTTTAGCTTTAAAATTGCTAGGGCCTTATAATATGTACACTATGTACTAGTAATATTGGTATGTTAAGTGTTAGGGAAATTTTACAACTTATAGAATTTGACTCAATTGCATAGGTGGCTGACACGTTATTGGTTTTATTTTGTCCATTAGCAAAACCGGACTGAATTTGAAATAAGTATGGCTAGGGCGTTCCAGGGCGTAAACGACATCCATCTACGACATCGGCTGGCCGACCTCCGGGACCTTTTCCTCGTCCAGAGCCCATCAACATAGCGATATGAGAAGACTTTTTCTCTCGCTATTTGGTGCCATTGTACCTCTTTTGTAACAAACTCACCGATTGGTTGATAGGGCTGAGTGTGTGTTGGGTCTCTTCCCACTCACCCAAGGCCTTTCACTCATGTCATTAGCCACTTTTTAGTGGTATGACACGACGGCCAATTAAAAAGCGCACTATGTGCGTTAAATGCGCGTGGGGATGTGGCACCATTCCTAGTCTGGTCCCCTGCTTAGTATGCTCCCATGCGTTGCACTCCGCTATACTAAGTCAGGCGAACGCCGACGCCATATTGTCACGTGATCAAAACAAATGGCCTCACCTAGAGAGATATCGGTAATCTAACCGTGGCACATTTATTGCTTTAATATTCTGTTTGTTAGTGACACAATGCGAATTTTACTAATACTTTCGATTTGAAATATAACAGGCGCTATCTTGTGTTAAAGCTTAACCAGCAAATCAGTTACGTAGGTATTTTTACAAATATTTATACTATTAGGCGACGACGAAGTATAGGGATACACACCACAATTTTTGTAAAATATTGCATCTTTCCCACTGGATCATCTCAAAAATTATATTTCCAATCGATTCCTTGATAAATTTTACGTCGAAATTGATATGAGGTTATGTACGGCGGCTTTATTTTTTCCCAAGATTAAGACGAAAATATCTTCACATTTTACCAGGGGTGAGGGTAACGATTGTTTCGTAAATAATGCACATTTTACACTGAGTCATCTAAAATATTTAAAATGCAATTAATTCCTTGACCAAATTTATATAAATATGTATATATCGTTTTCCATGACAGCCCAAATTTTGTCAAATATTATGATCAATATAACAACCCTCTTCTACGAAGGGTCGAAAGTGACATTTTGTCAAATATTGCACATTTCGACTGCATCAAGTACGACATTTCATTTGCTATCGATTACTTGATAATTATTATGTCGGACAATGTATAAGGTGGTAGATGACATCCTTAATTGGCCATAGGTTCATATCAATTAACTTAAATGAAGCAAAGGGGGGTGGGGTGGGGTGAAATATTGCCAAAGATGGAATATTTTAGACATCATCATCTCAATGTTCCATTTTAAATCGATTGCTTGATCAATTTTACACTGACATTAATATATTGGTATATGTAACAGCACAGGTTTAGCCATTTGCCAAATATTAATCATGATTTAGCTAGGATTTCCTCAAAGAGGGTAGTACATTTTTTGCAATAAAATGACTTAATGCATCTTTATCATATTTTGGATATCACCTTTTTAGGCAATAGAGACAAAACG
Organism: Unio delphinus; assembly: GCA_029339505.1. Lineage (NCBI taxonomy): Eukaryota > Metazoa > Mollusca > Bivalvia > Unionida > Unionidae > Unio > Unio delphinus. The sequence continues at coordinate 12,375,497 of JAQISU010000098.1, forward strand.
TCATTCATGATTTAATGTTAGATTATAAAAACATTAAAAATAAGAGGAGTAAATATAAAACAACACGGTTTAAAGGAATTGTCTTGAGAGACAAAGTAGAGATATTTAGAAGGGAATAGGGAGGGTTAAAGGATTCCTCTATTCATGTGTAGCTAGCACTTATTAAAACCAAAACACTAGCCTTCACTTATGAGTGTTTGCTGGAGGCTTGGTTTGAGATGGAGTATGGAATGAAAAATCTAAATTATCTCATTTTGACAACCAAAATGTACCAAATTGGTAAAATCTTATTTACTCAGGTGTTCTGTGTTTACATGGGCATATTTTAAAAAAAAAAATCAATTATTAAATTAAACAATACATACATGGAAAAGTTTATGATGAAATCTTCATGGTATTAATTAAGTTAAATAAATATCCTTTTTTAAGGGAACTTAAATTTAAAACATTGTATGTTTAATGACTGACAATAACACAAGATATGTGAAGCATTTATCATAAAAAGATGCTTTCAAAATATCTTTATTATATCTATATTTCATTTACAATACAAAATTAATACCAGTAATAATTATTGTGTCATTTAAAAATACACTGAATTTATTGTTTGATACCAAATGAGAATAAAAAATAAAAAACATGTTTCTTGAAATGTTCTAATTTTTTTTAATAGAATGGAGTGTCATCCTAGCTTCCACACCTATTGTAAAAGACAGAGGTCATCACCAACAGGATGGTCTCCTGTGCAGATAGAGAAGCGCGGACAGTTACAGGTATATTATAATATCTATTTACAGATAGAGAAGCGCAGACAGTTAGAGGTATATTATAATAACTATTTATATTTGCAGTTGGCAATATTATGTACTGATTAACTTTGCAAAAATTCAGAATGTCTATCCTCAAGATTTACATTCAAGACCTTGTTTAAAGAGATGCTCATTTTATGTTGATACTTTGAATCAGATATGTTACAAAAGTGAAACAGATATTCTCTTAAAACTATACGTGACTTTTTTGTATTTAACTCGTCAGTAAGACAAGTAAATAAGTATTAAAAACAATTGTTTATCTTTATTTATGCATTTGTAAGGTACACATGGGAATATAAAAAGTATTTATAATTATAATGAGGTACTGTACTTTAAAAAAATATAATCACCGATTATATATAAATGTTTACCTTGCTATTATTATAGGCATATATCAAACACAGTGTAACACTTACATTTACTGTATTGCAGGACCAATGTATTGTATTTTATGACATCATGTGTATTTTTACATTGATATATAAATGACATATAAGCACACATTTTATTGGCTTTTAGCTTGTCATCCAGGATTATTTTCATTATATACTCTATAGTGTTTTGTTTCTTATATTAGTTGTTAGCAGGTAATTTTCTTACATTTTTATGCAATTAGTAGCCTTGTAACATTAAGGATTGAAAATGAAGACAATATGTAAATATTTGCATTATTAAGTAGCCATATGTAATTAACTAACAGTTGTTTGTCTTTCCGAATTCTTGATAAAAGTATTTGTTACATAGTCTAAGATTTATATGACAAGTACCAACTTATACTTAGAAGTTGATTTCCAACATTATAGCTCATAAATGTTTATTGATTCCAGTCCAAAGACCAAAATAGATCATACAAGAAATGGAGCAAAGAAGAGAAGTTAGCAATGATGGAGTTTGTGGAGGAGCATGGGATACCATCAGCAAATGTTAACAAATTCTGGGAAGAGTGTGCACATTACATTTTCCAAACTACTGGTCTTGAGAAATCAGGTTACACTTAGCAACAGAATATGAATCTCTTTAGATCTTAACAGTACCTACCTTTTAACTGTACCGTCACCAACTCTGAAACAGTATACTTAAAATGAATGCATTCCATTAACTAGCATGACAGATAATTATGATACATATTGTGATTTTAAAATCTTTTATTAATGGTCTTTGATTAGGAAATATTAATTTTTATTGTCAGCTTGGTTTGGTTGTATACTTCACACTTTGTCCACGTCTTTTGTTTTAAAGGCTCATGAATTTCTAATTACTAGAACTGGTGAATAGTCTTAGTTTAGTGTATCATAATGGGCGTGACTTCATTTTCTGGAGTTTGTGTGGCAAAAAGTATATGCTAGATCATCAAAAATCCAAAGGTTGATAGTTCAAAGAAAATGTTTGTGGTATTACCCCATTTAATATATTTACTTATTTTTGAATCATGTTTGGCATTATTTGTCACTTGTCATAGGTCAAGCATTATTAGCCACTTGCCATAGTTCAGGCATTATTAGCCACATGCCATATGTTAGCCATTATTAGCCATATGTCATAGGTCAGGCATTTTTATCCACTTGAGATAGGTAGGCATTATTAGCCACTTTCCATAGGTAGGCATTATTAGCCACTTGCCATTAGTCAGGCATTGAGAGCCACCTGCCATGTCAGGCATTATGAACCACTTGTCATGGGTCAGGCATTATGAGCCGCTTGTCATGGATCAGGCATTATAAGCAACTTGCCATAGGTCAGGCATTATTAGCCTTTTTCAGTTCTTGTTGTCAATGATTTTGAAACATAAGTGCCATAATAAGGATTTACATTTAGAGCAAATTAATTGATATTGTTGAGTAATTCAACTTTATTAGTGCATGCCAAGTCATTAAAACCAAGGCCACACTATACAAAAATAATGGAATTTGGTGTTAAGTTCAAGTCTTGCTTGTCCGATGTGGGTGAGGAAGCTTGCCAGTAGCTTCCCATGGGTTGGTGGTTCTTCCCAGGGTTTTCTTGGGTTAACTGAGAAATGGCAATAAGTTCACAGCAACAACAATAAATCAAACACACCCAAGCAAACAATATGGCCACCTGGAAGTGTTTGTCTACTATTTTCATGTAAATAAGGCTCTGACACTAAATTGATGTGTATATTTTTAGTGATTTTTTTTTAGAGAAACTCAACTTACCTATTTAGCCTAATGTTTTTGATTATTTGATTGTAGCATGTACAGTAATATAGCTTGTGTGTGTGTGTGTGTGTAGTCCTTTTATGTTTTACATTGAATGGGTATGGTGTGTGTTTTAAAAATCTTTACTGGTATATGAATTTTTTTCTTCATGATTGTTTAGGAGCTTCATGCAAATCACAGCATGTCAGGGTGAAATGCTTGTTCCCTTCTGTATGTTTGGTCACTGATGAAAGCACCACAATTAGTGACATGTCCAACAGTTCAAGAAAAATGAAGCATCGACTCAGTACGATCATATTTATACTTGTACAATATCTACACAAACAGACCCAGTTTTACCAGTCTTGGACATAAGGTATAAAACATGAGGTATACATTTGTTTAAAAAGCATCACACTGTAATACAAATTTTGAGGTAAAGACAATTGAGAAGGTAGGTTTTTGAGCTGGCATTTTAAGTTTAAATTAAATATAGAGAAATATCAATAAATTGTGATATAATAATTTAAAACCTTTGACACTTAATGTCAGTCTGTGGATATAAAACATTGACAGGCACTGAAGCCCAAAAATCAGAAAAGGCTGTTAAACTATAATCTTCATTTGTTTCAGCAGATAATATCTTACATGCATTGCTACAGCCAATCAATCTGGAGAAATGGCTTTGCATAAGCTATACCTCAATAGTCCATTGACACAATCAAAAAACTAACATCAATACCTTAGCCAAAATACTTCTATTGGAATGTCACTCTTTTAACAACACAACATTTTGTTTTTGTTTTTTATGGTTTAACGCCATTTTTAAGCACAATATAGGCTATACATGGCGGCCAGTATTAATGGTGGAGGAAGAACCCAGAAAACCCCCGGAAAGAATCACGGACCCACGAGAAGCTACTGGCAAGCTTTATCACATAACTACATTAGCCGAATCTTAGACTCGAACCCACGCAGACAGAGGTGAGATGGCAGTGATCCGTAACGGACAGCGCTTTAGACCACTCGGGCCCCCTTCACACACAACATTTAGTCCTTCCACTTAATATTAATTTTAAAAAACATGATATATGTATTATTTGATCTTTACATGTCTCTATTTCACAGAAATTGAGAGTGGAGCTATATTTCTGTATGTGATAAATTGCCAACATCAAAAAATGAAGTGGAAACATTAGCTACCAAATTATCAGATACAAGGTTATCATTATTTGATGATGCAACTCTATCTGATAGAACAACATTGCTGCATGCTGCTCTATATACTTCCACTGAAACAATTGCTGAGACTGTGTTAAATAGTGAGTCACTCAGAAAAGCTGTAAAGATGTTACTTATTTGGGAAGTTGAACAAAAAGCTTCTTCCAAATGTATAATGGATGAAAGCAGCATATTATATCCTAATTGCGATTTAACTGCCTTTTCATGGAATGATACATGCACGGAACTTTTTCTGAGTAACCCTATATTGACTGAAGTATTACTAGCAGTAGCATTGCCAACAGGCAAACTTGGCATGATTCAACCTATTAGGTCACTTCTGCCCAAGTTAGGACTTGTATACTCAATACTTATGAACAATAGGTTTGTGGAATTATCACTTGTACAGAAGATAATAGCTATCACTATGAAAAATGAACAGACTCATGAAAAGGTCTAAGTTATTATAGTTTGTTATGTATTGTTATGATTTCAATATTCCAGTAGTTTAACTTAATGACAATCCATGGCATACGTTCTGAATTTTTAAGGTTTTAAACATTGTATCCCCAATTTTTTTCAGTGCTTGAATACTTTAATAGGAAGCTAGCACTCAGTATATTATTTAGTCAAATAGTGCATCTTGGAATTATTCATTTTTTTTCAGAAGATGTTATTGCTACTTGCATGTTTTGTTAAGCTATGGTTCGTCTTTCCTTAAAGTCACAGGAAACTCTTACTTTAGACCAACACTAAAACAGACATTGAATTCTCATCCTTTTAAAATAATCATAATCTAGACATCAGTAGTTGTGACCAGTCTTGGCAGCAAGTAGGGAAAATTATTTCCTATTGGCACATTTGATTTTTATCATACATGATACAATTTGGGTGATACAGTGATTGACTTGGACACTTTTATTCACCTTAACTTATTTGTTACAAGACTGCTGCCCTCTTACCCAAATGATTTTAACTGCTGCTTGATGTAGTGGGCTTCATCAATAATCTAGCATACCTGTTGCTTTGTCCATTCAGCCTCAAGTAGGCATTCAAGAACATTCTTATCCAGTATGTCTTCTGGGTGTCCAACCATATACGAAAATTCACCCATGCATAAGTGTTACGTATATTTGATATAAGTCATTTATATTTATTTTTATTGTCTGTTTGTTAGATTAAAATTTGACATTTTGGGTTTAAAATTCGTTAGTTGGGAAAGATTTTCTAGAAATGGATGTGTAAACAAGCTTCTAAAATGATTGGTTTATTCCAAGGACATTAGAGCTTTATTTTAAAAATGATTGGTTGATTCTAAGGACATCTTTCTAGATCCTGCTGGTTACGTGATTTCTTGAATGTGAGATTGTTCTGAGAGATTCTGGAAGGTCAAGACCCCTTTCCTGTTTACGTAAAAACAGGTATTTAAATTATTGTTTGGGAGAGAACAGTTCAGTAGTTAGTCTGGGCTTTGGAATGCAAGATGTGTGTTTTATTGTTTGAGTGTAAATCATTTCAATTCGTTTGGGATCAAGAGGAATTTATTGTGTTATTTATCTAGAAATTACTTGTGCTCATTTGGATTATTATAAAACTAAAACTGACTTCATCACGTGACATCGTCGTCCATATTGGATTACATCATCAAGATTCGAACCGGGAACTGTTAGGACATTTTATTATCAGGACAATTGCAATTCCACTAGTGGATTATATTATGTATTCTTTTTAGATTAATTTTTGTACTTGATTCTCTAAAACCGTAAGTTTATTTATTTTCTTTTATGAAAATATTTGTACTTAATAAATTGTTTGTTAAATTTTACAAGCTTGTTATTTTCACTTCTTTCTATGTTGCTGCTTATTCGAGTCTAAGCAGAAAATGTTCAGTGACATGTATCACATGCCCATCAAGTGTTGAGCAAAGCTGATTAAGAATGACATTGAGAGGTTCCAGTACTATGACTTTGCACTGAAGGTAGAATGGAATCAGTTAAAAAAAAGTCTTTCCATATCCTATGGGTAATAAAACAACTAAGTCTTTAGATTCTCTCAGGTTGTACAAAGCATCTATTTGTCTGGGCCTGAGCCCATTAATTGGTGTCTCTGAAGCAAGAATTGTCTGGTTATATTTAATGACAATTCGTTTGAGAATACACATCTGATCTAAGTAAGGCATCTGCAAATAGGATGAAAATGAGAAAGCTTTGATAATATAACACTGGCAAACAACCATTGTTATGAAGGTTGCTATATATCATTAAGTGTACATGTCATTATGTAATGGCAAACAACCAGGTATATGAAGGTTGCAAAACATCAATAAGTGTACATGTGATTATGTAATGGCAAACAACCATGTTTATGAAGGTTGCAATATATCAGTAAGTATATATGTGATTAAATAAATTTTTTCAGTCAGCAAAGCAATCATATTATGAAGCCATTTATTCACTTTAACATTTATACAAATAACATGTCATTAAAATATTGTGATTTTTACTGTCAGTAAAATCTGTCTCAATTTATTTGAAGCAAGTTTGTTTAGAGGTGTTTGTGTGTGTGTGTGTGTGTGTGTGTGCATATGTGTTTTGGAAGATACCATTACTATCTGAATGATAAAGGATATTAAAGACCATACAATGTATTTGTGTCATCTAGATTAGTTGAAATATGTTGATGTTGAGAAAAAATCCTTAGAAAATGCTCATTCTTACTACCTTTTTGGTTTTTCTTTCTCTAGCACATCTTGAGTAGAAACCCTGTATGCTTCAAAAGGACTGCACATACATGTATCTCATACATATACTTGACGAATACTTCACTAACTGACACTTTTAACCAAGTTTGAGTAATATTCTGTTGATGCATATTTAATAATTATCATGAAAACTACATGCATCATCATAGGGTGACGTGTTTCAGTACTAATACTATACAAAGTGTATGCAGAATGCGTGTTTAAGTTGATGTTAATCATAACACAAGTATAATTGATACTTCTTATTGAATCTTTTTAAATCAGTTGATAGGAATTTACACAACTTATTTCTTATTAATGAACTCATTTGAGATATATACACACACAAAACAATCTTAAGACATGCTGCCATGTTCAAGTTATTTTCTTTTCATATATATATATATATATATATATATATATATATATATATATATATATATATACAATAGCATAAATTGAAATATGTATCACATTTGCATATAACTATATGTATTCAGTTATCAGAACATGACAATGACAGATGAAAAAGAGAAACTAAGAAAGTCACATGTGCATGTGTTTATTTGATACCATTCCATTTAAATTGAAGTAACTCGAGAGTTATTACTGTTCATATTTAATCATACAAGGCTCAGTGATTCCTTTAATGAACATGTCAGTGAGTTTTATTGGTTTGTATATTTAAATATAACAACACATTTGGTTAAATTGAGAAATCACTGTTAGGACATATATTTGGATGAATGATTGTGACAGTATAAGAAATGAAAATACTGTTCAATTTCAAGTCATACTTCAGTAATGATGAAAAGTACAAAATAAATAGGAAACATTTGTCTCAACTTGTCTACAATGTTAGCCTTAATAATGCATCTCCATTACATTAATACTTAAAATTAAGTTTAAACTAAGTTTTGGAATTTTATAAACTATATAATGAAAAGAGCATTCATTAAGGAAGCAAATCAAATTAGTGATAATAAAATGTAAACTTCTGTACAGTGCTTAACATTAAATGTACTAATATTGTCTTTCAGTTATGATGATATATTGAGTGACTTTTGAAGAATCTCACCAAGCATGTAAATGGAACCTGAATTCAGTTCATTGTTTATTTTAGAAATTTTGCAACACAGTAGCACATTAAATTTGTATCATGTGGAGGCAATTAATGTGCCTTGCTAATGAATAGAATATATTTACAGTAATAATGTAGAAACTGTCTTGAAAGACCTCCCCTTCTGCCAAACAATAATAGTCTGTCAAGACAAGTGGTCTTTCATAAGAGGTCATAACACGATATAATGAATAAATCTGTGCATGGTGATTGTGGTCTCTCAAGACAGGTTTTACTGTATGTGATATACAGTATCAATGTAAGTGATGTGGCAATAAGTTTGGGTCATACTCTCCCAAAGATTTATTGATAGGGCACACTACCAGTAAAGTCTGTCTGATGGTATTTTAGACCCCTTCACCACAACCCCAGGTTGTAGGGGATGCTATGCCACTTTCTTTCATGAAATCAATTTGAAATGGAACTGACATAAATATTGGTATTTTGGTCTTAATCTTTCACAAAATGTGGGTACTCATGTTCATCCATACATCAATATCAATGTAAAATTGATCAAGCAATTGATTTAAAATGGAACAATGAGATGCACCCCCCCCCCCCATCCCTTTGCTTCATTAAGGGAATTGATATCAACCTGTGGCCAATTAAGGATGTCATTTACCACCTTATACAAAGTCCGACATAATAATTATCAAGTAATCGATAGCAAATGAAATGTCGTACTTGATGCAGTTGAAATGTGCAATATTTGACAAAATGTCACTTTTGACCCTTCGTAGAAGAGGGTTGTTATATTGATCATAATATTTGACACAATTTGGCTGTCATGGAAAACGATATATACATATTTATATAAATTTGGTCAAGAAATTAATTGCAACTTAAATATTTTAGATGACTCAGTGTAAAATGTGCGTTATTTGCGAAACAATCGTTACCCTCACCCCTGGTAAAATGTGAAGATATTTTCGTCTTAATCTTGGGAAAAAATAAAGCCGCCGTACATAACCTCATATCAATTTCGACGTAAAATTTATCAAGGAATCGATTGGAAATATAATTTTTGAGATGATCCAGTGGGAAAGGTGCAATATTTAACAAAAATTGTTGTGTGTATCCCTATACTTCGTCGTCGCCTAATTGTATAAATATTTGTAAAAATACCTATGTAACCGATTTGCTGGTTAAGCTTTAACACAAGATAGCGCCTGTTATATTTCAAATCGAAAGTATTAGTAAAATTCGCATTGTGTCACTAACAAACAGAATATTAAAGCAATAAATGTGCCACGGTTAGATTACCGATATCTCTCTAGGTGAGGCCATTTGTTTTGATCACGTGACAATATGGCGTCGGCGTTCGCCTGACTTAGTATATTGGAGTGCAACGCATGGGAGCATACTAAGCAGGGGACCAGACTACACCATTCCTTCCCCATGAAAAACCGACCACCATTAAAAATATGGTGGTTTAAACCAGTGATCACATGACCGATTATGACCCTTTGTGGCCGGCATCACTTTAAATCAAACTATCTATCTATATGGCCTGTATAGGGACAAGGATGGTGGAGGTCCAAAAACAACAGTGACATACACATACTAATACAAGCCCGAGATTTATGTGTTCATAAATTCGCATAATTGTAATAATGCTATAAATAGCCATAATCAAGGAAAAGACTAATGCCAAATGGATGTGACTATGAGTAACGCTAAAATTACTAAATTGTGCCAGAATTTAACTAAGACTAAACATATCCCTGAACATTAATGTTACATTAATTTAAACTAAAATGGACAAACCTAGTAACTATTTATAGTCTCAATTTGTGTGACGATCGTGGATAAAAACCCATGTATCTATTTATAGCATAAACATATCGAAATTCCAATGAATTCCCACTATCTATTTAAAGTTGTTAAAAAAAATTTGTAAAATGCTAGTAGGTATTTATAGCCAAAGCTGGTGGGAATTTCTATGGAAAACAAAAGTCTACATTTTTATAGCCTAAAAGGTTAAATGAGGTCACTATAACGGACACTAGGAGAATCATGACAACACGGGAACAAAGAAATGGTTAGAAGCCGTGTGCTTATGTTAGATACCGCGGCAATAGCAAGTCCTCTTCGTAAAGGCACGAGAACACAGCTTTGTTGGGTGTGAAAAGTAACACGTGAATGTTGAAAGCTTTATTATTTTTTTTTAAGTACCCTTATAGGCGTCGTAAATCTCACCACATTGACAGCCGGCTTGGGAAATATTCTGCTAAGCTGAATATAACACGGTAGAATCGACATTCAATCGGAATTGAGAGAGGGTGGGGTCACAATTTCAATCCAAAATTAATTTAATTTAATTTAGTATTTTCGAGCTAGGAACTAAGTAACTGCCCAAACATCGTGACGGAAGGTTATAAAGCAATACTCCAGGAAAGCCACTCGTAATTTGTCGGGAAACTTAGGACGTTCAAAGAATGTCTGACCAAAAAATGTAATAGCCTCTTTTGATGATTGCTTTTTGGTTAGTGTGAGACGAGATGGCTAAGGAAATACGCTAACGTCCTTATGTTTTCACAGGAAGCTTATAGGGGACAGACTTCTGGTATAAGTTTAGTAGGCCCCTAGGAGGCAGACCGAACGTCGATTGTGAATCGAGGGCTAATCGAAAAAGTAGTCGAGAACAAAAAATTGGAGCAGTCAAGGAGGATCGTGCGTTAAGAGGGAAATCGGAAGGAGAAAATAAATTGGTGGTATAGGAGAGATACAGATGAGTAGAAAACCAGGACAGGTGTAAAAGCTATCTCACGCTGTAAATTAAATCATTCAATAGGCTATCACTTGGTCGAGAGGAAGAAGAGTGATTGGTGAAATATTAATATATGACTATTGAATTGTACTAAATTGTTATTCATTTTAATTTCACCTTTTGTGTGCTAAATATTTTAACTGTCGGCATTGCTGATTGGTCTCTCTCTCTCTCTCTCTCTCTCTCTCTCTCTCTCTCTCTCTCTCTCTCTCTCTCTCTCTCTCTCATTTCACTTACTACAAAATCGAGCTTAGGTGGGACATCTATAATAATTAAAATCAAATATTAGAAGCGCCCCACCCCAACCATAACACACCTACCACAATGTCGGCATAATAAACCCAGCCACACGCCACAACGATGACGGTGTTAGGGCCTCCTGATTACAGTCAGGTTAGAAATGATAAAACAACGAATGAACTGAGCAAGTTTTATACATTTCTAATTTATAGTCTTCGTTATTGAAATCGGAAGGGGGAGGGGTAACTATAGAGTTTGGGTAGCTACTTAAATTGTAGAAACGTGCGTGTTAAACATTCAATTATTCTGGAAGTATAGGATATGACAGCAACCTTTTATAAAATGTATTTCACCAGCTTCAATTCAGGTTTTATAAAATGGTCTGATTCATAAGTGTCTTTCACACATGGTTGCAGAGAGAGAGAGAGAGAGAGAGAGTGTGTGTGTGTGTGTGTTCACGCTTCACTCCATTCTTTTTTTCTGTCTGTACCGCCCTCCTCCTGGTACAAAAAACAAGCTGACTGAATCTCTCTTTTTGGAGCAGTTTCCGAATCTTATGGAGTATGGAAATTCGATAGGTGGCAACCTAATTATATTTGGAGATTTGAACGTTCACTTTGACTGTCCTGGAAACCAATGCTTGTCAAAACTTCTAGATTACATTCATGTTTTCAACCTTAAACAGTCAGTTAACCAACCCACCGATAAACTTGGTCACATTTTTAGACTGGTTTTCTCACCAACCTGATGATAATATTCTGCAATCCACCCTTGTATCCAATGAACTTGAATCAGAGCACCTATGCATTAGAGTTCTCTTGCCATCTTGACATATAAGTCCCTAACCCTCCACCTTTATTTATAAACATCCGTATGATAAATGGAACCTAATTAATGCATGATATCCAAGAAAACCTAACAATTTGCTTACATCCTACAGCAGAACAACTCGATAACTGCCTGCGTTCATTGCTTAAAAAAACATGCCCCAGCCACCAAATACAGAGTATCAATAAATAAATTTTAAATAAGTGTTCTCCATGATATAGCAGTGTTAAGGACCAGCTTCGCACTGGTAAAAGACATCGCCGTAAAGCAGAAGAGACGCTTTGGCTTTCCAACTAACTCACTATTCATAAACATATTTATGAAGCCGATAAGAAGAACGTTACAAACATAATCCGTTTAGACAAACTATCTCACTACAGTACAAATGTCACGTAGAGTTCTAGCTGCAAAGAGCTTTTTTTTCTAGATAACTAACAATCTAATGTCAAAGAACAAATGTACACTACTTCCAACTACCTTCTCTCCAGTAGATCCTCAATTGACTAGTCACCATTCAGTCATGATACAGAATTTCAGCGCCAACCATTAGGAGCATTTGAACCTGTCTCTATGAAACTAGTACGGAAAATCGCGATGAAGAGTGCACATAAGTCATGTTGTGAACTTTATCTAATTCCAACATCACTGCTGCTTGAGTGCTTACATCCAATATTGCATTGAATAACTGATGCTTATTAATCTCTCTCTCTCTCTCTCTCTCTCTCTCTCTCTCTCTCTCTCTCTCTCTCTCTCTCTCTCTCTCTCTCACACACACACACATCGGGGGAATTCCCATAATCTTTGAAAACTGACATTGTAAAGCCTCTGCTGAAGAAACCAACACTTGACCATAACTATTTAAAGAACTAACCCCCCCCCCCCCCAAGTTTCTAATCTCCTGTTCATATGTTTGAAAAAAATCTTACAAAATGTTGTTGTAACCCAACTTGTATCTCATTTGAATTCAAACAGTCTTTTTAGCAATGTACAGTCTGCCTATTGCCTTTGCCACAGTACTGAAACTACTCTTCTGAAAGCATTTAATGACATTCTCTCTGCTTTGGATAGTGGAAATATTACAGTTGTCAGCCTCCTTGATTTGTCGGCAGCATTTAACACAATAGACCATGATATATTACTTCACCGTCTCCAGCATGTATTTGGCATTCAGAACACAGCCTTACAGTGGTTCAAGTCCTACTTAGTCAACAGGACACAAATTGTATCTGCAAATGGAATAAACCCACACGTCTAATGAAAACACGGGAAAGGATGACAAAAAATGGGGAATAAAATATAACTTAAAGTATTTATAAAGAAAACTCATTTACCACTAACCCATATGACATACCTATAATAATTCCACTTTTAAAAAAAAGTAAAACCTCTATTTCCTCTATGATTTCCCTACCCACATCCTATTTTAAACAAAATTACCATCCTATTCATACCTTATTTACTTTTTACAAATATAAAAACAATACAAAAAGGACTTTTTGAGAGAACATTAGGTATACACATATCAAAGAAAAGGGTTTCAGTAGAGGTGCACTTTAAAAATTTCTGGACTACGCATAAATGTGCATTTTTAATGTATTTTGAAATCTCATTCATGGGGTAAAATATTCCAAGAAAGTGCAAATGTCTGTATATTGATATAATGTTTTGAAAGTATGAAAAAGTTATATACACACAAGGCTGACACGGGTTAAAATACCTCTCAAACACCAACTATACATTATAACGTACTTTTTTTAATGACATATTTATAATATGTCAAACTGGACAAGAATTACATACAAGATCTTAATATCAAATGTGTTTAAAGGTCATTAAAATATGATTATATGCGGCGTAACCACTTGTGAACAAATAAACGATGCATAGAATTTATTAAAAATTGAAAATAAATTATTGCTTTACTTCGTTATCATTATCTGTCAAATATTTATTCAGAGCAAAACTTTTTTGCGCAACAAATAATCTGATAGAGACAGTCATGTAATATTAATTGATCCATATCCATAATTAGATAAATGATTGGAGTTACTAATCGGAGTTTAGGAAGAACAAATACTTTGTTTTGTTTTTCTTTCATTTTTCTTCTCTAAAGACACGGCACTTTTGATAATGTTAAAAAGAAGGTAAAATATTTAACAAAACTATGTTTTAGCAGTAGACACTACGGAATATCTAACTAAAGATAAAAAAATATAATATTACCCAAATAAAGACTTAAGTAAACATTTTCGATTTTAGTGGCATTGATTCAAAAGGAAATAAGCATATAAAGACCTAATAACGTTTATTTCCATAATTATTGTCAGCATCTTTTTGTTTGTAATTTCATGGTGTTTCTTTTGCAAACTTCTCGATTAATATGTTGGGGGTTTTTTATTTAAAAAAAACGTTTTATCTGTTATTGAAATGCAATGTACTAAGTATACGGTATTATTTTTAATATTATTATTATTATTATTATTATTATTATTATTATTATTATTATTATTATTAAATAGCTTTAAATTCACAAGAAAGTAAACTAAATAAATTGCTAAAGAGACTTGAAATCTCGTTTAATTACAGGATACAAAACTCCAAATGTCTGAGACCAACCACATAGAAGTGTGTCTAGATTATCTACGAAAACAAATTATAAAATTAGCACAAGATGAAAGGGCAACCATAGTCGATATAATTTTGTATATCCTCTAAGCATCAATCTTATGTCGAATTTGCATTTTCGCGCAAACATCTTCGCAGACTATTATTTCTTTTATATATATATATATATATATATATATATATATATATATATATATATATATATATATATATATATATATATATATATATATATATATATATATATATATATATATATATATATATATATATATATATATATATATATATATATATATATATATATATATATATATATATTCTGAACGGCTAAAAAATTATTATTTCTCTAAAACAAATTATACTCTTCTTCATTTCACGTTAAAAATAAATGTTTTTTTCTCTGTATGAACATATGGTGTGGCAATTTCCGCCATTAGCAGCTTTATTTTATCTTCCCTTTCGTTTTTGAGCTGATTGTAATATAAATTTAAGCTTAAAGAACTCACTGACTGCGAAGAAGAAAACCCCAGATAAATAGCTGTACTATGTGTGTGTGTGTGTGTGTGTAGAGAGAGAGAGAGAGAGAGAGAGAGAGAGAGAGAGAGAGAGAGAGAGAGAGAGATTCTCACTGTCTGTAGTTTGAAGTAGTTTTTCTTATTTCGAGCATATTTTTTATTTAGTTTTTTTTTAATCTTCAAAGATGCTCCATCTGTGGAACAAACACAGCATTGTTCAAAAGTTTAAAGAAATCCTTTTCAAAGTAATTGATTGCTGTTGTCACAGAGATTTATTTACTTATGAATATGATTTATTCACGTTTCTTAGGCGAATAAAAATGTTCTAGGTTTATTTTTAAGTTTACGACTTTTTTTACGCAAACAGATAACACAGCTGCCTTTTATTGATAACGTCCTCAAATATTAATGTACTGAGGACTTTGAACACATTTTAACCTCCATCAATTATTTCTCTAATGGTTAGCAATCTAAGTCAATTGTAGTAAGTCATTCTGGCCTTAAAGGATTGTTAACTATATTTAATTTGTATTGTCCATCACTATATGCTATGTGTATTTAATTTATTTTGTGTAATTGACCATTGTCCATTATTGAGGGTTAGAGCTGGACCCACCTGTCTAATGTATTTTTATTTTGTAAACAATATAAAACGCCTAATATTTATGTGTCAATGATTTTAGATTATATTTTAAGATCATTTCCAGGGTGTAAGAAGGCTAAAACAGCGCCAATCGTCAATGGCTTCTTCGAAGGAAGATTGACAATTTTCAGTCCAGAGCAAAACAAAATCTCCCTTTATCTGCCTGTCATTGTAGGCTAGCTGCAATATCGCCATACACAGCTAGATTAGCTCTATAGCAACCAGAATCAGTTAAGAAAGATCTTCCAATCCGTGAGTCTCTCTTTAAAAAAAGTACAAGCTCATTAGTCTCAGGTGGCATTTGAAGACTGATCAGAACAATTTTTTTTTAACCAATCGTCGAACCAATAAAGAAAATTTGTTTTAGCAATCGAGGCAGCACAACAAGGTCTTGAAACATGCCCGTTGATATTGCTGGTCGTCTTTAAGCAGATCAACCACCATCCCAGCAATCTCCTAGACCACAACCTGAAGTTCAACCTGAACCGCCAACAATCTAGAGCCAGGATAATAATCATTATAACATAACTTTGCGACGGAAGGTAATGCCGCTATCCTAAACAAATAACTTCATATTGCCGCGTTTGAATATCGTGATAAAGGTAGGTATGTAAAACCCAAGTATATTAATAGTCTAAAAGCTGCCGATTGGGTCAGGGATGTAGATCACATTCGCATAGCAACTGATATACCGCAGATCAGATCTGACAAAGACATTAATATTAGTATTTGTTGCCAGGCAGTAGACGAGTATATTGAACAAAAAAGACAAGAAAGGAGACAAAGAGAAGAAGAAATGAAGCAGCATCTTGAAAAAGGAAGAGCAAACAGAAAAGCTTTAAAAGCAAGTAAGGAAAAAGCAGTCAGAATAACATGTATGAAGAAGAAGAATTAAAAGCAATGAAAGCGATGAAGGTTGTGGATAAATGAAGAAGAGAAATATTGTCTAGCAAGAACGCCACTGGAAATGGTATTTCTACTCAGTAAAGTGGTCTTGTTACTTGTCCCAATGACATCCTTTTTGAGTTTGAATTAGAAATTTTGATTGGAGGAAAACGTACTGAAAATAATTATCCAGAAGTTATTATCGTTTCAGCTGATATTTGTAAATGATTATTTACAGGCGTTTATGTATATTGGTTTCCTTTTGATGAAATCATTGATGATTATCACAGTGATTAAATAAATATAAAACAAATAAGATGAAAACATAATGCTCAACTTGAACCGTTATGAGAGTGTTACATTCACGATTACCAACTTATAAAACATTAATTGGTCTTGGACTCTATGATATTGTTCAGGGTCTATTTAGAAGGATAGCCCCAAAAGCAATACCAATTGCAAAACAATTAGAAATAAAATATATTGACGTTTTTTATGATAAAGGTATTGGCGTTATTGGTAATGTGGGAGGTAAAGTGTTTTCGGCAATTACGGATAGACTAGCACGATTAATACGACGAAAATCTCATCCAGTAAAATTACGAAGGACTGAAGTGATTCCTGCGAATGTGAGTAAAATAATAAATCAAGCCGCAAATAAAAACCAGGCAGATTTGGATAGTGAAGCAGAAAAAAATATAACTGCAAATAGTTTGATAACAGGAAGTGTTCTTCGTATTAGACGATAACAATTATAAAACAATGGTTCAACGTATATCCGATCCCGCATTCGACATAGATGTGTCAGTTCTCAAAGATGAATCTATACGCGATTATCAGTATTATTCTTATGACGCGAGAACCAAGTCAGCGTGGAAGAAATAAACTACAGGTTCTGGATACCAGTAGATATTTCTTGCCCGCTGAAGCATTTGTTGAAGTAGAAGAACTTGTAACGAACGGCGATGCTACTACACCAAACGGAGCTAATGTTGTTGTTGGTTTTGTTAACAATGTGATTATGGCATAATTCGAATGTGCTTCATATCTCATTGACGGAAACATTATTGAATCGATTCAAAGAGATTATGTTGCTACAACGATAAATAGCAAGATATTCAGTTGATTACACAGGATCAGCTGACCCCATCAATGATGTTTGCAAAGGATGTAACTGACTTTCCTGACAATAGAGATTATAATATAGGACAACCAACAAAAAATGACAACACTGATGACGTGATGTGCAAGATGTAAACACATGCTTTAATTTAGGATTCGCAACACGTATATCAGTGTTAAAAGGTGAAAATATTAGATTTCATGCGCAATTCCCCTGTCTAAAATATTATTAATTTACATAAATGTCATAAAGGTCATGTCCGGATACAATAATACAGTTGTACGCGTAAGAAAAAATTATTTCCACTTGATGTAGCTAGAGAAGTGTTAATATCCTCAGGTACTACAGCTGTCGCAAAAGCGGCTGAACTTTGTGCTGATAGATTGGCATTAAAGAAAGCTACATGTCAAGGATTTAAAAAAAGAGGGAAGGGTTTAGCGTTACCAGGAACTCATGGCACGGAAAAGATCTGAGGTTTTCCGGGACACTTCTTTAGACGTAAAACGACTTTTTCCAATGTCTAAGATTGATTTAATTAATGCCTGATTAGTATTATGGTCGCCTCTCAATAAATCTATTAAATATCTTGCTAAGGTTAATTGTATATACAGGTTCTCAGTACTGGGTGTTATAATATTTACGATATCTACTACAATAACAGGCGTTATTCACTTAAAAAATGTTCTGGATCTATGTTACTGATGTTGGAGCAAACAGAGAAAAAAAAAGACTCGGTTTAATTTATCTTTAAGTGTCGAATTAATCGCTAAAGTAGCACCTACTTAGTATAATGAGATGTCCAATCAACGTGCATATATAATAGGGTGCGTGAATGGCAAACTAAACTAAAACATATCATTGATGAGTATACAGCAAATATAAAAGATTTCGAAGACATATAGTTGTGGTTGACATAATTGTATATTTGGCGTCTGCTGTTATCGCTCGATCCGGCGTATTGGTTTAAACAAAAATCTCTAGAAATAGCACCATTAGTTGGAACAATTTGTATTTCAGCTGCAAAGAACAGTTACTTGTGTTAATATCACAACAAAAAATATCGACAAGTAACAAACAAAACTACATGAGTATATAATAAAGTTGCATACAGCGACTCTAGCATAATCCAAATCTTTCTTTGTTGATAACATCAGGTCCTCGTGATGGAATAATATCAGATACTGAATTCACAAAAATGATCAAGATTTACATGGAGGAAATGAATACGTCTAATTTAGACAATAATATCAATAATGTCGTCATCGCAGGAATTACTGTAACAGATCATTGTTAATACAACTCCAACAAAAACAACGATTATAAACAAGCTCGACCAATCCTGAATTTAGCGTAAATTTTCCAAATGTAATTCCAGTGAAAGAAATTGCGTTTGCACAATTACGAATATATCATAGCTGGCCAAATATTAGATCAAAATCATTCAGTGGGTTACAAGCAAAATAGCTCAATCGTCTTTGCAAATAACAACAATCCAAATGGAACTCCCTATTGGCAGATTGTTGCTAATTCAATATGTAGTTATCAAATCGAACAAATCAACGATGCATTTCAACGCAAATATAAACCAATTACAGTAAAGGAATCGAAAATAGCTCTCACTGTTCATGAACCAACATTATCATAGGCTATTGAAATCAAGTAAATATATATTAATCATGAATCAGAAATGTGTTAGGATGACTTGATGTTCCACCAGAATAACCAAAATTAGACAAACAAAAATATATTTATTAAGCTTTCAAAATATCGAAACACAATCCATGGGATTATTTTACTTCATCAGATGACCAAAAACATAAACTATAGACCTTATATATGTACTTGCTAAAATATAAATTGATAACAAATTTATTAATAGCTGTTTGAAAGAAATAAACCTGACATTTTTACAAATATTTGAGGATTTACAAAAACATGTTAAAATATTACACAATATTATTCTGACAAATTAAACAAAAATAATTTAAACAATACTACATTTAAATCAGGTTATATAAGTGTTGTGTTATTACGTTAAAACAGAAGATGAGACGTCGTGTTCTAACTATCAATAACTTAAATATATATACAAACGACTACTTGAGGTCTTAACACAGAGTGGTATCCAAGAGGCCTGTTGATAGTACCAGTGGAAATATGACTCATGCACAGAGGGCTCTGATTGGTCAGCTACCCTGTATAATTTTACATCTCTCTTCTTACAAAGAAGAAGGGTTTAATACACTTTAATATTAATAAACTGTCTTCATTAATCATGAGCCATTATAACTGACATATCAAAATCAAAAATCAAGAGCGTCTTTGATAGCAAATATTACAATGATCAACGAAAAAATTTCTGCAACAGACTGAGAATGCATTTTACATTTTTTAAAATTCTTGTTGCTTGCTTGATTGCATTTTAATGTACACAACTGGTCCTTATCTATTTAATGTACACAACTGGTCCTTATCTGGAATCCCCATCTCTGTTTATCATCAAAACGATATTTAATGTATACAACTGGTCCTTAACTTGAATCACCGTCTGTGTTTATCAACAAAACGATACACCGTGACACACTAATGACGGTTCTCTCGGCTCAGTCTCTCTATCTGAGAGTATCTGATTTCACAACTGTTTCTTATCAGAGATATGTACTGGTTTAAAGAACTTATATTACACTGACTCGATTATCTTTGGTTTTAATAGCGTTCCAGAACGTGTGTAATATCCGCTTTGCTGACAATCTTGTGGGATTGTTGCTGTCAGGCTCAGGCGTACTTTAACTGAAACACTGAGATTCCATTGTGAAATTGACATACTAGCATTCGCGGGAAATGTTTCAGCCGTACACAGTGTGTTTTCATTCTGAGAGAAGAGCGCATTTATATTACATTGCAGGGGATGTGATTCATTAGTTTTCATGAGCTGACGTCTATTTCGACGATAAATTGTACCATCTTTGGTGCGAACTGAGTATGACCTTTCGTTGTGTCTTATTATAACGACAGGTTCCCAGTTGTGACCTTTGAATTGAACTCTAACTGATTCCTCTTTCTTAAGTGTTTTCAGTGGTTTTGCACTTTTATCATAATAATTCTTTGTTTTCTTCTTGCGAAGCGTAATTTTCTTTTTGACCTCAGCGGTGTTGGGTGTTTTGGGCATTAATTTCTCGCAGGTCATTGAGAGAATAGATCTAAGTTGTCTACCCAACAACAATTGTGCTGGTGAGAACCCGACATCAAGCACAGTGGCTCGATACTCTAATATGCATATAAGCGGTTCTTTGCCATCAGCTTTTGCTTTTGAGAGAATTTTCTTTACAGTTTGAATTGTTTTCTCCGCTAGGCCCTTCGACTGAGGGTATGTGGGACTCATGTAACATGTTGAAAGTCCCATCCTTTCGCGAAGCTTGCGTACTCTCGTGAAGTATATAGCATATCTGATTGTCGTTGACAACGACTTCTGGTTTTTCCGAAGCGCGCGAATATACTTTTCATGTGATTGATAACAGTGCAACTTTTTGAGCTTGCGAGTGCCTTAACTTCAAAGTAGCGACTGAAATAAGAGCATTTTGACACTAAGTCGGAAATGTCAACTGAGATTCTTGGCCAAAACAAAACATCTCTAGCTCTTTTCAGATACTTCTCAATACCTAAATGTCCTGAATGTACAGTTTCTAGCATTTCTGCCTGAGGGCTTGTGGTATGACTATTGTTTGACCTTTCAAGATTAACACATCTACAACTGAAAGCGTATCTCTATAATTCCAATAGTCAATTATCTCTGATTGACAGCTTGACCTCTTTTCAGGCCAGCTTTCAATTATGACCTGTTTCAGTATGACCAGCTGGGGGTCTTGTTCAGTGAGAGATTGAATTTCTTCTTTCTTACCATCCGATACAGGTAATGCTGATAACACCATATGCACATGCATATCTATACCTTCAGATAAGGTGGGGTGTGTATCAGATAAGAATTTACGAGAGAGTGTGTCTGCTACGGGTATGTTCTTACCTTGTTAATGTTTTACCTCTAGGTCATAACGCTGCAGTTGCAAAACATGCGTTGTATTTGCGGTGGGGCTGCATAGAGGGGCTTTTTTATTATAGAGACAAGTGGAAGGTGATCATTTTGAACATGTACCTTTCTCGCGTATATATTGATGAAACCGTTTGCATACGAACAGTATAGCGAACGTTTCTTTCTCTATCTGAGCATAATTAATTTCGGTCGTGGTCAAAGATTTTGATGCATAAGCCACGGGCTTTTCATCTTGTAATAGGGCGGCACCGAGCCCATATTTTGACGCATCAACTTGCAAAGTCAGTGGTTACTTAGGGTCTAAATTGTACAGAACAGGTCCCGGGCTTATTGTAATTATATCTTTGACCTTTATAAATGCGTCTATTTGCGGAGAGTCCCATTCAAACTCTACGTCTTTTGCTAACACTTGTATTAACGGACTGGTGACCGCTGCCAAATTTGGGGCAAATTTGGACAAGTAGTTAACCATGCCAAGAATGGTTTCTAACTCCGCGCGGTTACGAGGGGGTTCCATTTCTCTGACAACTGCTACTTTGGCAGGGGCGGGTTTGAGACCTTCTTCTGACAGAATGTAGTCAGTATTGTACTTCTGTGACACCTACTTCTAGTTTTTCCTCATTTAGCCTGATTCCTTTTTCAAGGGAACGTTTGAGAACATTTCTCAAATTTGTATCATGTTCGTCGCGTGTGCGTCCGAAAACTAGTATATCGTCGCAAATCGAAACGATACCATTTAAACCTTCAAAACTCTCATCGATTTGCCTTTGGAATTCATCCCGAGATGATTTCAAACCAAATGGGAGACGTAAGAAATGGTAACGACCGTATGGGGTGTTGAAAGTTGTAAGGTAAGAAGAGTCCGTTGACAGTTTTATTGCCCAATATCCTGACCGTGCATCCAATTTGGTGAAATATTTTGCACCTGATAATCGGGGTAGGATATCGTCTAATGCGCGCATAGGGTAATGGGGACGCAAAATTGCTCTGTTAAGATCTTGTGGGTCGAGGCATACCCTTTGTTTACCCGACTGCTTTTCTACGACAACCATAGTATTCACCCATGCTGTAGGTGATGAAACCTGGCCAATAATATTTTCATTTTCCATGCGATCGAGTTCAGTTTTGAGTCTGTCTTGAAGTGCGACAGGTACTCGCCGCGGAGGGTGTGCCTTAGTGAGGGGCGTACTCTTGTTACATTGTAAATTTGACATCTGTGTCTGAACAGAGTATGTAAATTTAACTAAGCCTAACGCAATACAAGATTATAAACCAAATATAGGTGGTCCTTTCGTTTTAACAATGTAGAACTCAAGTTCATGTGTACGTTCAATGCGTTTACATGTGAGATTGACTGTACCCATTGTACTCAATAATTTTCCGTCATATGCGGATAATGTATTTGATGCATGTTGTATGGGGATGCTTTATGCCTAGCTTTTTGAATATATGCAAGGGTATGATGTTAACTTGAGAGCCAGTATCCAATTTAAAATCAACAGAAACTAAATGTGGTCCTACCTCTATCGCTGCATACGACTGGCCATTATATCCCTTTTTACACTGTCAATATACAAATCCTCGTTTTGATGTTCATTGTTAATCACACTGACTGTTTTTGATCTACATACTTTTTCAAAGTGATTGTGTTTATGACACTTATTGCAAGTCTTTCCTTTTGCGGGGCACTTATCCTGGCTTGAATGCGACTTGTATCCGGAGTGTCCACAGGTTACGTTCACGCTCCGTCTTGAAGACGTGGTCCATTTCTTCTTCGGCTGCAGTTCTTTTGAATTGGCCTGTCGTTGAATTGTAGCACGCACTTCTGGTCTGGCTGATGCAGACATGGTCTGGAGTTGCTCCTGGGCATATTCATGGCTTTGACTGATATTGATAGCCCTTTCCAAGGTCAACTTTTCGCCTTCGTTGATAAGTTTTTCTCGTATCCTTGATGACGATATCCCGATAACAATTCTATCTCGAATCGTGTCGTCTTCGTCTTTGAAGAGACAGTCCTTAGCCAATAGTTTCAATGAAGTCACATATTGATCTATTGTCTTGGAGCCTTGAATTTCGTTATTAAACTTGAATCTTGCAAAGACCGGATTTAATTTTGCTTGCAGATGATGTTTGAATTTTGTGAAGATAATTGTTGGGTCCTTTTTATCTTCTTCTGTCAGAGTTCATGTATTGAAAATGTCTCTACCTTTGTCTCCTACCCAAAGTAAAATGTAGTTGGCTTTAACTGCATCACTTCTTCTACTCATCGGTCCGTTAAATATCAATTCACAATGTTGTTGGAATTTAGCCCATGATGTGGTAAGGTTGGAATTTTCCCAGTCCATGGTGGGTGTTGGCACGCCGGAAAGATCCATTTCGAAGGTATTAAGTTCGTATGCAGAATTTTCAACGTGTTTAAGGTTTTTAATTTGTCCTAAATCTTCCGTGGATTGTAAAGTTATTGTTTCAAAATATCCATTTACGATCCATGTGCTATTTCAATTGCGATCCCACTTCTGACACCATGTTGTGTTATTGCGTTAAAACATAAGATGAGACGTCGTGTTCTAACTATCAATAACTTAAATATATACAAATGACTACTGTGAGGTCTTAACACAGAGTGGTATCCAAGAGGCAGACGCCTGTTGATAGTACCAGTGGAAATATGACTTATGCACAGAGGGTTCTGATTGGTCAGCTACCATGTATAATGTTACAATAAGATACTAAATATGTTAATTGGCGATTTAGTAAACAAACAATGTATGGTAAAATGAAACTATGTGGTGCTCTGTATCAATCAAGAAAGTTGTTTTTTTTATTACTGCAAAATAATTAAAGAAAAATTACCAATATTTGTAATTTCAGATAAACCGACAAATGCATTAAAAAATGAACATGACAAATCTGATTAATGAATATTTTCCTAATATAGTTGTGTCATGGTAATAAAATAGCCCCACCAACAACTAATATCAAACCCAAAAACGATCCATACGGCAGAGGTCGTCATATTTCACCCGGGATTGCTAATATCACATCAACTATCGCAGTCAAGCTTGAATATGATTGATGGTAGCTTTCAAACAAATCTTGAAGAATCAAATTAGGCTTAGCAAGGATATATTTTATACCTATACTCCGCAAGTATCTCCCAGACATTTGATTAGACAAGAACCCATTAATCAGTTTATCTACGATGTCATAATCCATTATTATCAAGAACACATTTCAAACTTACTGACCGATGCGGATACCTTCTTGATTTAAGTTTTGTCAATAAATCTCCACTTACAATCTTAACGATTTTTAATAACGTTGGCGTTTTTACAATTAATCAAAGGGATATTATATAATGTACCAACATGTGAGGGTTTTTACACACAACAAAGAGGTACTTGAATATGACATCAGAAAAATATTTACACTGCCCTCAGTCGGGGCAGAACCATTTAGTGTTGAAATAATTATTGATGAATACGGCAATGAAGATATTTTTCTGACACAGGAACATTTAAATGAACTGCGGTGAAAATATATTATTTTGATTATTTATATGTTATCCGATAGAGATCAGATTCTGTATAATGTGGATTCCTGTATTGCTTTGGTACAGATTCAAAAATATATTATCTAATTCTTCAGATTGTTAGGGACATTGACGGAACTAAATTAGGTACAAGTGTTGGTTACATTAAAAGTAATTCACCGCGGTTTACTCATTTCAGACCCTCAATACTCAAGTATGTTTCGATGAATGTACCATCGATGGTAAACAGACTTCCTAAAACCGCGATTAGAGTTGCTACGGATTCATTATATATTGAAAGAAAATCTTCAGAATTGCTGACTCAATAATATATATATATATATATATATATATATATATATATATATATATATATATATATATATATATATATATATATATATATATATACACACTTAAAGAACATTTATTTTTGTCACATAAAGAACATTTATTTATTCATTTGTTAAAATCCGTCAAAAGTATAATTTAAAAAAATCTCATAGAATCCACAGCTAATTGGTTAGTAAGATCTGCGATGAAGATAAACTAGCATTCATCATCATCATCATCATCATCATCATCATCATCATCATCATCATCAGTCTCTTGACCTAGTGTGCTCGTTGAGGCACTGTGCTGTTGAACATCTGACCAGTTCTCTCCACTTGTCACGATCATGTATCAATGCGTGTGTCTCCGCAAAACTTTTCCTGGTACATTATATGATGTAGTCACTCCACTTTTTACTCTGCCACCCTGGACGCTGCCCTGCAGTACTGCTGTGGATAGTCTGTTGACTCTAGTGACATGGTCATAACATTTCAGCTTTCTCTTTCTGACAGTCGTGAGGAGGTCTTCATATTGACCTACTTTGTGCCTGATTGTGTTAGGCACTTCTTCATTTGTAATGTGGTCCAAGTAAGAGATGCCAAGGATGGTTCTGTAGCATCTCATTTGCAGTGTCTGGATTCTTCGTTTTAATTCTGCTGTCAGGGTCCAGGACTCACATGAATACAAAAGATTGAGATGACTAGTGCTCTCAATAGTCTGATTTTAGTTTTCAGACAGATATTCTTGTCTCTCCAGATGGGTCTTAGCTTTGACATAGCTGCCGTTGTTTGTGTTGCTCGTGACAAAATTTCTGCTCTTGATCCCTCTTCATAGATTATGGAACCAAGCTTTTTTAACTGGCCCACTGTTTCCAATTCCTGTCCTCTGACTTTAATCTTGGTTGAGATTTGTTTGCCACTATTTGGCATCAGCTTTGCCTTCTCTATACTTATCTTCATGTCAAATGTTTCATCCAGGTTCTTCACTAAGATAGTAAGCTCGTATTCACTATCTGCCAGCCAGCCCATCGATGTCGTCTGCAAAGCGTAGCTGGTGATGTTACGCCCTCCAATGCTGACTATCCAACAGTGGTTTCCCAGGGATTCGCTCATGATGCGCTCTAAATAGATGTTGAAAAGCGTGGGTGACAGGAAACAGCATTGCCGCACTCCAACTGTTGTCTTAAACCAGTCCCCCGCAGAACCTTAAGCAACTACTGCACTGGAAGCCTTGGCATACAGCTGCTTGATGGTATTGGTCAACTTTGGATCCATGTTGTACTTCTTCAATGTGGCCCACAATGCCTCATGCCACACTCTGTCAGCAGCTTTTTTGAAATCAATGAAAACATGTCTTGTTGATGTTGCGAGTACTTTTCACAATACGGTTGGTAGCACTGTTTTAAACATGAATGTGACCACCGTTTGCGTCGGCATAGTTTTATCTTTTGTATATTTTATATTTGGTATTTGTAGAGGTTAAGCCATGAAATTAAATATCTACTAATATGCAAACTTGGACAGGTTAAACCACGAATTTAAGAATCCACGAAAATGCCTTTATGTTTACAAAACCACGAAAATTGAGTTAAACGAAAATCAATGATAATACAGTATTTCAGCTTCTTGAGTAGTTTCCCATGTCACCTAGGTCTCTCATCTCCCACTAGTGTTATCGTCCATTGGGAGTTCTCTCATCATTGCATTGATAAGGTAAGGCGCTGCATCAATAGCATAGTTGTCTTGACTATAAGCAATACTTTCCGACTTCTCAAAATCCGATCCTTTCTCTCCATCAGCGACCTAATTATCTCCGTGATACCTTTTCAAGCGCTCCTTTTTCTCATGTTGCATTGTACGTTCTCACTGGCGAAAAGATGTGACGTTAATAATCTTCTTTTAATTATTGAACCCATTCATGTTAACTGTTCTTGAGTGGTCTTCCAAACACGTCTCACCTCAAATCAGCCTCCCTTCCCATCTTCATGACATTGGGAATAAAACCTGAGGTTTCAAGCACTGCTGAGTGGTATTCTTTCGCAATGTACGGAAGGTGCTCAACCTGGTCTCTTTGTAGTACTTTGATGAAGGCAGAAAGCATGCACTCTAGCGTTCGGTTCATCCTTTCACTATGGCGTCTCTTTGTTCATAGTAAGAATATTTCCTAGTTTTCTCGATTCCTATGAGTCGACACATGTGATGAAAGAGTTCACTCTTCAACTGTCGTCTTTGATCCGTGTAAATATGTATTGGCACTCGAAACCGTGTGACGGCATCCTCTACTATCAGTTTTGCGTCGACTGTAGCATCCCGGCAAGGCATAGGAAATAACATAGTACTTCTGATGAAGTAGTCTGCAATCATGAGACTGTAAACGTGCCCATTTAAGGTCTTCGGAAGTGGTCCTAAGATGTTTGCATCTATACGTTTCATCGGAACACCTGACATGGCTAGCTTCATTGGATCTCGTTTTTTTTTTTTTTTTTTTTTTGTCCTGGTGGCTTTCCCGGACAATGCTAACCCTTAAATTTAAACCTTGAAAGGACTTTGATCCATTAATAGCCCTTCCGTGTTCTTGAAAAGCAATAGCCACTTCAGGGAACCCTGATCAAGAAACGTCTTCTAATGCTTGAAACATTTTGCAAAGTATACGACCCACAAGAGCTCCTTTCTTTTGACGAAATATATCTTCCTTCTGTTTTCGTTAGTGATCGGCCAGCAAATGTTTCAAGACTCGCGTATCCGTTGTGAACTTGCAACAGGACAAGTCCAGCTCCACTGTCCCTCGCGTGTTTATTAAGTATAATGAACATTATCGCCGTTACGAATTTACAGTGTAATTACTATACATCATTTCCAAGATGATATGTGTGCTTTATATATGGGGATATGTATATTGTTCTTATCTAGGACATGTCTGTCAGCGTTTAGCAAGTGAATTTTGTTACATGTAGTGTGTATTGAAACACACTAACTCGCGATATTTTGACACCATGTGATAAACAGATTCGGTATGTTTTGTTACCTTGTATGATTAGTTTGTGCATATTTGATGTGTTACTCATATCGATAAAATGAAATTACCTTGTATCATGTATGATTCCACTAGTACATTGTTAATTTAATCCATAATTTTAATATTTTGCTCTGCACTCGCTGACAATCCATATTAATCCGCGATTCGCACTCTTTTGGTCAGCGAGCGTTATGGAATCTGACTGGCTATAAGTCACATGACCTTTTTCTATACAAAGTGCCACATACACGTACATGTACAGATTGACTTTTATCTTGTTCGGCGTTCGAAGCAGACGAAAGTAAAGCATTGGGTGATATTATTCCCATTTCATTTATCCATTAATGTCTCAAGCTATGTTGGATAAACATAGTCAAGATGCAATGATTAGTTCTAATGAAATTTTATATGTTTGTTTGACATTACAGGGAATTCCAGAACTTATTCATTATTCATCAGGTGACATCTGCTGCCGGATCGGCTGCTATGATTTCATCTTCGCTGAATTATCACTGCGATTAACCTATGTAAGTGAAGGCGAGAGATCATTATATATATAATACCGTGGAAGTCTTTTTTTTTAATGTTTTAACAGCTCTATCAGGTATGAGGAAAGTGTCATAATTGCTATAAAAATAAATAATACTGACACTTTCCTCATTCTATTTTGATCAATCTGACATATCGTATCGAGAGAACCATCCATTAACGGTCCAAATATGAAATTTCAACATTGTAGTGTGTGTATCCGTCGCAGTGATGTCTTTCCAAGCGAATCCCACATCATCAACAGTTTCATTGAGCCATATCGAATCATCTATGAAGTCCGATTTAGGCCACTCAGGATAATATAACGTGTAATTCGATCGATCAGTGTTTTTTTTATCATCAGATTGTAATCTCCCACCAAACCCTTTATAAATCAATTTGATTGTTTCGATAATATGTTTCAGCGATAAGGTGCCCTTTCTAAACCGCACATCCGGAAATATCTCATTGTAGTGTTTTAACAGTGTTTGATATTTATCGAGTTGGTCCGGGGTTTTTAACATGTTATTGATATTCTTAATTAATTCGGCGCGGTCCACTGAAACACTTTTCACCGATAAATCATCCTCAACGATATCAGGGAGTTTTAACACTTCAAGGACACTTCTGACAATTTCGAGTTGTTGTCGTGGATTGATTTTATCAGATCGGCACGGTGTAGTTGTTAGAGCACTTCCTTGATTGTGTTTATCAACAAGAACCCACTGGTATCGTTGTAGCCTATTAGCATTTTTATCGAGATGAGCAGCAGAGAGGGTGAACAGACCACGATTTCAAGCAAAAATAAGGCTTCCAGATCATGTTTTCGAACAAAATATGGCCTATAGATAACGTTTTCGAACAAAATATCAGGTTTCCAACAAATCTCATTTAACCAAATAAAAAGTCTCCATTTTTGCAAAAACGGAGATTTTACGATTTTTTAACCAATTTTGGTCGCAACGATGTGGTCATCCACCCTCTCTGCTGCTTAGTGATTTCAGTTCTGGGTTAATAATTCTTTTACGATTTCAACCGAATATTTGATCAAGTCCTTAGGACGAAAATCATTTATGATTTCACAAACAGACTAATCGCTAACACCTCTTCTTGTAAATCAATCAGATTATTTGACTGGTCGGTGAGTTTGAAATTAATTCTGGTTAATGAATTATTATGGCATCGCATATAGACAGGATTAATTGGGTTTTCAATAATTAGGAATCCTGGAGGAGCTGTTGGTGCAAATGAATAAAGAATATATCCCTGCTGAGCTTGATCTGATTGCTCTAGATTAATCTGATAGCTTCCTTCGATAACATCACACACTAAATTAAGTGCAATCACCGATGAAATATTCACGTTGAATGGAGCGATATGCCTACCGCCACCGTCTGGGTCATTATTATGTTTGAGGATTTTTATTTCCTGTGATGTTGTTTTTTTCCATGCATCATGAATTATTTTAAAACCAATATCGATGGTGTCACTGAGAAGTTTTTTTAGTTCCGGTACGTTATATCCTGGTAGTTTAAATGTTGGGATATCTTCAACGCGGATTTTATAGTCTGTTGCAAATCTTATTCTCGATGTGGGATTATTGTTATCTAATATAACTCGAATAATTTGTGAATTAAATTTTTCCATATCGTCGATAATTTTGTTACATATTTCTACAACGCTGATAAATTCATCTCGGGTGAGAGAGCCGGATTTAAGAGATATTAACAACAGTGAAAAATCATTATTCATTGCTGTGAAATTTTCAGTGATTTCAGGTTTGATAGCAAAATAATATCCCTGCAATGGTCCACCCTCCGCCCTATGTTCGTATCCTAACCCAAAAAAATCTATGGGTACCCTGTATTCTTTATAACACTTTATTGGATTATCCGGTTTTATCACGTCGGTGACATAATCATTTTTTTGTGGTTCTGGTAAATCAACGGTTTTTCCCCCTGGTGGTTTTTCAGGCCATCCTAGTACGGTTCTAATAGAACTTTGATAGATATCTACGACGTATCCTTCTGTGCTTATCTCAATTGCGGATGATAGCGTCGGTTCATGAACTGTTATAGCGATTTTTGACTCTACTCCAGTAATCGATTTTATTCTACGCGCGAGTTCATCATTGATTTGTTCGATTTGGTATGACCCTGTTGGTATCGAAACGACGTTCCAGTCTGGGGTTCCGTCGGGTTTATTCTTATTCGCAAACACTAAAGAATTATTGGGTTGTTGACCACCAAATGATTTTGATCTGATATTAGGCCAACTGTGATACATTCGTAGCTTTGCAAGCGCTATCTCCTTCACTGGGACCGGAGAGGGGAAATTCACACTGAATTCTGGATTCGTTGATGTTATTGATATCATGCTTGTTTGTACTGGGTTCGTGTTCTCCACTATTCGTTGAAGTAATTCCTGCGGTGTCGTCATTATACTCATGTTGTATTTCTAATTTTGGTATCGAGGAATCATAAATACTGACCATCACTGAGAACTCACAATCTGGTAATGTTGATATTATTGAGATCATTTTGTTTTTTGGGTTCGTGTTTTCTGATTCCATCGGTGTTGTCATTGTTATTATATTCATGTTGTCGCTCTAATTTCGATATCGCGGAATCAAAAATACTGACCATCGCTGAGAATTCACTATCTGATATAATCGTATTATCGAGTGACGACGATATCATCAGGGATAATTGCGAGTATGCGGTTGATGCAATATGAAATTGAAGTAAGTAATTCTGCAGTTTACTCTGGCTGCATGATGATATCTTTTTTGCTATCCCGGTTGATATACCCCCGATTGTAGCCACCGCAGAAATGCAAATTGGAACTACGACCGGGGCAATCATTGTAACAGATGCTAGTATTATTCCGGCGCCAGTGAGAACGCTTGACACCGAGTATATAATAACATCAATTGCGGTGATTCTTCGTCGGTATTTTTTTATTTTTATTTGATACTCCTCAGTGAGGGTTTTGAGTCTATTCTGAAATTCTCTGACCTGATCATAGCGACATTGAGTTGATGAAATCATTTTTATTTTAAAAACACTAGCGTTTTCAATTGTGAAATCCTTTCAATTTAGTTATTTACTTAAATCCGCTACGAATTCCAGATACCATGTTACTGATGCCAAACTTTTATCATCGGCTTTTATCGTTAACCGTTCAGTTTTATCCTTGTCGATGATCGTTGAAATCGTATTGTTGACCCCGGATGAACTCGACGATGATATATTAAATTGAATTGGTGCTACCAGCGTTAATCGATAAATACCCTTGATAGTAGCTGTGATATCTAATTTGTTGTTTGCAGGTGTCCACTCAAATGATCCGTGTTGGATTGTATATACTACGTTGTTGGTTTTCTCATGAGGAATTTTTGTTTTTTCAATGATTGTTATCATCCTCGAAAAATCACCTTTGACGGCTTCGATGAAAGTTTTCGTCTCATCGATGGATTTTTTAATATCAGGGAGTTTTATTTCAATTTTATCCAACTGGGTTCCAATAAATTTATCAATGATATTTCTACGAAAAATTGAAAACTGTTTTCCGTTATCTTCAATTTTAGATTCAAGTGTTGCTAGTACAACCACAAAATTTTTTAACTCATCGTTGAGAGTTTTTAATCGATCTGTAATCGTCGAAACGAGTACACCCGGTTTTAGTTTACCCTGATCGGAAAATAACGCGATAGTATCCTCGATTGCGTTTTGTTGTTTAACCAAAATATCATCCAGAGAAATATTACTGGTTTTCAATTTATCCTGATCGGAAAATAACGCAACGGTGTTCTCGATTGCGTTTCGTTGTTTAACTAAAATATCATCCAATGACACATCACTGGATTTCAATTTACCCTGTTTGTCTTGAAATACAACTATTTCATTAGGATCAACATTTGTTAAGTTCAACGTCTCAGCTATTTCATCTTTGATTAGTTTTTTTACATCCTTGACAGAATCAAGTGGTGCAGTGTCATCGGGTTTGGGTTTCAAAGATCTCCCCCAAATATCAATCATGTTATTGTAAAACTCTTTCTCTCTCTAAAATCGTTTTTGACGACTTCGTCGTTGCCAGCGATTACTAGTGTATTCATTAACGACAACATGTGGTGGTTTTCCGCTTGGGTTACTCAAGGAGTTAGAAATAGCGTCAAGGACATTTAATACTTCGCTGCCACATATTGGTGGGTCAATCATCGTTTGTGTTGGTAGCGTAGAATACCAAGTCTTCATTGGAAGGGTTTTTATATACCCCATAAACTCTTTTGGTGGGGCTAATCCATATGAATCGAAATAAACAATCCCACGTGGATCAATAGCGTATGCAACCCAGTGAGTTCCAGGTCCGGTGCTGTTATCGAGATTAATAATACCTGTTTCAGTTTTGTTTGGTTGATGTGGTAATTGATCTTTCATAAAAACACCTCTGAAATTTTTAATCACTAGTTTTTTAGCCGCATCCATTAAATCAAAATTGGACATGGGAATCTTCGATTCCTGAATTAATAAATCGTTCCTGGTAGTCTTAGACCCTTTCCGCTGTACCATGAATACGGGGTTCCTGGTAGTCTTAGACCCAATCCGTGAACGGATCGTCCCTTTTTTTTATATCCTTTCCCAGTTGCCTTCTTTAGTGCCATTCCTGCTGCAGTACCAACGGCTCCTAACGCTGCCGCTTTAGCCACCGCTGGGGCTGCTGCTGCAATCAATGCTGGAATCGCAGCTAACAACGGAAATATACCGCCTGTTTTAATCATATTTTTGATAGCAGCCGCAGAAAAAGTAATCTGAACACCTTTTTTGGCTGCAAGTGCATCATTGAAATGTTTCACCTGACGAGTTGTCAGCGATAGTTTATTTGCACCACCAGTCATTTGGTTGGGTTTCAACGTGATTGTGGTTCCACATTTTTTAGCTGATTCCGATTGCAATTTTTTTAATTGACCGGGAGTTAACGCAACACTAATAACACTATATGACATTATACATAATTGATTGATTCTAAATCGTTTACAATTTCAATTACATGTTTTCCACTGGGGCATCTACCACTCTCATTCTTCCACCAACACCTTCAAGTAGCATTGATTTGTCGCTGAGAATGACAGCAACCGCTCTATAATTATGAATAGCATCAGGCTTATTTACATTAGCTCTAAAGTGTATATCAACGACGGACTGTCTTGTTAAATCGAGATGTTCCAGCGAAAAGTAATAGATCGGGTATAAACTCTTAAAGTCGTATTGTGATATTTGCAAACCAGTATCAACATTTTGATCACGTGCCATAAACGACAACAATCTATGATACACGCGTGCAATATGATTTTCTGTGTAATCGAGTTGCACATCTTCGGATGGTTCCTG
Organism: Unio delphinus; assembly: GCA_029339505.1. NCBI lineage: Eukaryota > Metazoa > Mollusca > Bivalvia > Unionida > Unionidae > Unio > Unio delphinus. Next base: position 12,410,024 of record JAQISU010000098.1, read on the forward strand.
CTGGCCGTTTATTCTCAGTGAGACGTCTTTCACACCTAACTGATCAAATATCATATGACTGAAACGTTGATCGCCAACTCGTGTGTTATCCTGTAGCGTTACAAATATATGACGTGGAGCTGAAACACATTGTTTTGATGCTAGATTCCACGTGAATAACCCGTTGAGATTTGATTGCTTCACATCTGTACTCACGGTTAACCAACTCAACAACGACTTTCCTCCTTGGTCCATAAATGATAGTAATCGTTCTTCTGCGGTGATTGCTGGAGTCAACATTGGCATCCACAATGATATTTTTGTTAAAATAACTTTACCGGCATCAGCATTGGGATTTGCAGCATCTGCTGGAATCCTCCAAATTGCGTCATTATCATCACCCTTTCGTACAAGCGCTACTGTATGCTTCGCCCCGTAGATAACTTTTCGGACGTTTCTACAGAATCCAAATATGTGATGCAGTGGAATAGCGCATGAAAATGATTTACTAGCCCCTTGCAACATTGAAATACGTGTTGCGGCTCCTAGATTGAAATTAACGTCGTTGTTTATAACTACAGCCTCGACATCAGCATCATCATTAGCAGCACTGGCTTTTTTTGGTCGTCTTACAACAAATTGAATTCCTCCAGCGGTATTTTTAACATCCTTTGCAAACATCATAGAAGGTCCTGCTGATCTTGTATAATCATCAGAATATCTCGCTAACCCTATTATTGTTGTAGCCACATCAACATCGCGATCTATCGACTCGATTTCTTTTCCATCAATGAGGTATCTTGCACTCTCAAATAACGCCATAATACCATTATTGACAAAACCGACTTGAGTACCAGCTGGATATGATGCTCCAGCAGCTGTTACAAGTTTTCCTTCTACTTCGATAAACGCTTCACAAGGCAAAAAATATTTACTGGTATCATGGACTTGAAGTTCAATTCGCGATCGACTATTTGCGTCTATTGCATGATAAGCGTAATATTGATAATCGCGTACAGAATCATCCTTGCCAACTGGGGCGTCTATATCAAACGCCGGATCATGTGATTTTTTGAACATTTTATTCTATTTATCAGAGTCTAAATCGTGAAATCATAAACGATTTTCATCGACGTAGTTTTTTAAAGCCGCTTCCTGCTATCATATTTGCAATATTGCTTTGGTCGGGAGTTAAAGCCATCGACGCTAATTTTTCGTCTACTGCGTTATTTATAATTCTACTAACACTTGCAGGCATTTCCGCTGTAGATGGTAACGGTTTCTTTTTTCGTAAATCACTTCGTGATTTCACTAATGATGTTAATTTATTCTTCGCGGCTGAAAACGCTTTTTCAGCAAGATCTCCAACAGCACCAATACCCTTATCACGAATAACTTCAATTGCTTTCATTCCTAGTTGTTTAGCCAACGGCATCACTTTTGGAGCCATTCTCGCAAATAACCCTGCAATGGTATTACCTAAACCATCTCCGTAGTATGCTCTATAAACTGGAAACCGTGAATTAACTACGTAGACGGGGGTTGGTTTATCATGATTGTAGTGTATGATCATTATTTGAAATCAGAAACCATTTTTCAATTGGAAACGCTAGCGTTTTTATTCAGTCTCGGTGATTAATCACTGTGATACCCACTTTCCACTAACTCGCCAATGAAATCTCGATATGTGCTGATATCCATGATACCACCCTGAAATAATCGTCTACAGATATCAGATGCTTCATTAATTATTTCCGGTGAATTATTTCCAGCTCGGAACCCTCCTACAAGAACTTCTAATCGTGATATATCATTGATAACACTACCAGGACATGAAATCCAAGGATTTTCCCTCGAAGAGTTTCCAACTAAACCACTGCCTGAAAATCCTTTGGTTTTATCAGTGATACCGGTTGCACCTTTTTCATGATCAGCTTCTCTCGTTATTTTCATCGGTTGGGGGGATTGTGTTATATCAATAAATTTTGATTGTTCTGGTAGTCTAAGAAATCCGGTATCCGATTGCTCCCCTATAGATGATTCAGCTTTTTTTATTGCTGCCATATATTCCTGAAATGTTTTATCATCTCCTTTTGCTTGAGAGGAACCTGATAGTATACGATATAACCCCCTATACCAATCTTTTTTAGGGGGAAGATTATAATCATCGTAAATATATTTTCTTCTCTGATGAAAACTCCTAGTGACAAATTGGGCTAATTCTTCCATAGAATCAAATTTTTTATTTCTCAATTCATCTAATTTACCGGGAAGAAGTTTTTCATTGAATGCAACTCGTCCACTAGTAGTAGTATCCTCCCCTTCTTCTTGAAATTCGGGTGGAGGGATATCTTCTTGAAGTTCTCGTTGTTGTTCTGAAGCGGTTGATATATCCTGAGGAAGTGTTTTCAATGATTTTTTTTGTTTGTTTAGTTCTTTTTGCTATTTTTTCTAACACAGGAAGAAAAGACTCTTCTTGTTTTTTTCCTTCTTCAGAGATTGTTGACACTATCTGTTTCGTTGCTGTGGTTACTGGTTTAAACAATTCTTCAGACCCCACAGCAAAATCAGTCTGAAGACTCTGTCGTTGTTGTAGTTTATTCCGTACAGAGTCACGAATTGGTACAAATCTCCTGATTGCATCCAGTCGTTCACGAGCCAATCGGGTTGTTAATGCTTCATTGACCATTATTTGAAATCGCAAACAATTTTTCAATTGCAAAACAATTAATACCACACTCTTCCCATCAATGACATGTCGGATGATTTTTAACACGATCATGAAAGCGTTTTAAGGGTGTTATCAGGTATGAGGAAAGTGTCCAAATTGTATATAAAATAATAATACTGTCACTTTCCTCATTGTCATTTGATCATCCATAACGGTCTATCGATTTTTTATTCAGTGTGTGTGAAATATTTTTCATTCACTGATTTTGACATTTTTAATCAAAAAATGCTAAAAAAAATTAAAATCTCTCTGAGGGACGGTCACAATCAAATAATGATAAATGGTTGGTCAATCAAATAATGATAAATGGTCAATCAAAATTGTTCATTTTCTTGAATTAACGCCCGTAGGTTTCTAACTTTAGAATTAATCTCCTTTTTCAATTCGTATTCGTACCCCAATTCTTTTCGTATTCGTTCTACGATGGTATACAACGGAGCGAACACACTTACGTCACTGGAAAATGCGAGAGAGTCCTTAATAGAATTCTGAATTCTTTTGATGAGCGCATACTTCTTTGGTAGCATATATTTATTGTTGTTAACTCCGTATTCAATATCCTGAAAATCAGACATGATTTGATCAGGATTTAACCCATCTGATAGTTCAATATCCCAACTTTTCAATTTTGAAATCTCGGATATGATGCTATTCATGTTTTCAGAATTCATTATTCTATAACAATTATATATTTCTAAATGAAAAATATGACGCATTAGACATAACTAAATTGAATTTTTTGTCCCGTCTTTTTTGAAATAGCCGATCGACAAACCCCCTCTGCAACGAATCGTACTGAGGCTCTACAAATATTGAAATACTTGCCGGCTTCATATATTGATTTAAATATTTTTTCTTCGTTAGTTGTTGTATTCAAAGATTTTACTGGTCTCGCTTTTTTTGAGCAAATGCCAGTCTCTCCTCTTTTCAAATTCTCACTTTGTGTGATAGCTTGCAGATTTGATAAAGAATTGTTCCTTGGATTAGAATCCTTGTGATCGATAACAAAACCATTTTTGATCAATCCATTGAAACATTCAAATACGAAACGATGATTGTAATATTTCTTCTTTCCAACAGTAAAGAACAAATACCCCATACCATTATCCCACCCAACTGGGTTCTTCAGTCTACAGTGTCTTACAACACCATCACTGGATGCTTCATAATTTGTACTCACTGGGTGTGGTCTGAATTCCTGGTTCATTAGTATACTATACTATTTGTCTAATTCATTGACTGACCCATTGCAGTGATTCATTATACATAAATCTTTCATTTAGACACTTGTTTTTAGTATAGCATGAAGGAGTTCAAGAGATTGACTTCGAAAAATGCTGAATTCAATGCTGATAAGGAGTTTAAGAGATTGTTGAAAATCAATCCTAGATTTAATCTCGATAAACCCAAAAAACGTCCAAGAGAGGGAAACATGAAGGAGTTTAAGAGATTATTAAAAATTAGTCCTAGATTTAATCTCGATAAACCAAAAAGACGTAACAAACGTCCAAGAGACGGAAACATGAAAGAGTTTAAGAGATTATTGAAAATCAATCTTAAATTTAATCTCGATAAACCCAAAAAACGTAACAAACGTCCAAGAGACGGAAACATGAAAGAGTTTAAGAGATTATTGAAAATCAATCCTAAATTTAATCTCGATAGACCAAAAAAACGTAACAAAATCAATCCTAGATTTAATCTCGATAAACCCAAAAAACGTCCAATAGACGGAAACATGAAAGAGTTTAAGAGATTATTGAAAATCAATCCTAGATTTAATCTCGATAAACCAAAAAAAACGTCCAAGAGAGATTACCCCTGGAAAGATGCTCAATTCAATCTCGATATAGCTTCTAATACACCAAAGAATACAATTCTTGATAAAGCCATGATTAGTAAAATCAGAGACTGTTTTAATGAATTTAAGCGTGATGGAGCATCTTATTGTTGGTCAACATTTCGAATTGATGGTATTGTTGATGCTACCATGAATGATGAAAAAGCAGCAGTGATAATTTCACGTGTTGGGGAAAAAAGACATTTTTTCCGAATCAAATTCATTATCGAAGTCGATGGCAAATGGATTATTAAGGATAAATTTGAACCAATCCTCAAGAATAAAAAAGCTGTCATTGTGAGTAGAGATTCCAAACCAGGGATTCTAACCGGCATTGACAAACCATACTACGAAAGATCTTATCCCGTAACAGCAATGGTTTATGGGATATATCCGTTAAATGATAAACCCGATATCGCAAAACTAGCTCCTATGAAATATTCGTCAGGGCTTAATTGTGTAGCAGAACGAATAATAGAACACTTCACAAATGCATCCCAAGGAAATAAACTAACTGATCTGCGACGTAGGAAAATAACCGAGTGGGAACTGACAGTGAAACAGCATGGTGCAAAGATTTCTGATATAGCTAAATTAGAAGCATCATTAAAATTCCCAATATCAGTAACAACAATAACCGGAGAAGTATTATACGAACCGAAATATCAATCGCGAGGAGCCCCAATACAGATTATTGATCATAACAAACACGCGTGGACACCTGCGGTAACAATATTTCCACGAGAACGAACCGTGAAATATATCCCTAAGGAGTTCGTCGGGGATGTTTTCTATGAAGAGAAATTATTCGATGCTATTCATGCGTTGTGTAAGGATGATCCTGTGTCAGTGTGGTTACTTAGAAGTGATGAAGAATTCGATCAATTTGTAAAACCAAATGGTGAATTATATCGCATTGAAGAATTAGATAACAGAATGAGAAAAATCGCTAGTGATTTTTCACCGCAGAATTCCCATGAAAAACTACTCACGGATAGTTTTACTATTCCATCAGTGGTAGCTCACTTCGCAAGAGAAAAAAATTCATGGCGTCCAACACGAAATGATTTTCTCGAGGATGTTAAATTGAGTTGCGTCGAATTCGGTCATGGAGGACTGTGGAATACGAAATACTCACGTGATGGTATGATTTCAATTGATATATCCGCGTGTTATCCCGGAAGTTTTCTCGGGTATGGGGAATGCGCTGAGTACTTCAAACGATTTGGACACCCCACGCATGAAATGACTCGTGTTGCGATTAATGGACCATTGCCTGATTTTGATTTAACCGGATTCGCTCGTGTGATATCATTTGAATTAGCTACAGGGTTACATCCGTGTAGTTATGTTTGGCTCGGTAGACACCTATCTGAAAAACACTGGATGCCAATAGTGCTATTGAGATATATGATTGATTGTGGTATGCTAATATCGTTGATTGTTTCCGAGGCTATTATATGCTATCGAGCTCAGAAAGAAGTTTGGCTACCACAACCCAATCTAGATAGAATAATCAACGAACTACGAAAACAGTTTCCAGATTTCAGTGAAGAAGAAATCATAAATTGGTCTAAGAAGTTATTTGAAATTAAAAAAGAACAAGCAAAAGATCTCGGAAGAAGAATAATCGGTAAATTTACCCAGGGTGGACGATACGATAACGCAAAATACTCTTCGCGGTTGATCATAGATGTCGCTGAATACGATTTTATTGTAGCGGATTTAATGAAACAGGGAAAACTTGTATCCCGTAAGGATGCTTTTCTATCCAATGGTGAGAAATTAGGTACGGTTGTTACCTACTGTGATGGATATAATTCCCAGTACACACATTTGAGAAGTTCGATGTTAGCCTATACTTGCATTAATCTATTTTCGATGATAAATAGATTTCCTAATACCGCGGTTAGAGTAGCCACTGATTCGATGTATATACACAATAAGTACAAATCAGCTGTAGCGGCATTCACAGATCCCGAAGAAAATTGGGGGCGTTGGCTAATTTAAAAAGGAGATGCTACATGAGTATTGTGAATCCGCAGACGTTGCCATGGATGATGAATATCTTTGTTGTAACCGTTTTGAAATTCAATCAGAACTTTCTAATGCACCACCGGTATCTGATCCAATCTGTAGATACAAGACAGTTTATTTAAACGGCTGTGGTGGGTCAGGAAAGACAACTCGTGCAATTGAATTATTCCGTGGGAAAAATCCTACGGATTTCACAAACATGATTGTGCTAACACCGACTCACAGACTCGCCAGAGAGATGATACAACGAGGGGTAAATGCTTGCACTTATCACAGCTTCTTTCGATGGAAGGGTGACAAATGGACTCCTGAGCGTATGGGTGATAAATTCATTATTAAAATCATCATTTGGGATGAAATATGCACAGTGTCATTAGATGTATTAAAAACATTTCTTGAGTGGTTGTTAACCAAAAACACAAAAGTCGTCATGTGCGGGGATCAAGGCCAACCACCACCATTTGTCGGTGCATCTCCACATGAATGGCTAAAGGGTTTTGTAGACTACTATGAAGAAATCACCACTGATTATAGATCACTTGATGAACGATTACGCGAGTTCAAAGCGCTAATTAGATTACAACCGGATAGAATCCAATGCGAAATAGCGCGTGAAGTGATTTCAGAAACCCCAATGAATGATTTCTGGGAAGCGTGGAGACCAAACGATTTGATCATTGCAAGTAGAAAAATAGTCAGGGATACACTTCAGATGAAGTTATTTGAATTGCATAAAGAAAAATTTGCAACGCTTCCAGTACCCCTTTGTTATAGGCCATCGGATACACGAAAACAGAATATTGAAGTTGATATTCCAGGACAGAATGAAAAACAAATTCTGGTATTAAATGATATTGTGCTGGTTGATATCAATGTCGTTGAAGATGCATTGCGTGCTAATAAATCCCCGTGGACGCTAGGATACGCAGCAACAATACACTCTTCACAGGGATTGACTATATCGAATACAATTGTTTGGATGGTGGATAATCACATCGAATGGTCAAATTTAGTCTATCTCGCAGTATCCAGAGTACGAAACATAAATCAACTTCGAAGAGTTGTCCTCGATGATAATGACACAACAATAAGTGATATTGATGTTAGCATCATTAATAAAAAAACTCTCCGGTTACAAACAACAGGACAAAAAAAAAACAACGAGAATTTGATATTGATGCTGAACTAATAATCACTTTGAAGAAACAACAAAATAATCACTGCGCGAGTTGCAATTGTATAATGCGTTGGCAGTATTCGGATAAGGATCCTCGCCAATTCACCGTAGACAGAAAAAATAACAATCTCGGTCATGTCAGAAATAATGTGATGTTGACTTGTCTTGAGTGCAATAGACGCAACGGTGCTAGTTAAGACCATGCGGTGGCAATTGAGAATCCTCGGGAATCACTTGTAGTTGTTGTCGAGTAAAACCCCGCTGAGGGGCAGTTGAATCCAGTTTATAGACTGGAGGTCTACCAGTTGATCGTGTTATACTAGATATCTTATGCGTAGTGACGCTCCAAATAGGATCAGTAGCCCTTTTTCTACCCCCTTCAAGCTCTCCTGGTTCGTATAAGTACCTCACAATGACACTACTACCAAGAATTGGTTGGGAAACGCTAGCGTTTCTAGGGAAATCTTTTTGTGATTGTACGGGTATTGACTTCTTTTTAATCGCGTTGATAGGTTTCATGTTGATTGTTCTAGTAATCTCGTTATTCAGTGCAGTAATCACAGATGGTAATCTTTTAACCCATTCACTGGATCGCTTTTCTTGAATGAATTCTTTTGCGTATTGGTATCCAAATAACCGCTCAGCAATCGTCCGATTAAATCGTTCTACAATGGCCTGATCGCGATGTAGCGCAGTATGCCCTCGTCGTATGGTGACATTATGATGTTTCATTGTAGATAACACTGCACCCTGAAATTCCTTGCCAGGATCAACCTGCAATAGATTTGGCCAGTGCAGAGGACCTCGTCGATAAATCCTTTCAAATGCAGAAGCGACTTCAGTGGCTGATTTTGTTTTCAGCGGTTCCGCTTCTTTGTATCGACTCGCAACATCAACTACGGTTAGCGCGTATTTGTAACCAAGATCATGTGGCAGAAATAATATATCAGCCTGATGAACTTCATTAGGAACGGTCACATCAAAATGCGAGAATTGAATTTGTTTAGGCGGTGGTAGATAAATTTGCCATAGTGCCTGTTTGGATAACCAATGAGCCGCAGTGGTTTTTTTCACTTTTGCAGCTCTAGCGAGTTTATTGATTGCAGCGTTACCCCTCCAGTATCCCCTCGGAGAATAATAAATTGATTCCATATTATTAATTACCAGCACCTAACATCAATTTACTTTTCATAGCCGATTTTATCAAAAATGAAGACAATTTTTCTTTGAAGGATTTATCAGGAATAGCATTTAACGCATGAATTAATTTCACATCCGCGAGATGCCTGTGTTGCAGATTGCTGCTTTTATAAGCAACATCATGAAGGTGACAGGCCTTATCAATGGCGTTTATTGGTTCTTCACCGGGGTTGGGTTGATTTTGATTATTGAGTCTGATATGAAGTCTGGTTCCCGGTCCACAGTAGCTATATCCTGGGAGGTGCTTTTCTCCGGGGTACTTTGCCCATGGGGTTCCAGGGAGCTTTGCCAATTTGGCTGCGATATCACCTCCTCGTTTTTTTTTTAAATCAGATTTCATAGACACAAATCTAAATTTCTTTGTACCACATTGCACGCATTTACCAGAAAGCGCTGATCGGTTATTTTTAGTTGTAACCGTCGTCAAGTCATCTGTGCCAGTACGCGTTTTACACTTCACACAATATAGATCCATAATTTATGTATAGAAATATGGATATAATTGATTTTTCAGCGACTAAAACAAGAGAACCAATTAAGCATCATGCAGCGCTACCAAACTCTATCCGGATGATTATAATCGGGCCATCTGGATCCGGTAAAACGCAATTGTTACTCAATTTAATAATGAGATGGATGAAGTGGGATAAGTTGTATTTAATTGCCCCTAGCGTAGATGATCAACGATGTTATGAAGTGTTAAAGGATTTTAATGAAAACGCTTCAGAAATTAAGGGTGAGAACGCCATTGATTTTATAACCGATGTCGATGAAGCACCGAGTATTGATGATATTGATGGAGATATTAACAATTTAGTCGTATACGACGATATAATGTTGGATAAACAAAAGAATCCTGCTAGAATATTTTCCCGTGGGCGTCACAAAAACACTGACGTGATATATGTCACTCAACGCTACACTCAGGTTCCAAAAGTCATCAGAGATAACTGCAATTTATTGTCTGTATTCAACGGAGTTGATACTCATACGCTACGAAATATTTGGCAGACATGGTGTTCTGATATGGACTTCAATCAATTTCGAGATTTCTTTAGTCATGCTCAGTCGACTCCGCACGGATTCGCAACAATAAATTTACATGATCCTCGGACACGATATCGTATCGGACTAGATAAAATATTCGGTTAAATTCATTTATTATTTTTGTTAACCCAGAACTGAAATCACTAAGCAGCAGAGAGGGTGGATGACCACATCGTTGCGACCAAAATTGATTAAAAAATCGTAAAATCTCCGTTTTGCAAAAATGGAGACTTTTTTTTTGGTTAAATGAGATTTGTTGGAAACCTGATATTTTGTTCGAAAACGTTATCTATAGGCCATATTTTGTTCGAAAACATGATCTGGAAGCCTTATTTTTGCTTGAAATCGTGGTCTGTTCACCCTCTCTGCTGCTAGATGTCCAATCGTGTTTGTATCCAATTTACTCACATCAGTTTGAAATATATGATTGCGATACATCAATTTCTTCGCGTATGGTTCTAATCGTTGTTCAGGGTCGTATCGGTGATATTTTTGATGTTCACTAGTGGTTTTATCACTAGTGACTTTATCACTCGCCGAAGCAATTCTTTCCCCAATAGAAGATTTCAAAAATTCATCTAACCGCGGACTGTTATTAATTGCCGCGGCATCGATTTTTTGTTTTATTTTTTCGCACCACAAATCATATTCGTCTGGTAATTCCCAAGTGACCTCATACCCGGTTCGTTTCATCATTTCAACAAGTCGCCCCGTAAAATAACATTTTGAGTTGTTTTCCTCAATGATTGTACTGATAAACGCGTACCCGTAACTAGAATTCACATCGCAACGATTCGGGGTCCTGAATAATAATTCCATCGACGATAAATCCCTCTCATGTGATTCAATCGTGGAAATAATCCCATCAGGTGTTAGTGGCAATTCTGTGCAAACTCGTTTTGTTGCCGAATAATGAATTTCAGTAATGTTCCTAAATCGATGAATTGCTTGTTTAGTTGCTTCTACCGACCCTAATTGTTCAGAAAACACCGCCATATGCTTAAATCGTTCGTCCACGATTGATATTCCGGCTTCTACGGTACAATTATAGATCACAACGTCAATGTGTTCAAACGCTTCAACGGGATCAGCAAAGTCTCGCTGTTTTTCTGCCGAATCGGTATCACCGTGATAGTATTTCACTCGGTATCCTAAATGCTGTAACAACTTAGCAAAGGGCTTCGACAGAATAATTTCCGTGTCGTTTGTTTTGCGTGAAAACTACTGCACGATTTCTTCGTTGCAGCGCGTCTAACAATTTAGCGTAATTGTCATGATGGGACTGTTCCACAATAAACTTCTTCCCGTGATCGGGTTGATACGCGTTAATAATGAATTTCATGTCCGGACGATTCAAGTGTTTTCTGAATAATTCCAAATCGTCGTTGTTGGCATCAGCATCGAGTACAATAACCCGTTTCGCTGATGAAATCAACCACGCTAGTGTTTCCCAAATCTGTTTTCCACGGCACGATAAAATTATTTGGCGAAGAATTCCGTGCCATTCATCAGCGATAATTACATATGGAATTCCCCTTACTCGCACAATAGATTCTATTTGTGAGATAACTTTTCGATGAGTTCTTGTATCAAAAATAATTGTTCCATGAATTTGTTCATACGATTCGAGATTATAGTCGATGGTGGTCTTTCTAGTAAACGTCTTTCTGTATGACAAATAGAGCACAGATTGATCATCTCGTATTGATTTCCATGCTGCCTCCGATTTTCCCATCCCACAAGCAGATCCATCCACATAGTCGTCGTTAAGGATAATTTTACACCCTTGGCCGTTTTCATGAACAGGGGGCTCACAGTAAGTGTAATCTGGAACCCGTATGGGGAATTCCCCACTGTGGTCTTCACGGCGATAATTATACGATTTTAAATACTTTTCGTACCGTATTTTATCGTTAGTTTCATTATAGGATTCTCTCAGTATCGTGATTTTATTTTTTTGTGGTACGGAAACAACCGATCACAAATCGATCAGAATAAACTACCACAAATGCATCAATGGCTTTTCCCTCAATGAATCCAGTAAACTCATTAATGCCGTGTCGGCGCTGGCAAATATTACAGAATGACCATGGAACCCTACCCAGCGATATCATATTGGTGGTTTGATTTGTAATTCCTGTGATTTGATTTGATTGTCCAGTTAGCGCTGTTGAAAACTGTTGAATTTGTTCACCAGTGAGATTATCATCATCGCTATCGCTATAGTCAAAAATGCTATCGTCGCCAGTGAGTTTTTCGTAACACGGTTGTACAGCAACAGGACAGGACAATAACGAACTATTAAATCCAACAGGATGAATTAATCGTTTATCAATGCTGTTTGGCTTTGCTGATCTAGTTGCTGGTAATTTGATGCTGTACAATCCAGCCTGTGTATCAACGTTCCATGATGGTTTGTCTGCGACAATTTTTTTTAATAATTGTTGATGAGTATCAAAGTCGATCGGGATTGTTTTCAGTAGAATATGATAACCGCCGCTGGTTTCAAAAACCAAAACATCATTGACAGAGTCAACTATGTCGTTGAAGTACAATAATATCTCACCCAACGATGGTGTTTTAGAATCTACGTCAATGGTCGGATATCTCAATCTCTCCCGGGGAATAATTTCATTAACCGCAGAAAATCCTTGAAATTCTGTTATGTCCGGATCATCCACAAACACATAAAATTTTCTCATCTGTTGAATAATCACACTGCGAAGTAAATAACTATCCACAGTGAGTAATTCAATTGCGGATTTTTTATTAGAAACATTCCATGACGGTCCTAAACGCCTTTTGTAATATTCTTGAAGATCGTGATGAGTTTCCGGAGATTGAAAAAAATCATCAGCGTAAGATGTTTCACATCCTGAAATGTCGATACCGTTGTTATCAGAGTAATCACTAATCATTATACAGTATACTTTTTAACGTCTAATTGAATGTCTATTAACGATTAATAATAATGGTGAATCCAGCACTAGCAACAAATAAATGCTGTTGGTTGTTTTTAGGGTCTACACAGCGATGTGGAAAAAATTCCAACAGGGAATTCTGTGGGGTACATAATTGTACTGCAAAACAAGGACGTCCCGAGGGACCCAAACCCTGTCTTGGTTGTGGAAAGGGTGTACGGGGAAAATATCAAATTTGTATAGCGTGTGGATCCCCACAGTACCGTTCCGCAGTAGAATATCTTCGACGAAAAAATAGACCAATACCGACCCCAGAAGAGTTTTTAGCGACTCGGTTACAAAAACATACCCCTGATACGGTTAAATCATCATAATCACAGTAAAAAAAAGGGCCAGAGGGTGAATTAGACCCTCGGACGCGATATCGTATCGGACTTGATAAAATATTCGGTTGAAATCAACGGGGTGAGTTTTTACTCATTTCGAAGACCCTCTGCAAGATCGTGTTTTCAGACCAAAAATGACTAAGTCTCTGTTTGGCAAATGGAGACTTTATTTTTTTTTGTGGTTAAAACATGAAAAATCGTAGGAAGGCTCTATTTGCCGTTTTGACGGTTAAATCATGTTTTGTTTGAAAAGTTGTCCGATTCACCCTCTCTGCTGCTAAAGTTCCATCTGCAACGTCCAATTTCTCCAGTGGACGATGGCGCACATTTGTTTCTGGAGCTGCATATGTATATTCCCTTGGTACAATATGTCCAACGTACTTGACTTCTTTTGTGATTAAAAGACAAATATTGGGCATGAGCTTCAGATCAGCTTACAGGAACACATCAAAGACCTGTCGCGGACGATCTGCATCCTCTTCGAATGTGCGACAATATATTATTTTGTCGTCAAGGTACACGAAACTAATCTTTCAATGCATCCCACAACCATAACTTTCTCCACCAGTCTTTCGTAGGTCACGATTGCACTACATAGTTCGAACGGCATAACACTGAACTGTATAAACCTTGCCTATGTGCAAATGCCGTCTTCGACCGATCATCTTGCTCCATTTCTATCTGCCAGTAATTAGTGGTCCAAGGTTGAGAACCAAATTATTCCGAATAGCGAACGAAGCGGTAGAGGGTAGGTGTGCTTCACAGTCACTTCGTTTAAGGGACGGCTGTTGGTGCAGAATCTCGTTGTGGCGTACTTTTTTCCACTTAAACCACTGGCGGAAACCAATGATATAAACATGGTGAAATTATCCATTTCTTCAACATCTCGTCCATATTTTTCTCATTTTCTTGCCTGGCGTGAATCGGAACCCTTCTTGGTGGTAGCTTTATTGGTCTCAAGCTTCCCGTTTCAATTTTGTTAACACACATTTGGAGTCCTTCTAAAACCATCGTCAGATACAGCAGAGAATAACCGATAATCGCAGAGCAACGTATCCAATTTTATTGCCTGGTCCTCAGAAATTGAGTTGTAGGACGCCTAAGTCAGTTCTTGCAGATGAGTCTCTACTCGAAACTGCGACTTTCCATTTAAAGACATCGAACGGTCGCATTTCCCTTCAAGTTGACGACTTCGACGACTACCTCTATAACATGAATATTTGTCATAGCATAGCCATAGAGGGTCTGGTTATCTGCAGTTGTATTCAGTATCCGTACTGATAAAATCCCTTCCCGGCTCTGAGCAGCTTTCTCGAGACTATGATGTCGTGGAGGTCTCCAATCTTCATACATTACTCTACCATTCCATCTTTTGGCACTGCTGAAGCCGACAGCTTGTAAATTTTTCCTGTAACGATCATTTCGTGTATCGCCGGAAAGTTCACTGTTTCAGCTAGAAATATTTTGACGCATCCTGTTTGTCCCATAAATGTACCAGTTAAATTCTCCCTGCCGGTGGAAAGGCGTCATTGATTAACATCGAGTCGACACGAGTCAAACTAGAGAAAATATAATCCAAGAATTACCTCAGCTTGAATATCAGCAACTAACATTATGTCGTCGACGAACCCCATGAAAATATGGAAAATGTCCCTTCTCATCGACCGACACAGGTTAACCGTCTGCGAGACCGACTTTCTTTTTCACAGGAACCAGGTTTCGTCTTTTTCTGCCTTGATCCTCAATATAGGATAGCTACGACAACACAATTATCAATCAGGGACCAACGCCAGTGTCTTCAATGATGCATGCTATATACATCCCGACGTCCACCTCCAAACATCGGTTTCCAAATCGATAATATGTGTTGTTCCCTGTGTCGTTGCCTTTCGTTCCTGTCGTATCTCATGCGACCCATCGGCTGAGAACTATTGACACAAGACCTTTTAGCAAGGCAATCTTACATGAAATGTCCAAGCTTGTTGCACCTATAGCAAACAAGTTTGTTATGGCTTCTGTTTCAAATTCTGATTCGATCTGAAACCGGTCTCGATTGCTCGGTACTCCTTACTTCAGCTCTAAATCCAGAGACCAACCTTGTCAGCTCCAAGATGTGCTCTCTATATTTTCTAATTGCTGACCATTGTCCCGCAACGGATCTCCTGTTCTCGGACTTCGACCTGTCTGCAAACTCTACCTCTAGACTAATGCATCCCTTATTGATTATTAGCAGATATCTTCTTGAACGTCAGAGATTCCGGGAGCGTCGATATCGCCTGTTCAATAAAGTGAGTCTGTCATCTGCAGTCGATTCTTTCACATGGCAATACACCTGCCTTCCTGGCCTTTACGGCACTCTTATTGTTAGTCGTTTCTCTAAGTCCTCGCATTCCTTCTTTAACACTAAAATTGATCGTCGAAAACAAATGCTTCTTTACTTTTGTTTCGGTAGTAAGCATTAAGTCGCCGAATTTTGACACTCCACACGCCATCTTGACTATGTTTTCTACTCCACGCAGTATCCCAAAGATGCCACCAATTTGTAGGTGAACTCATATTGCTTCACTATCCACAAACTCGCTATCTCGGGGTTTTAGAGATATGTCTTAATATTGATGTGATACTCCGTTGTATCTGTCTGAGGACTAGCGCACCAGAAAGTAGCAGATTTCTACCACAGCGAGATACTGTAGTATTCCTGGCGTCTTGTTGCCACCTGATCTCCAACTAGATTGTCGACTGTTCTGTTTTCTGTATCACAGACAGAGTTATCGACTGGATCTTCCTCTGGGTCGCTGACTATGTAGTAGACTAGGTGGTTCTTCGGATCGTCGACTGTGTCGCTGATGAGGGTTGTGAATCCCTCAAGTTCGACAGAGAGACGAATATACTTGACATGATGAGAGAAGAAAGTCTTTAGTAACTATTTGTATTTTCGCAAGGTCGCGATAACAAGATTTCCGTGTTTCTTGAACGAGATATGCAGCGCCATTATTCTGGTCGATTAGAAACCTAGTCCGTTGTCCTTGTTAACTTAGATTCCTCGGACTGGCCCTTTCCTGTTCGGCGGACTACGACCAAATTTGCTCCAGCTGGGTGGTTATGCTGCTTCACTTGAATGGGACCTCTTCGTACTACATCGCATTATACCACGTCACCATTGCATCCACATTTGTCCTACAAATGACTGACATGACCCCACCCACCCACCCAAAAAATAAATAAATATGAAGATTGCTTGTACTACAAAGCCAGCTAACATTTAAAGTGAAACATAAACTTTAACGAAACGAAAATTACTTCAGCTAGACGAAAATTACTGTCCATATGTTTTCTCATTTGAGTGGCAACGACGAATAATAATAATAATAATAATTAATAATATCAAAGCTAAACTGATATTGATAGCTATGTTGGACCATTAATTGATTTTGTTCTCGGTTATGCTCTTTTGTTTAAAATTTAAAACATGGAAGAATATTAAAATTGCTTTTTACAATGAAAGTTTCAAGTTCTATTTTCATCCTCTTCTCTTAAAAAATAAAAGAAATTTGCAGAAGATGTAAAGTACCACAAGTCTTCTTTCCCCCTGAAAATGTCCTTTTTTTCGCTCCTTAAATCTATATAGATAATTGATACAGATGCAACAACTCTACTGTATCGGTATATCCTCTTTATTTTGAAAGTTGCAGATATGGTAACGTTATGTAATAATGTATCTAACCAGCCTCACTAATCAGGTGTTGAAGATCCACTTAGGTTTTTTGTGTCCGACGACAATTTGCTAAACGAGAGAGAGAGAGAGAGAGAGAGAGAGAGAGAGAGAGAGAGAGAGAGAGAGAGAGAGAGAGTTATCCGGGGTTAATATTCAGCATTCAAGATAATAATATGACACTGAATACACGCGGAACTGTCAACCAGCAGCCACGAGATGTAAAATTATTCAAGTTCATTTTCAGAATACATGTTTTATAAATGGTTTGTAAAGTTAAAAACCAAAATTGATATAATAGATACGTTCCTTTTATTACACAGATCTAAAATATAAAGAGTTGCATATTCAGATTTGTTTTCGTGAAGAGCGATCGAGGAAAGGCGACTCGATCGTTGTTATATTTGTTACAGTGATGCTTGGGCAGCGTTTTGCTTATTAGTCGCAAGATTATCGAGTTCTTCCTGTCCTCTTTTTTTCTTCTTCTGTTTTTCTGCATTCACTTTCTGCGGAACTGATTTGTAACGGCTATCTTGTGTGACTTTACCAGATGAAGTAAAATGTTGTATGTTGTTAAATTACAGGGACTCGTTATTCCTACAATGTAAGATGCTTACCCTAAAATTGTTTTGGGGGTCGCCTAAATAACGGCGCTGTGTAGCTTGTTCAGAGGTCCACTAAGATCCGAACGAGTAGTCAAATTTTCACACAAGCAAATAAATGTGTTTTAGAGTTCCGAAAGCCATCTAAACACTTTCTTCAATATTATTATATATTTTTTATTTGTTTTAGTTAAGACACATACTTCAGCTTATTCCAATTTTGGTATTCTTTGCTTCCCACGCTAGCCAACTGAAATGTAGGTCAGATGAACTTAAAAACATGTTAGTATGGACTGTCAGGTGCATGAGATATTCCTGAAAATTTAACTTCCAGTTCCAAAGTAAGACAGGCTTGTAACATGTTGCACAGTGCTGCAGTTTAACCCTTAAAGTGCTGCATTGTTTTGCAGTAAAAGGTCCCTCAGTGCTGAATTGTTTCAGGGAAGAAAAGAAGAAAACTGCACAGTCTTTAAATTGCATGTATTTCATTAAATATACACTATTGATAGACAACCCCTATATAAAAAATGATGGTATGTGTCTATACTTTAAGATTAGCATCAAGACACATGTGTAGGTTTAACATATTTGCAGGTACAGGTGTAAATACAGGTAAACTGACAAGTTACAATTGTATTTCATCAGTATTTTTGTTTGTTTTTGATGGAAAAGTTCAAATATATCTACGAAATGTTATATTCTTTAGTAGTCCAAACATGCACATGTTATGTCTGTCACAATGTTATATATAAATTGTGAAAATCAAAGGTAAAGGCAAGGTGAAAGTTTTGCAAAAATCCACTCCATGAATGTCAGATGTATGTTTAAACCCACCAGTCAGCAATTAATGTTCACGAAAAACTATCACCTGTTATTTATTATAATATCATCAAACTGAGGTCCATATCTGGTGATTAAACCTCAGCAATGGCTTTATTTTTGTTCAATCATTGGGCTGATTTTGTGAAGAGTCTTGTTAATTGTTCTCATTGTCTGACAGGTGTAAATTGCTTGGAATAGCTTGAAATCTATCCCATACTTTTTTTTTTTTGCTGAAGTATGCGGTTGATATCACATCATTAATAGCCCATTAGAAATCGAGAACAGACATATGTACCAAACCCATTGTTTTAATCGATGCGAAAATGTTTTAGATGCTCAGGTAAGATAGGCCGCCATTTCTTCATGCGACTTTTTTCATTCAAGTCTGCTCCATGAACTCTCTGATCTGCATTACGATTTGTTTGATCTACTATCAGATGAAACAGCTCGTCATCTAAGAAAAAGTCTTCAATATTCCGTAGTAGAGCTGTACCAATCAATCGCCCGTACTCATAATCGGGTCAAAATAATCGGTGCCGATGCAAATAAATTTCCAAAATATAATTTCACTTGTAAGATTCATATTGACATCGCTTGAATTTTAAAAAAGAATTAAATAGTGGAAACTAAGGAAGAAACATTTGATTTGGGGATTAATTGAAAGACAATATATTCCTAAAAGTAACTACTGTTTTAACACACTTGCTGTTAGCTACCGCTGAGTTTTGCTGAGAACTCCCAATTATTACATCATGTCCTCGATTTTCATTTTCTTCTAAACAAGAAAAGTCCTACATGTTCTGTTGCATCACCTGTGAATTATTGTTGTGACGAAATAATTACTTTTCTATAAAGAATTCGCATCTTCACTAAATAGAATGTTAAGTTTAAACATTATTCACGTAATTTAATGATTTTTTTTAAACCTATGCAACAATCCAAAAATAAAAAATAAACCAGAACAAAAACATAAGCCATAACAATAAAATCGTCCACAATTAATTTAAATCCCAAGAATGATCGCTGCAAATGCTGAACTCCAATGCTACAGCGCCATTCTCACGAAAGAAACTTACACGAGTTAACATCTGGCATTTTTAGACAGTATATACCAATGTTAATTACCAACGTTAAATGTTGTTGTTGTAGCTGTTGTTGTAGAGTTTAACGCCATTTTTCAGCACATGACAGGTACACAAAAGCCAGTCTTATTGGTGGAGGAAGAACCCGGCAACGTAAAAATGAATCTTGTCCCCGGGCTCCAAACACTCTAGCTACGCCTCTGAATCAATGTACTGGTATATTTAGCGTTAAAAATTCCTCTTGTCACAAGCCAGTTTCAGGCATTTTAATGATTAACTGGCCTTTACTGCTGTCGCAAAACTATTGAGAAATTCGCCGACTATCATCAAAGCCTTCAAAGGAGCCGCCGAAACATCAAACTTTCCATTGTGTGGAAAGTTATGATGTTTGTACAGCCAAATGTCAAAACTAAAAGTGATTGATCTTGATCTTAGTCGATCTATATGAGAATTTTAGCTTTTGTTATTACCACTCTGTGTGAGCATGTAAATTATTATGGTTATGTGCCTTGTACAATCAAACATGCATACCTTTTTAAAAATATTACCTCAATTTGTAGGATCGCTTTTATCATTGAAAATGAGTAACTCGTGAGAGGTGATTCATTGTAAATGAAACAGCTATTAGGGACTATCTGCAATGTTATCTAGAAGAATGCAATTTGGTCGAAACAACGAATAAAGCAAAATCTGCATCCAATATGTTGGGGAATAAATATGGATTTAAGTGACGCTATGCACGCTTTGCACTGTGCAAGTACTGTCCATTATATAGTACATGGTCTCCCTGGCCCACGAATTATGAAGTCTGTATTTACGTTTATTTAATTTCGTGTTGGAGAAATCAGAAAATATGCACATGCAAAATAATAAGAAAATCAATCATAGTATTTTATAACAGTTTAATAATTGTCGGGTCACCGAAAGTTACATTTTTTTAACATGCCTATGTCTGAAGACACAGAAAAAAATATTGTTCCAAGATTTATAGCCGTTACAGTAGTCAACAAAAAGACCTAAAAACGGTAAAGTTTGGACATTGGCCCGCTGATAAGCCGACCTCCCCCTACCCCTTCTTCTAGGCCTTTATTTTTTCCTAAATTATTAAGCTTATACGCGAGTATATATACTGTGATAATGAAATAATCGGTCTCATAATCGGTATCGGCAATTTTAATAATCGGCCGTACGCAGTATCGGCATAATCGGCAAAAATTGACATCCGTACAGCTCTAGTCCGTAGGTTCATTTTTCACCATCTCGACATTTAATTTTGAATTACCAGTGAATGGCGTGCCATTTTTTCACGTCGAGCGAGCATGTACATCCGACTCCAGTTGCACGTAAATTTCTGGCTCAAAATCATTCATGTGTATTTCCATCAATACCTCGCTTGCTCCAATAATGTCATTTTTCTCAAATTATTCAAAATCACTATGAAGCATCACTATCAGAAGCGAATATTTGTTGCAAGAAATCACCGTCGTATTCAGTGTCGGCCATTTTAGCTTTGCACAAGTACCATGTGTTTAGAAGCGAGCATTTGTAAAATTACATCGTTAATAATATAGTATAGTAAAGTACTTCAGAATGCTCGTTCCGGGCCTTTTTAAACCAATCAAATATAGTTTTACAGGCATTTATGGCAAGATGAAGTTACAGAATGCGATCAGTGTTGCTCACCTCTAGCGCGACTATAGTCGCGACACGCACTTTAAGGGTTAAGCAAGAAGATGGTGACCTCTAAGATACAAATATAAGGGATCTTACATTTTAGGACTAAGGGCTCATATAGTGGTTATAGTTGACCAGTTATACACATTCTATACATATAATTATAAGGGAGGACACTTCACTGTCCTCATGCATGACTGATTTTAATATTTCAAGCTACACTTTGTGTAAAATAATAAATTTGGTACCAATGTTTAGCTGTTTATGCATATACAAATTAAGTTTGACTTACTAAAGTATGGCCCCACTTTTACCGATCACTACCATTATCTTTGTCTTTATGGATTCAAGTCTTGGGTTTGACCAATGTATGTGAGTAAAATTGTCAGTACCTTCCTTTGTGTTGGTGGTTCTTACCTGTGTTCTTCCCCAACCAATTATACTAGCAGCAGTGTATAGCATATCTTGTTCTGAAAACTGGCATTAAATCGACAACAATAACTAGATAACTTACTATATTATTTGCTTACCCACCATTTTATTTGTAAGACCCTCCCCCCATTATAACCTCTTCAGTAGAATTGGAAATGCTTAGTCACACATATTTGGATGCAGATTTTCTATCTGGGATGCAGAAAATCACTTCAGGAGTCCTGCATATGCACACAATAGCTGGGCATTAAATTCAAAGACTTGCCAGTTCTGCTTCAAGCACCTACTGAGTGGGAAAATGTGTTGATAAATTGATCATTTTAGCTGTGCTGATATCTACAGTGGCAGAATTTGATCACAGAAAGACCCCCAGATGTGTCCTTTTTGATTATAAAGAGTATATAAAAAGAACTTAACACAGTATCTGGGAGGAAGTTCAAAAAATTCAACTAGTTGCAAAGTGTTGGGAAAATGTACTGATATTTACATTGAATGAATTCAGAGGCAGAAAGACTCAGAGATGTATATGTGGTCATTATAATAGTTTATCAAATGAACAACTTTATCTTTCATTAGTGCTTGTTTTTGAGTGTAGCTGAATAACTAGTGCATGTGACCTCATAGTCAAGATACATCAAGACAAAATGTCATTTGCAAATTTTGATACCGTAAGTATTTTGTGGGTAAATGCAAATTGAAAAAGATTGTAATTAGATTCAGTAGAGTGCTGAAGTTGCTAGAACTGATAGTTTGAATTGAACAGCAGCCAAATGTAAGAAAGTGCTTTTTGATTGGCTTAGTGTTTGGAATAAAACCTTTCCTTGGATTGTCAAAATTCTGTCTGATGGACAAACAAGAGCTTCATGTCAGTAGTATAAATAATTTGGAAAAATAAACTCAATTTCTGTGACTGATTCTTCTTCTCTTCACATAGCCACTTTAGTATGCTCAGTATGCTTCGAGTAGGGGACTGCAATCTTTGCTGGTGGGACTGCTAATTTTTACTAAATCAGGAGTCCTTGACTCCTAGTTGTAAAGTTTTGCTCTAATTAAATTAAACCCAAAACAAACACCATTTTCTACCTACAAAAAGTATCAACAATATTACAAACATTGCAAACAAATTAGTAATTTCAGTCATTAATTTATAATTTCTAACGGGATTGTTATAATTTCCTAATGGAAGGAGGTGAAGTCTTTTGTGACTTAGTATCTATTTTTCCAGTTCATGTGACCCCAGTTGACACGATATCATCTTTATGGTCTTTTCATCTTTGGAATGTTTGTCAGTGGTAGGGTAGTGCTGTTTGATGTTGAATATATGTTGACATCTTGGTTTTATTGCCAATATGCCATTTACATAACAGATTTGTTCATATGCCATTTTCATCCATGACAAGATGGGGGAAAAATATTTCTTAAGACAGTGCCTGTTGTCAGTGATTTTAATTTAGGCCATTTCAGACTGCTTCATTTGATAAGATGTCGTAAAAATACTTCTAAAGACACCACCTGTTGTCAGTGATTTTAATTAGGCCATTTCAGACTGCTCCATTTGATAAGATGGGGGGAAAATACTTCTTAAGACACTACCTGTTGTCATTGATTTTAATTTAGGCCATTTCAGACTGCTCCATTTGATAAGATGCAGAATTTACCAGACCCTTTGTTTTGCAGTGCTTTAAATGAATCTTATTACGAGTTTCATGTCTTCACTTACCTATGGAAGGGATTAGTTTATATTTAAAACAAAAGAAATAGTGAAATAACCTCATACAAAATAAATCTTACTTGCAACAAGTCTGAATGTGTAAGACTTTGTAGATGACTAACAACAATATCCTTAACAATGTACTTCCTGCAGATGGTAAAAGTCATATCTTATTTCTGAAACTTTTCAGTGTTTTTGATGACTTTTTTGTTTTGCTGATTTATCCATAATTATCATCCATTTTTGATTTCATTATAGTTGGATCATACTTTGCCTCTGGTACTATAATGCAAATGGCTGAGGATATATTTTCCTTTGATAATTGGTAAAACTTTTAACTTAGGGTTTCATTACGGTAACACCAAATTGTCTTCTTTGTTGTCTCAACATAATGAAAATTCAAGTCTGTGATGGAGGAGTGGGTTCCAAGATTTATTTCCCATTTATAATGGCAATTATTGGACATGCACAACTTTAATTAAACACCTGGACAGGATCATCATATGAAAGAAAGGCTTATGGTTACAGATTATTCAAGATATTGAATATTTGGAGAAATGAAAGGAAAAAAATTATTTTACACGAGTTGAAGTGTTTGTGTGTGATGGGAATCGATCAGAAATTTATAATTGATAATTGGTTCCCCTTAACCAACTGATCATCGATTAGAATCGGATACTAAGAGCAAATTTTAATTTTTTTTAAACAGTTATATCTTTGATCAAGAGTTCAATATGTTTATAAATGTACAGGAGTAATCTCTTTTAAAAACATGTATACTTTAACCTGACAATAATATTACATTGTGTGTTACTTTTGTTCTACAACTTTGTTAAATCAATGCAACTTTTTATGGCTGATCAGTCATATGTAAGTGAAAGCCATCTTGCTGAAGCAAATAAACCACCTTTATCACATCGTACATAAATGCTTTCTGCACAGTATGCTCTCAGATTAAGATCAAACCCTCTGAACCCTGCATTTTCAACTGTTTTTCAACCCAAATACAAAACCTTATACAAAAAAACTAAATGCCATACCTTCATTTGGCATTAGAATATCATCCAGCCTTGACAGTAGCAAAATTGATCTTTCTACAATTTAGAAAATGTTTGTATCTGAAACACCTCTCTGGCTCTTCAAACAACCAGAAGTACTTTTTACATAACACAATGGAAAAAAATCTGAGACAAACATCAGAGACATCTTCCAGAACTCTTATCATGAACTCCTCACTGAATTTATAAACTACACTGCACTAGATTTATACTGATGGATCAAAGGAACAGGAAAAGGCAGCTGCAGCTTTCATTAGTGGCAAACACAACAGATTTTTGTTTGCCATTTGGTACATCAATTTTTTCAGCGGAAATCAGAGCAATAGACCTTGCTGGGAAATATATATTAAAAAAACGTATTTTAAACAGCATTATCTTCTCTGACTCACTATTTGTGCTTCAGTCACTACACAAGTGAAAACTGGAGAACCCATTATTAATCAATCTCCTCATCAAAAATACTGCACTGTGTACCTCCCACAATATAGTATACTGTTGGTTACCTAGCCATATTGGTATTAAAGGTATTGAAAAAGCAGATTGTGCTGATAAAATGGCCCTATCGTAAGAACTTTTAATTACCGTATAGGTACTGATTTCAAACCTAGTATCAAAGGGCCTTTATGCCAGAAATGTCATTCATTGTGGAATGATGCAGCGAATAATAAACTTTACGACATCAAGCCAACCCTAGAAAAATGGACTTCTTCCTAAAAAAACATCTGTAGGGAGGAGGTAGTCATTGCATGAAGTTTAATTGGTCACATGTGTATAACTCACTCCCACATACTAAATGGTGAAGATCCACCAGAGTGCGTTACTTGCAATGAACCATTCATTGTTAAGCACTTTATGACAGAGCATTTTGACCTGCAACTTATGCGTGATAAGTATTATAATGTGCATAATATGAAGGAACTTTTTAATACAATAAACATTACTTGTATTATGGAATTCCTGAAGAAAGTAAGCATTTATTCTAAGCTATAACTTTTGTGTCATCACCTAGAGCAATTTTATGTAATGTAAATACCGTCCCTTATTTGCAACATCTTTTCATTGTCTTCATTAACATGCACCATTTACATCCCCTGTTGATCGGGAAGCTTTTTATTTACTGTTACCATCTTACTGTTTTACTTTCAACTATTTGGTTTTTTATATCGCTGGTTGATATTAAAACGAATATACATATAATGGATTGTATGGCACTAAATGGCCTAAAAGTGTTGGTGTGCTGTTAAAATTCAATCAATCAATCAACCATTGGAATCATAAACATTTGGGATCTTTGGTGTGAAAATGAGTATGAAGTGTAACACTGACAACAATGGTTGAAGCATAACATGTTACTTTTGTCTGTCCATCAGACCCAAGTAAAATTTTGCATTGAGGTCATTTCTTGATAACCTGAAACTCTAGGTATTTAAAGCAAACATTTTACATTTAATGTCAGAAACTGATTACCTTGGTTTAAGTAAAATATGGAAAATTTTCAACAAATGAAATTACAAATATAAAAACAACCTCAGCAATGCAAGTTATAACTTTAAAGCAACATAAAGTTAAACCAGGCGAACATTGAAAAAAGAGGAGCCATTACCCATGTGAAAGGACTGCTGACAATTGTCTTAATCCCTGTTCTAGTGCAACTTTTCAGAGCACAGGAGTTTTGACTTTTAATCACCAAAATGATAAAAACAGTAATAGTAATTAGTATATTCAGTTTTAGTTGAAAATCATTTCTGAGATTTTTAAATGCTTCTTTGAACTGCTCTAGTGGCCTAGTCATTAGAGCATCCACTTCAGATGCAGGAGATCATATGTTTGTTCCCTGGCCAAGTCATACCAAAGAGGTTAGTGTTAGGACTGGTCTGCCTGGTAGTGATGGGAATCGGTCAGAAATTCATAATCGATAATCAGTTCCCCTTTAACCAACTGATCATCGATTATAATCGGTTACTAAGAGCGAATTTTATTTTTTGTTACACAGTTATATCTTTGATCAAGAATTCGATATGTTCATAAATATACAGGAGTAATCTATTTTAATGACATGTATACTTTAACCTGACAATAATATTACAAAAATACTTTTGTTCTACAACTTAGTTAAATGAATGCAACTTTTTATGGCTGATCAGTCATATGTAACTGAAATACTGTTTCAATCCCCCAAAATTCTTTCGTTCATATGTGCTGTGTCTATAATTTAAAGTATAGGGCATGATTTTTTTTTGTTTGTCATTGTTTATAAATACTATAAAAGATGTTACAATTTAACTTAAACAAAGCAACAAAATGTGTTTAAATTTTATTAATTCAACAATTTAACAACTTGAACATGTAATAATGACTATATGTTCCTAATAATGAATCGTAAGATTTATTATTTGTAGTTGTGAAGTGATTAATAAATTTCAGGTCAACTTTAGTGGCTGGGAGTTTTACTAACCTTTGTGCTTTGCATACACCTAAAAAGTAGTCTCCCTTTACACACAATCAATTATGTAGTTTCACAATCAATTATCTTATCGGTTTGCTCAACCAACTGATGATCGATTATAATCGATAATCGGAACAACACTACTGCCTGGTGTCAGGATAATGTGACTGGAACATCATGCTACATGTCTGCAGCATGATTCCCCAGAGCTAGACATCACTGTAAACTGCCACTTTGCAGACATCATATTGATATGACTAAAAAATTGTTAAAGCTACCTTAAAAATCCAAATCACATCAACTTCAAAGTATTGTGGTTGATGTGCAGATTGGCACATTGAGAAATTTAAGATTAAATGTCCCATTCATCATAGATTGACAGACCATCTTTCCACATGAATAGAGATGGGCTAGTTACTTTACTTTTGACATTTTCATTCATGATTCTTATGACACCACATCCAATCAAAATTAAGTTGTACAAATTTGAAAACTGTTCTATGTGATTGAGACAAGGGGAGCACTCAACATAAATGTACAGATAAATAAGCACTTTTCCATCACCGGTTCATGTTTGTACAAATACCTTTCACACAAATAGACCTTACATGGCTTCTCTCTGGTACATAGTCTTACTTTGGATGTTAAACTTACAAAGTATTCTTTTTAGGTCAATTTCCATCACATTATTTGGCTGATGTACAATGCACCATGCTGTTGGCTACATTACATACTAAGGGAGGCAACACATGAAATCCAATAGATGTCGCTAGGACAAAGCACTGATATGTAGCTCTTCAATATGCCAAGGTGTAGATAGGGTTATTGGAACCTTGGCTAGTAAAGATGTTAATGATAGTGATTCATTCTAAATTCAAGTAAAGATTTTTAAACCAGATTATGTTTCAATTTCATGTGCAATTTATATTTCTTTTGTTAAAATGTCATTTGTTTTCATAATATTTATCAACTATTAGCACTTGTATTTCAGGCCTCAGACCAGGCCTCACTTCAGTCCCTGGAGGCCTTGATGAATGAGTTCTTTGATGGCAGAACTACAAACAACAGGAAAAGAGAAATAGGTATGAGTTTATTTAAAACTAACTTTGAATAGTGGTTAGTGATATCCTAATATTGGTGATGATGTTCATGTTTATAATGATGATGATGCAGATTATGATGATGTCTGTTTGATAATTTTTAAACTGTGTGTACAAGTTTAAGCTCCTATTTAGCTTTACTCATCACAGATCAGAAAGAGAGCATGTGTGATGGTCTTTTATTCAGCTTCCATTAGCACAGGTTTATTGTTGCTACTTCTCCTAAACTACTGTGGGCACAAGTTAATTTTTTTGGTTGTTGTGCCAATTAAGCCAACAACAAGGCCTCTAACTCTGTTGCTTGTTTTCTTAAATGGATAGTCATAACTATGTGGGATTTTCATCTTACATACAATATGACTGGCATTGTAGCCATCTTTTGAATCTCCTTATGACTACTTCTCATCAGTGGATGACCTTAGTAAAATAGGAGATTTCACTAAAAGACTTCCTATCAAAATAGGCAATGCTCTGACATCTAAAGTGGCTCTATGGTGACCATCTTGAAAATCGTGTTATAACTGATTTTTCTGAACTGATGGTCATTTAAGCATAGGGTTTTGTTTACAAGACCTCTATAATATCTAGTTGGTCCCAATAACAATGATTCCAATCAGACATCCAACAATATGGAATGGCCATTGTTGAGGAATGATTATATTTGCACTAGGTTTGAACACGAAAACATCCCAATATGTAGTTTCTCTAACAGTAAAATAATGCTCATGTGAACACACCCTATTTGTCGAATTTAAAAAAAACTACTTCTTAAGAAAAAATGGCTTTACCAGGTTTTAAAGAAACTGCTCCCATCTTACAATATTTAGCTATTTAGTTGTTCCTGTAATAAAATGATGTTAATTTAACATTTAAAAAATTGCTGCCATGAGGACCCTCTTAAGATCATTTTATGCTACTTTTTGTGAACGGTGATTTCAAATAAACATTAAAACAATTAATAGCTAGTTATAATGGTGTTCATTTGATTGCCAACATGGCACTGGCACCATAGCCATCTTAAAAGTCTTATCATAATTCCTTTTGCATGAATGGTGACATAGATGTGTGGTTTTAACAAAAAATGTATTTGTATTGCAATAATTTATTGGTTCTGAATAAAAATGTTGCCATATTAAAACCACCAAATATATTGAAGAAGTTTTTAAAAATCAGACCATTATGACCCTTGGATTGTGTCAGAAGTAATTTTTGTGCTTCATTGAACCTGTTTTGACTAGTCTTTAGATTTAATCACATTCCAATGAACAAGTTAATAGTCGGAACTCTGACATTGATTTTAAGATAAACTTTCATGCATTAAGGTTTTGATTCTACTGGCAAGTAAATATAACACAAACAAGTGTGAAGCGACAAATTTTTAGCTCTATAGGACAAAAAAATCGTGTCCATCCATTGCAAAGTTTGTTAATGCTAATCTCACTAAACTACTCTTTTGGAGGATTGCAATTTATTTTACACACACATTTATCTCAAGGTCTGGTTGACTCTAAATGAAAATCTTGACTCATAGTCATCCAGTATTGCTGCTAGGGCAACCATCTTGTCAATCTTGATATTGCTACTCATTGTCAGCAGATATTAACATCAAACATGGGGTTTTCACTAAAAGAAAATTATATTTGGCTGGTCCTAAATTAAAATGTTAAAATTTGGCATCAGTATGGCTGCCACAGTGGTTATCTTCAAACTCTTTTCCTCTGTACTCCAAGTGAACAGACCGTCATATTAACGAAGTTTCACCAAATAACTTTTTATCATGTTGATATGATCCCATCTTAAAATGGGGCCAGTCTCACATCCATTGTGGTCACCATGTTGTTCATCTTGAACATTTTGTTATTGCTACTCTTTATTAATAGATGGTGATATTGACATGACGTTTTCACTGAAAGATTTTTAATGATGTCAGGTAGGTCCTAAATGCCCATCAGACAATTCTGTATGGCCAGCTTGATGGTCTTCATGAAAATATTTCTCCTTATCTTATTGACATGTGGTTGTCACAATGCCTGTCATGATGGTAATCTTGAGAATCTTGTTACCACTATTCTTTCAGAATGATTATTTTGTTTTTGGGTTTTGCAATAAAAGACTTTTTATGATGTTTAGTTGGCTGTAAATAAAATTGATGATGATCAGACTTGCAATATGTGGGCCATGACTGCCATTTTGAAAATCTTTTTATTGCAACTTGTCCTGAATGGATGACTTCACAAGAAAACTTATTGTATATTTAATTGGTCCTCAATGAACATAGAGCCCCATAGATGCCCATTTCAATGTTGATAATGCCTATTTGGTGCTAACTGATTATCGTTTGAATTAGATCTTTAGTTGGGGCCCCGAGTGGCCGAGTGGTCTAAAGCGCTGTCCGTTACGGACCACTGCCATCTCACCTCTGTCTGCGTGTGTTCGAGTCTAAGATTCGGCAAATGTAGTTATGTGAGAAAGCTTGCCAGTAGCTTCTCGTGGGTCGGTGGTTCTTTCCGGGCTTTGTCCGGTTTCTTCCTCCACCATTAATACTGGCCGCCATGTATAGCCTATATTGTGCTGAAAAATGGCGCTAAACCATTAAAAAAAAAAAAAAAAAAAAAAAAAGATCTTTAGTTAGTGACCATCTTGCTATGTCTGTTCTTTTTTAATTTTTAAGACAGGATTTCACAAATGATTTTTGTTATGTAGAGGTTTTTTTCTAAATGTAATTTGTACTGATCAGACTTGCATTCTGGCTACTATGATAACTGTAGTGAAAAATCTTCCTAGAGCTACGTGGAGCTTCCTAGAGCTACTCCTTGAAAGCTTGAATTTGAATAGGCTGTTTTTCCTTGGAAGATTTTTTTAAAACCATTGTAATCCTATAAAGCAGATGTAATGACATAAAAAAGGAATGTTTTGATTGAAAATAAAGATTAAATACTGTTAACTCTGAGTTCACTTATTTTTATGAGTGGCATATTTT
This sequence comes from Unio delphinus, assembly GCA_029339505.1. NCBI lineage: Eukaryota > Metazoa > Mollusca > Bivalvia > Unionida > Unionidae > Unio > Unio delphinus. The sequence goes on from JAQISU010000098.1 coordinate 12,440,961, forward strand.
GACAAGGGCACAAGTGAATAAAGCACTAGCACACTGGTGGAAGTAAACCAGAAACCTACTTTTTAGTATATTGTTGTTCTGTATTAAACTTGTAATATTTTAACCAGCAGAATCTGGGCTCATTATGGATCATTGTCTGTGTTGGTTTGAGTCTCGGTTCTTCCAATGTGGGTATGTTAGAAAGCATGCCATTAGCTTCTCATGGGTTGATGATTGTTTCTGGGCTTTTACCTGGTTCTTCCTCCACCATTTATACTGCCTGCCATATATAGCCTATCTTGTGCAGAGAAATGGCATTAAATCTTACAACAACAACAAACAATCAGTAGAATGGCTGCCTTGATGGCCACTTTGAAATTCTTTTATCACTGCTTTTGAACCTATCTTATTGACTTAGGCATGTGACACAAACACTGTTAGAGCAGAATGCAGCTGTTAATGAATTTTAAAAAAGTGCTCGTCTGACTCGTAGCAGGTCACCATTGTGGCCACCTAGAATTGTTTTTCTTCTTATAACTCTTGAATGAATTGAGCATTGACATAGGCTGTTTATTAAAACACTTTCTGCAGTCTGGAATAAGTTCTGTATGATGTGACCAGCAACATATCCGCACATTTGGAAATGAGTTTTGTTAGCCAGATCTAATTGAACTTTATCTGTAGTCAAAGGTCATGTTGGTGTCAAAGTACTTAACTTGGTTTTTTTTAGCTGTGAACATAATAACACAAACAAGTTTGAACTGATTTATATACAATTTAGTTTGTGAATATATTAGAAGAATGCCTTGACTTATGCCACTTCAGTAACTTTTGTGGTCTTCGTGCAGAAATATTAATTGTAAATTTAACCAAATTTAGTATGTGGGTATGTTTTGACATTGTCTTGGACAACTTCATTAATTTTTGTATGCATGTATTAAGGTTTGAGGTCAAAGGCAATAACAAAGATTATTATACTGTTTTTATAGGTGAGTTTTGAAATGTTAGCATGTAAGGAAATGTTTTTGTTACTAATTTTTTATGTTGGATTTGGCATCATATGGTATGGTTTAACAATAATATAAGAGATAGCTTTAGTACTTAGCTATTTAAAAAAAAAAATCCCCAACAGAAAAATGTTTTTATTTTGGATTCCTCTTACATGTAATTCGTTTTTAGCCAGCAGGGCATCAGTGCCTTTGAGAGACTCTTATTATTTTTTAATCCAGTTCATGGATAAATCTGAAGAATACACTTTTATAAATTAATTTTGTTTTTTTTGAAATACAGATTTAACCAAATTTAGAATATGGTTATATGTTAATATTGTTTTGATGTTGTTGTTGTAGGGTTTAATGACATTTTTCAGCACACGATAGACTATACATGGCGGCCAGTAATAATGGTGGAGGAAGAATCGGGGAAAACCCCTGGAAAGAACCACTGACCCACAAGAAGCTACTAGCAAGCTACTAAACAGTCCAAACAATTGTTTTTGTTTGCAGCTTGCTTAATTTTCTCCATATCCACATCATATATTGCAACTGTATTGTGTAGTAGACATAACAGAATACACTACTCATTTTGCATCAAATTGGCTTATGCACATGACTGAATCCAACCAATGGGAAGTTGCAGAATTATTCAAGAAATGTAGAAATCCCATCAGCCATTGAGAAATTAAGCCACAAGTGCAATTTAAGTCCTATTATTAAGAATAATATTAATAATTGCCAATACATATATAAACATCTTTTTATAGATCCTATACAATATTATGCTTCTAACAGTTTCGAGTCATATAGGCAAAACTAACTCATAGTATACATTACAGTCCCTAGTGGTCTAAAGTGCTCTCCATTACTGATCACTGCCATCTCACCTATGTCTGCATGGTTTGAGTCTCAGTTTCGGCCAATGTGGGTATGTGAGAAAGTTTGCCAATAGCTTCTCCGGGGTTTTCCTGGGTTCTTCCTGCGCTATTAATACTGGCCACCATGTAAAGCCTATGGTGTGCTGAAAAATAGCGTCAAGTCCTACAACAATAACCTTTATGGGGTTTGGGTAAAATTTTACTTATGAAATATAGAAGTAAGATATATTGTATTTAACAGTGTAATAATAACTACAACAATAAGAAACTAACATATTCCTCTCTCTTTGTTATAAATAAGAATGACTACAAAATTTATTGGGTTGTTATTGTCATATTTGGTGAGTAAGCTCTCACTCACTGTAATTCCATGTATGTTGACATTTTTTTTCATTTAAAAAGGTTGCAGTGTCTTGACTGAAAAATACCGATAAAATGGATCTTCAACTTTTTGAGCAACATTTGTGTCCTGTCAAGGGAAGCATGTTGCTTCCTCCTACACTGGAGGTATGAAATTGCTCCCAACATTTTAAGGGTAAAATATCTTAGAGGGGAGAAATCAGCACTGCACAAATGTGGTTGATACACCAGTTGAGGATGATGTATCCTCAGATTATCACTCTGTGGCCTCATGTTATGAGGATTAGGTATGTATACCCTCTCTAGCATCCTACTGAATTGAGAATCTGCCTCCCAGTGTCAGACCAGGGAAAGAGAACAGATTGGATCCCCTTTCCTATTATCCCAGATAATCCTTATGGGATGTGGGACTTTCTCAGGGTCATTAGTCTTTTATGACTCTATAGTTATTGGACCTTACACTCACAGGTGAGGTAATAATGCAGTTTGTTACCTGCCATATAAGACTTGGCACAGTGGGCACTGATGCCCTCTCATGCCTAATCAATCCCAAGTTCAGAGTATGCTAGTCAATAATGATATCCTGTCTATCATTGTTTACTCAAACAAGTTTGAGGTAGAAGCAGCACCAATGCTACTTCCTACCAGATGCATGTCTTCCTCCCAGGTGGATTATGAGGATGAAGTCTGGTCTTTTTATAACACAGTAGGTGATGTCTACTACCTATTAACCTATCGTCTATGGCCCACAAAGGCCATCTGCCAATTTATTTGAAACATATGCATCCCCAGTTAAACACACTACCACATGCTAGACCGCCTCATCAGTTAGGTTCATAGTGCTCAGGAAGATGCCGCAGACCCCCAGAGAGGAAGTTCTCTAACTCACTATATGTGTAAATATTAATTGGCCCTATTTTTAATCTATATAAACATGAAAGGAAAACTGTTTTTACATGTTTTTATTACATTTCAAGGAACAAGAATAATTACTAATAAATATAACAATACCATTATATACACGTCATGTATAGCATATGAAAGCAAGAACAAATAAGAATGTTTCTTTATAACTGATAATACAAAATAGTGCTTTGTCTTTATGAACAATGTCACTGACACTTCATCAATATCCGCCTCATTTTTTTTCCCATTTTTTTTTTTCAACACTGGTTTTATCCATATAAATTATCATTATATTTTTCAAAGTAGACATAACTATAGAATTTCCTTAGTTTGTTTTGGTAACAGATTCTGGTGATTGAACCCCCTCTCACAGTCAGCAGTAGAAGTAATGGCAACAAGTAACCTGGTAGCTGCCTCAGCTGCAGCTGGATATAAACCTTTGTTTTTCAGAGCTTGATTAGCCATATTCATTGTGCTTAATACCAACTTGTTTTATAAAGTAAAATTTAAATTTTTCATTTATATAAGTGACTTTGAGCCCATTTGAGTCGACAACTTTCATCCTTGTAGCTGCATCATGTGTTGCTTAGTTAAGTACAGACCAAAAAAAGATGTTATCTAAGTAAATAATCCCTAAAATGCTAAGCAGTTCCAAGTGTGTCTCACACTTACAGTTTGCAATAAGCATAAATTAACAACACTTGCAAATGACACTGAATCTTTTTGCCAAACTGTTCAACAAATGAGTATCCCACGGTCATTCCATATTTCCTACTAATCATAATTGCTTCTCAAAAATGACTGACAGCTTGCATTTAGCTGTAATCATGTTTGAATAACATCTTATTCATCATGTACCGACATGACCTACTGACTGCCAGAGATAGTGAAAACAGGTATTAAGTGGCCTGAGTCACTTATATCAATTTAAAATTAAATAAATTACTTTATACTAATTTTTTACCAGCAACTTTCGCCAGTCAGTAAAAAAAAGTGCCACTTTCAAACTTCTTTCACATTAGATGACAAATGCAAATCCTAGCAGAGGCCCTGATGTCTGTCATAGCATATCTCCAACGTCAGCGAAGTAAATATACTCCTTTTCTTAACATGGAGGTTTGGAAACTTCTCCACTAGACCACCTTGGAGAACATTACCATCTGAGCCACATTTTGGGGAAAACTAAAATTAGTGGACAACCTTTCCAGGAATGACAGAACCATCTTAAAGAGTTCCTCATTACACTGTGGGGAAAGCCTCAAGTAGACTTTTTTCCCTATTGTTTATCTCCTGTCCCAGATCAGAGAGCATGGGCAGTAGACACCTTCAGCCTACATTGGGATTTGCTATATGCATACAGCTTTGCACCATTCCATCTACTACCTTAAATTCTGCCAAGACATAACTTCCACTGCTCAGATAATTCTCATCATGTCTCAGTAACCCCAGCAATCATGGTTTAACGACCTTCTAGACTTTCAGATCAGTTGACTCGGGTCTCTACCTCAGAGAAGGAATCTTCTGTCACAACACCAGGAAGCCCTGATCCACAAAAGCCCACAGTTCTCCAACTTCATGCTTGATTATCTGAAGTGATGTCTAGCCCAGAAAGAGTTTTAGGGCCAGGTTGCGGGTTGCATCATTCAGGCAAAGAGAGCTTCTACATCCAGGGTCTATGATGCCAGATGGAGAATCTTATGTGATTGGTGTAATAGGAAACACATTGATCCTAGCTGTCCCTTTGTAAATTCTAATGCTGATTTCATTTATTTTTCCTGTTTAGAAAAAATGATGTTCAGTATCAACTGTCAAGGGCTATAGAGCAATTTCCAAGAGACGTAAATTCTCTCAGGGTCAGATAATTGGTTCTGATGCACATTTTACTTTTCTTTTTAAATATTTTGCACTACAGCAGCCAGCCCCATGCTCTCTTGTGCCCAGGTGGAATGTTTTTTGTTTCTTTAGTCATCTAAACCCCTATGAACCTTTGAGTGAGGCTTCCGTTGCTCTAGCATCTGTGAGCAAATGCTGTGAGATTTATGTCTTTATGTACAGAAACATGCTGTGGCCATTTTTTGGAAAATAACAATTCTGATTCGCTCCTTTGTGAACCAGGATTTTTCTGAAAAAAATCAGTTACCTTCCGAAGCTCCACTATGTATAAAAATCCCAATTCTTAGTCAATTTTGTGCTGGGGGATGATCATGATAGACTCAAATACCCAATTAGGTCCTCATTTTCCATCTTAAAGCATCTAAAGGAAACATATTTTCCTTCCTCTTGATGGCTCTATAGTTATTCTGCTGCCACTCTTCTTGTGGTGGATTGTAGCTGCAATTAAGAGAGTGTATGACTCACTTAATGGTATAAAGCTTATCTTTATGAATCTAAAAGCTAGGGCCTAACCGGAAATCGCCTTTGACATTTGCTTTGGCCGAATATCTGGTTTTTCGGTACTACATGTATTCGCCTCGGCAAATAATACGTGCACAAATGGTTACAAGTAAAATAATTCAATAAATATCGAACTTTTTTTAAAAAAAGTTTTTTAATACATAATAATTTTAGTTAATAATATTTTTTTTTATTTTATAGCCGATATATATGGTATACGGTACACGAAAAGTTTAAGCTTCGCATACAATAATGAAACAAACTGTACTCTCCGGAGTTGCACCTACTACTCGGTTTGTGCCCGGATCCGGCAAATAGTACATCCAAATACTTGGATTCAGTACTAGGCGAAAATTATCTACTCGGTTAGGCCCTACTAAAAGCCAATGAGGTTTGATCCATTGCAATCTTGTGAGTCTGACTTAATCATGCTTCCTTGGTGGACATCATGAATGCAGTATTTTGGCATTCCCATACTACATTGTACCCCTTTTACCTCTCTTCGTTAGCATGCACAAACATTGTTATTCTGGAACCTGTTGTTGCAGTATAACAGAGAGTACAATATTTTCTAATGAAAAAGATGGATCTCTTTCATTGGTATGTTCATTTCTATGGTTTTCATCCATTATAATGAGAAAACAACTGCCTACCCACCTGACAAATTCATCTACATTAAAGCGATGGGTAATGTGTGGCAGCTATTAAATGTAGATTTTTTGTGAGAGTATGTGGGGTTAATCTAATTTTAACTCTTCAATACTTACCCTACACTGTTGTTGTTGTAGGGTTTAACACAATTGTTCAGCACATGATAAGCTATACATGGTGGCCACTATTAATGGTGGAGGAAGAACCTAGGAAAAGGAAAGAACCACCGACCCACGAGAAGCTACTGACAAGCTTTTTCACATACCAACATTGGCTGAATCTGAGACTCAAACCCATGCTGACAGGTGAGATGGCAGTGATCTGTAACAGAGAACACTTTAGACCACATTGCCACTTTTGGCCCCACACTATTGTTGAATGCTTTCTTGTCATCAATTTAAAATATGATGGTTCTACACACTACCTCAGGTGCTTTGTTGGATTGCATTACTGGCAACATCCACTCTGGTGTGATGTTTTCACATCAACTGGATGTTGGTTGTTCAACACAAAAGGAGTAAGGAAGAAACCCGTCACGTTGGCAAAATCTGCAACATAAAGGTTACTGTGACTGAAAGAAGAAAAATTGTTTAAGGAGCTTGTTTAATTTTGGGGTCAAAATGGTCAAATGTCATTGTTACTGACTGAAAGAAGAAAAATGGTTTTGCATAAAAATTTCATTTAATGACCATATATCTTCACCAAGGTTAGTGGATGACTTGCGCGTAAGGTAGTAAAGAAACCTATTGATTTTGGAGCCCAAGGGTCAAGGTCATGGTGGTTCAGATGTAAAAGCATTTTGCAGGATAACTTTTGCTCAAGCTTCATGACTAAATGTCGTACCTGTACTTAAGATAATAAACGTTTTTATTCTCAGCTTTAAAAATCAGAGACCACAGTTGTTAGTCATGTAGAATGTGTTTAGTTTTACTCAGTTATTATTGCTATTGTCATGCATGAAGAAACATTGGCTAATGTTCTCATTTTCATTTATTTTAGGGTTTTGTCTCTTGCTTCTGTTGGCACATCATTACACAAAAAAGACACTGTATCAATGTTAGTGGATCATGTTGGTAACAATAAAGACCACATTGTTTTTTTTTCTTTTTTTGCAGAAGAGATTTTAGAGAACTTCAGCCAGACAAGAGATGCCTGGAAACACAGTCTGTTCTACATGGCCAACACTCACAATGAGTACGTCATGATGTACTGTATGACAGTCATTGAGGTAGGTTTATTCTGGCACAGACTTGTATTGCATCTTAAACTTGCTTCTTTGAATTAGATGATATGGAAGCTATTTTTGTTTGCACTTAGAATGTTTGAGTTGATCATATATTGTCATAGTCACCAAGGGTCTTAGCTTTTTAAATTTGTTTGTCACATGTCATCATTCACTGTAACAAAAATAGAAGGTAGTTTTCTAAATTCAGAGAACTCCAGACAGCTTTACTGGAACATAAACAACATTTCTGATTAAAAGTGAAAGGTCCTGAGGATATTGTTCTCATCTTGTTTTAAATCTACCGCAAAACGCCCAATATTATTGTACAAAAGATAATAAAGAATTTTAAAATTTGGAGAAATCTGAAAATTGTATTGAAACTTGGGCCTGAATTTTTTTATTAAATGTTACAATTCTAAACATTATATTTAATTTAAGGTCCTAAAATTCATTGAATTTATTATGAATTGAAAAGTGTGCCTTGCTATTAATACTTGATCAGTTACTCACCTCTCATAGATATTGACCTGGTTCATGTTTTTCATTTTGTATGTATATTTGGTACCCTTCTCAGTGTAAATGACCTATTCTCTTATAGTAATCTAGTGCAATGTAAGCAATATTTTTTCTCGGCTGTATGATTGCCAATAATATCTATCAATATAACTGCTCAATGTGCTCATGTATATACACGAGTCCCTTATCATTCACCATAATCAAGCTCATACTAAGTGACTTTTTAAAGTTGTACAGTGAGATGTTTTCATTGATTATCTAGATATTAAATGCATTGTACCACCTGTGCTTGGAAATATTCAACAAAGTCAGATATGCAGATTCTGATACTCCATGGTAATGTTTCTGCTGTTACATGCAGTTCTCATGCGTGCAGTGTATTTCCATTGTCATTTGTACATGATAGCTTCTACTGCATCATTAATGATGTTAAATAACACAAGATTTATCTTTATTCATTAACAATTTTTATCTAGCAAATGTCATGGTTTGTGCCCTTAGCATGAATTTTAACATGTACATTCAATATTACAAGCAAATGTTGAAATCACAATTTAAGTTGTTTAACTATATCTTCATTCAGACCTGTCCTAATGGTCACCTATACATAGCTGTACTTATACAGCAGCCATTATAATTCCTCCCCTCTGCAAATTTCCTATGCAAACATGCAGGGTATAATTGTCACCAACCTTCTGCTGTCAGCAGCCAGGTATTTCAAAATCAACAGTGGGTTCTGTCTGTGTTAAGAAGTCATTGATGAAGAGTATCAGCAGTGACTAATCAAAGTGTGTATAGTAAACTTGTTTTGATGAGCAAGGCTATTATGTGAATTCATCTGTGGACAATTATATCTTGCCTATACTCAAAATACTTCATTCATATTGTCATCCTATTTTAAAGGCGTCCATATAAAATTCCCAAACCAAATAAGGAATTATTCAAGAAAAGTTTCCAATACTCTGGAACTTTGCTCTGGAATAGTATTCCAGTTGAGATTAGAAATGCCCACTCTATTTCCATCTTCCAAACCCAATATATCCAGTGGCTTATGAAATGCTGCTAAAAAAAATAAATTCCTTTGTACGAGGGCCTCAAGGTAGATTAGTTCTTAGCTAATCGTGTTACCCTCTCTAAATAAAGTCTTTATTTTTATTATTATTATTATTACTTGGTACTCAATATGATGATATGACAAACCAGCTGCTTTATGTTAGCTTTTTGAAATGTTTGACCAAATGCTAACCAATATGAAGGGTTTTAATCATGCACATTACCTGTGATTCCCCACCAACCCCATGTAAACAGCAAGTTAACAGGATGATAGTAGCTTCTTGCAGAAGTCTTTTACTATTTCCCTGTTTCAAGGCACATTTACAACACCCCTGTACAAGTGTTAGCTTACAATTAGATTATTATAATCCTACATAGCAGTATCTCTGTTAATGGTCTTTATCATGGATATTCCCAATATAAAACTGGAATAGGTACCTAAAATATGTCAAGGAAATTCATCAGGTCATTATATATTTTTAATAAAATCTGAATTTCTTACCCTTCTGATTCTGATCAAACATAGAATATGATGTCATGTCTTTAAGATTTTTAAAAGTTTTTTTAATGAAGGATAATGCATCGTAATGAAGTGATCTTGTGTCTGACTGACTGAGTATATAACCATAATACTGACTTGATTTTGATCATCATTTAATGGTCAAGAACATGGACTATTGTAAAAGTGAGTGGAATACCTGGATGACAGTGAAAGCATCATATGGCTAAGTTGTTACCACTCTAGAAGCCATTTGTCTTTTTCTGGTATTGAAGCTTCAGATATTATTTTATATATTAAATCATTAAGATCTAGAATTAATACAGATCTGAGCAAGATTTATGCATATTAATGAAGTGAGTTTACATCTGATTCATCAAGCCTAACAGTATTTTGAAATCCATTTTTTTTTGCATATTTGTATGGAATTTCACAATTTTTTTTTTTATAGAGAACATTTTGATACAGTGTGGTCAATAGGCTTGACATGATATTTGCTACATTAATTACAATCAGGCTTTTGTTGAGGGCATTCATGCCCGACTACACTAACTAGAATGGTAGATGATTGATTAACAGCAATATATCAATGCAACCTTCTATTTACAGTGTTTCTTGACCTTTCAAAGGCTTTTGACCTTGTAAATCACTAATTCCTGCTGGAAGAGCTTGGCATATATCAAGTTAACCATGAAAACTTGACTTGGCTTCAATCCAACTTTGAAGGGGGATACATTTTTATTTTAAAGAAATGTTTAGATAAGAAACTGATGAAGTCTGGTGTTTTGCAAGGATCAGGTTTTGGACCATTACTCTTTCTGCTGTACATCAATGATTTTCCATATCAAACTGAGCTATCTACCACCAACATGTTTGCAGATGATACAAAAGTATATAACATTGGATCAACAGGCCATTAGATTAGCACTAAATTAAATATATATTTGGTAAATATTAGTAACTGGTGTGAACTCAGTGATATGAAGATAGGTGCAGCAAAATCAAAAGCCATGATCGTAGGTAGTTTAGTAAGAGTAAAAGTTGAGAAAAATTATTTCAAAGTAATGATATAAGTAATGGATATACATCAGTCTGAAAGTGAAAAACTGGCATCATGATAGGCCATATATCTTGTGCTGGAAAGCTGATAATGTCAGTTTAAAAAGCAAATTCACTGCTTATTCTATTGAACAGAACAAAATATTATCTCTCAAGAACAGAAAAAGATATTCTACAATGCATATCTCTTGCTTCCTAGAATATTGTTGTTCTGTCTGGAGTAGTTGTGGTATAGAAAATATGGAAAGATTACTAAGATTTTAAGATTCTAAAAAAGATCGGCTAGAGTTATTCTTGAGTTAGATACACCATCAACAAATCTTTCTAAAACCCTAATATGGCTTCCATTTATTCAGAGAGCTCATTTTCAGAAGGGTTTATTAGTCTATAAATCTTTACATGGTTTGGGTCCCTAGTATAATCATAAATGTAATTTTAAATTTGTTAAAAATGTACATATATCTAAACAAAGATCCATCTCAAACAAGTTATATTTACCTAAACCAAATTCATAGTTTTATAATAAAGAGTTTTGCTTTTTCTGGAGCCAAACATTGGAATAACATACCACCTTATATCAACTCAGCTGACATCATGCCAAGTTTTTATAAAGGTTCTTAGTCAACATCTAGGGAAATAATTATTTGTATGATTTTGTTTAATTCAGTACTACTAAATTTTACAATTGTTATCATGTACTCACCTATAATATTTTACATAAGTTTGCTGCTTCTATTTGTATGAATCCTGTATGTACATATCCTCGATTTCTTGTACATATTTTGTGTTGCAGTAGATAAGTTGTTGAGTTTTTTAACAGAAATAAAAATTATATATATATATATATATATATATATATATATATATATATATATATATATATATATATATATATATATATATATATATATATATATATATTTGTGTGCTTCTTTTAATACAGTCATTACTATTATTATTATTATTATTATTATTATTATTATTATTATACTGGTAATTGTGTTCCCCCTAGCTTTGCAGTAAAGTGTTCATTTAACAGATCTTGTTATCAAGACTTTTGTATGGATGGTGGTATTGACAGTTTTCATTATACATATCTTACATTATTTAATTGGCTGTGAATGGAATGTGAAAAGATTTGCAAACAAGACCCAACTGACGTGAGTGAAGACAAGAATTATTGCATATTTCTACTTCAATCAGCTTATGAACACTGACTTTGTGTTTAATTGCATTACGATCAGCATGTTGACAGTTACAAAGACATCTGCACATTGATTTCAGGTCAAAGGTAAAATTGGATTTTTTAGGTGCACAAGTTTGTAGGTAAGATATTAGTCTAATATATCAGAAGGTTATCTTGCATTTTGTCTTTTACTTACATAAGATGCTGTATTTTATTTGGTGTCAAGAACAAGAACAAAGATGTACTATTAACCCTTTGAACCCTAATCTTCCCCATATTTCGGCACAATAACCCTAGCCTCCCCGGCAATTTTTGACAATTTTATAAAAAGTAAAATTTTGCAAAATAAAAGTACATGTAATATTATGCCCTAGAATGATAATCCACTATGATATAACAGCAAATATCAAATTGTCTCTTTGCAAACATGCTTATAAAATGCTTTTTATTACTATGACTATGTAACAAACTGTCTCAAAATCTTGTTCATGTTGTTCAATCCCCAAATATAAAATCATGAGGGGAAAAGAGTCATGTAATTGTCTATATCACATACTTTGCAAACATGCTTATAAAATGCTTTTTATTACTATGACTATGTAACAAACTGTCTCAAAATCTTGTTCATGTTGTTCAATCCCCAAATATAAAATCATGAGGGGAAAAGAGTCATGTAATTGTCTATATCACATACTCCTAACATGACCTTGACAAGAAGCTTGTGATGTACCGGTAGTCTAGAAATTATGGGTCGGCTTGTACACGGGTCATGCACTTTATAACAGTATACCGATTCAGTTTGTGGGGGGCGGCTTATACACGAGTATATACAGTAGTGTTTCAGAACCCTGACATAAAGACCTTGCGATGTAAGAATGTGTATAATATTTTTGAATCATTTTTCTTTATTTGAGGTTTGTCTTGTTTCTTCAGGGTATAACATAATGAAGATTTTTTTCCTTTCTATTGTAAAATAATTCAGGGAAAAATTCAATATTATCTTTACACTTTCCGTTTTATCTATTTCTGACATAGTGTTAGAAGTACTAGATATTTGTGTGCTCAGCACAAGGCACAACATAATATGTTATGATATCTGTCCACTGTCCATCCATGCATTTATTTATTTTGTTTCCACACAATCACTCAAGTTGTCCTTGGTTACCAACAGTTTGGACGTGGACTAAAGAAGAAGCCTCTTAATTTTGGTCTTAGTGTCACTGACTGAAATTTGAAAATTGGTTTATACACAAAAATTTTAGTATTTTCTGGACAGATACATCGAAAGGAACCAACCATTTCTTATAGGATTTGATTGATATAATATCAACTTGTATTTTATTTCTTTGTCCATTATGCAGTATTCCCCCACATGAACTGCATCCTGACCAGCAGCCACCCACTCTTTTTTTCATGGCCAGAATCCCTTGGCACTGACAAGTTTCTGTTCAAAACTACCCCTCAAGAAAGGCCACCCCCCTAACGTGACCTGTGGCCAACATATTAGTGCACAAATGTAAAACTTACCCTCACAAGCAGCCACATTTTATTATTAATATATTTCCAGAACCAATACTTAATTACTGTATTGGTTTCCGGATGTCAGGTTTTCATTACTGAAATAAGTGTTGGCTAAATTACATACGTTTGCAAGAAGTGGTTTCAGCAATGTCATGATAAAGCTTCCCACAGCAGATTTTTTGTAAATTGACTATTAAGACCAGGCCTAATTGTCAAGTGCATAACAAGGTCAGATAGAAATGGAGTCAGCAGTGTTTTGATAGAGCTTTGGGCTTCACACAGCAGATTTTTTATATACTTGTTATTTGACGGTTGTCAAGATTGTAGTATGATAGGCTAAAAATAGATTTTGCTAATTTACACATGCACACTGAAGCAATTATTTGAACAAAATAAGGTACCAAACAAAGACTGAAAAAAATCACATTTTTCCTGTTCAAATTTCTTGTCTGCAAAATTAAATTGCAGTACTGTACTGTACAATTAGCAACATAGGAATAAATCATAACAAAAATTTAAAATAAATGACATCTCACAAATTTAGTCCACCTCTGGAAAGGCTACCCCTCTTATAAGGCCACTTTCACGGTGCAGAAGGGGTGGCCATATAAAAGGGGACCACTGTACTGCCAAATAAGCATTTTAATGAAGTAAAATTCATTGGTAAGTAAGTCTAGCTTACAGTGTAATTTTTTTTTTTTTTTAAATATTCTATAGCCTCAAAACAATAAGCTAATTTGGTGTGAAGGTATATCTCCTGTCTTATCAAAAGTCGTATAACAATTGCCCCAGGGTCAATATCACAGACATAATACATCAGTCACTTACACCTCATGGTTTGTGTTGCAGTTAATAAACCATGGTTGGGCCTGAATTAAGAAAAGAGAGTACTAGCAACAACAAGTAATTATTATTATCCTCCAAGACTTTTTTGAGTACCTGATCTCACCATCTGGGAACACCTATTAGGTATTATGTATTTTTAGGTAATATGTCAGTTTGTTGTCATTTAATAACTACTGTATAAGAACTTTTGTAGAATACTGTTTTCTGGGGGAATTTCCAGTACATTTAATAATTAGCAATATCAAAGTTTTCTTTTTTGTCACAACTTGGTAAATGTGTTTATTTTAAATTTTACTAATTTTTCTTTACCTTGTGTATATATATATATATATATATATATATTTGGACAAAAAATGTGTCAAGCAGTATTAGGATTTCAAGATCTCTAACATTGGTCTGTTATATGTGGGGCGTATGTATAATATGATATTCACTGTAGTCTTGATTACATTGGTTTGCGGGGCCCCGAGTGGCCAAGTGGTCTAAAGCACTCTCTGTTATAGATCACTGCCATCTTACCTCTGTGGGTTCGAGTCTCAGATTCAACCAATATTGGTATGTGAGAAAGCATGCCAGTAGCTTCTCGTGGGTCAGTGGTTCTTTCCAGAGTTGTTCCCAGGTTCTTCCTCCACCACTATATTTCACTAAAAATAATGATCATCACCCAGTTAATGACGTCACGATCTTGATATATACCCATGATATTGTGAGAAAAAAATAGTGCATAAGTAAAGGAGTGCAATCGACTTGGGATGGTTGACAATACTTCAAGAGGTCTATTCATGGATATTTTACATGTATAAAAACTAAAACCTGTATAATTGAACTTCTTTTATGAAAACCCCAGAGAAGGGATTTAACCGTTTATTATCACGGATAATAACTGTAAGCAATAGGGATAATACATTTGATCATCATTAAGTATTTTAATGTTCATTTGTGCCCCATTTTCATTTTATTTAGAGTACTGAAAGACTGCAGCATGAGATCATATCTGATTCCATTTGATCATCATTATTTTTACAATAATATAATAAAGGTATTCCATTTTCTGTGTTAAACTTTCCAGAACCTAATCAATCGACGGTGGATGGGGATGAGTGCGGGGGACAAAGGGGAAATTAGAACCAATGTCAATCAATTTCTGCTGGACCAGCACAGAAAGGTTCCTTCCTTCATCCGAAACAAATTGGTAAAGGTTGTGGTGGACATTGGTCGAATTGATTGGCCTCACTTTTATCCAGATTTCTTCACCAGCATTCTACAGGTAGTACTTTTAATGATAAGTGTGTCTGGTTTACTAACCACCTGCTTTCTCTTCTTAGCAATGAATACTGTAACATAGTTGCAAAATCTTACTCATTTTCTTCCATAGATTTGTACATACTAATAGTAACAATTACAAATAAATTACACACCTGTAATCTTAAGCATTTTTCTGACTCATTCAATCAGTCTCCAGCACTCAAGTGATAAAGTCAAGATCAACAAACTTTTAAATATAGTCTTATGTTTGATGATTAAGATTTCATATTTGAATAGCTTTTGTTTCATTGTAGATGAAGTTGAGATGGGTTTTATTTCATAGTCATACCTATACCAGTTTTTATTTCATAAATGTAGGTTGTTTTTTTTTTTTGCTATACTTGAAAGCTACTGAACAGAATTTGACAAAATTTCATTTGAAGAAAACTGACATTAAGTCCCTATGGTTTTGGACAAAGGACTGCCATTAAGCATGAAATTACACCACTCCCTCGATAACTCGCACACATCGGGGTCCAAAAACATCGACCGCACTATAAGTCAGGTGCGAGTTATCGAGGGACCTATAAGAACAAAAGGATCGATCCAAAGGCAAAAGGGTGGGTGGGTGGGTGGCAGTTTTTTTTATAGCTTTTAATACTCAATTCATAAATGTGCTGTGATTAACTGTGAATAAATATCTCTTCATAATGGTGTAGTTTATTTTTTCCTCATAGAGTAACATTAATTTCAGGATAAATTACCGTATATAGATGAGTTAATCGAAAACTATTCCACGTGGTTTCCGTTCGATCACAGGAGTCTGACGTTTTATCAATAAAGTACGGCGAAATCACAAACAACATGAATTCCCCTTATCGGTAATACATATTTAAAAACTATATTGCCGATAAGAGGAATTAATTTTGTCAAGAGATTTTGCCGTAGTTGATTGATAAAATGTCAGACTGCTGTGGTTCTATTAACACATGTACCGATTCACTCATTGTGTATTACGTCACTAATGTTTGTGCTGAATTGGATACATTCTTCTTTTATTGTTTGATCCAGATTAGACGTATTTGTTTAATACAAAAGATCGACTCTCTTTTCGAGAAACAATGTCAATTGATCGATTCATATACAGTGTATATATTTGATTGTGGTAGAAATAAAATGAAAAATTTGAAACAATGTAAATTAGAACACAATAATACAAATGCCCGTTGTCATACGCTGGACAAATGACTCGACGTTTTTTGAAAAAAATCAGTTAATTTTGAGTGTTACTCCCTGATTTCGCTGCCGTTGAGCAAAATCGTCACATGCTTGATTCCATGCACAAGACATGAGTGATAAAACAACACAAGGCTCTTTTAATGAATTATTTTAGTGCAACAAACACTTGGCCAAGTTTGTTTATCAAAACAAAACGGACAGGTAATTAGGTTCTCACGGAAGTACTCGCGGGTTTCGATGTGACGGTTGATTGACTCATTTCATGTTTACATAGAAAAGAATATGTTGCAGTTATAATGTTTACATTGAAATGGAAATAAAGGATTATTTTGTGGTTCTCACACAGCAAAATGTTTAATTGTGGTTTATTTCATTATCTGTTGCCACCTGTTAGCATTTACCGGAAGTTTTCATTGATCGCTATTTCGCCAGACTGTTTTTTTTACGGCGATTGATGACGGTGTATCAACAAATAAACCCGAACATAATATATTATATCTTTTTTAGATTTTGCAAATTTCACAATATGGAATCGATCTTTATGGGCATTAATCACCTTTTTATGATAAAACGAGAAATGTATAAAGGTTTAATTTACCAATTCTTATCATAATTTTTTCACGTTCAGCACATTTTGAAAGATTTTTAAAATGTATTTTATCTTTGGGGAAAAATCGGGATCCACACCAGACACCGCGTTATAAGCGGGTTCGCGAGTTATCAGGGCGCGAGTTATCGAGGGAGCGGTGTACACCGCTCCCTCGATAACTCGTGCACAACGGGGTCCAAAAACATCAACCGCACTATAAGCGAGGGCGCGAGTTACCGAGGGACCTATTAAAAAAAACTAATAAAGAGATGGGAGATCGACAGAGGCAAAAAGGGGGGGGGGGTGCATTGTTAAATACTCGTTTTATAATCGTGCTGAAAATAACTGTGAATAAATATTTCTTTATAAAGGTGTTGTTCGTTTTTCTTTATAAATTACCTTTAATTTCTGGATAAAATATCTTGAAAAGATCGTAAAAACAAACATTATTCCACGAGGTACCAGTACTCTTAACATGTGTATCGCTAAACACATTGTGTATTACGTCACTGCTTTTTTGTGTTGATTTGGATACATTCTAGTTTTATTGTTTGTTCAAAATGAATCAAGATTTATTTTATCAAAAAAGATAACATTCATATCGAAAAACGACAACGTCGATACTTGTGTTGATCTAAAACATAAAATTCTGCTATATCTGAATAGATACATAGATAGATTGATTAGATAGATAGAGTAAAATGTAAAAAAGAAATTTACAAAGATAAACCATTACCAACCATGAATTTTATTGGTCTAAATGTCAGACATGTAAAAAAAAATATATAAAAAAATATTTAAATCATCCGATAGCAAAGACCAGCCTCATCACAATTATAAATTTGGTCGTCTGTATATCCATCACGGGTCAGTATCTCTCGGAGTTGGTTGGGATAACTAGATGCGGCCGCCTGATTTGCTGAGCGTATCTCTCCCGGCAAAGAATTTTGTTTTATTCCATGTCGGCGCTGGAATCTCCAAAGCCATCCATGGCTTGCCATGAAATCTGATTCAGTATCCATAGTTTTTGCCATTTTCTCTGCCTGGACCTTGAGAATTGTTCCCGAAATCTGAACACTTTGTTCACGTTGTTGTGTGAACCAGGTGTACACAGCTTCATCTAATTCTGTGTCATTTGCAGTGCGTACCCGTTTCCGTTTAAATCCATCATCAGAATCAACTTCATGCAAATAATCCCGAAATTTCTGCTCATCCTTGAGCCAGCCTCTGAGTGTCGACTCGGCAAGTTTAAGTTCACTACAAACTTTTGATCTTGATTCACCATTACGAACCCTCTCTATAACAGTAAGCTTTTCGTTCACCGAGTACGTCTTTCGCTTGATTCCCTTGCTCTCCATGATTACATTTACAAATGATTAGGATAAATTACTGATTAATATATACTTTAATGACAATAAGTACATACTATTTGAAACCATGTTCGATTGGTCCAACTAATTTGATTGATGTTGAGACACGATATTGACCACAAGAGTTTATACATGTAGGATTTGCATTCCTTTGAACTTTTGTAATGTACGTCTTTTACCTGATTTGATACAAAAGACCGCCTTAGAAAACAAAGCAGGTCTATTTTAATTAAGTTTTACAATGCAACAAACACTTCCCCAAGTCGTCGATCAAAACGCAGCCGGCAGTTAATTAGGTTCTCACAGATGTGCTCGCGGGCATCGATGTGACGGTCAATTGACTCTTTTTCATGTTTGAATAGAAGAGAACATGCAACGATTATACTGCTTACACTGCAACACAATGAAAAGATTAAAACACTAATTTCCCCTATACATATACAGTATTATTATTTACAGTGAACTGAGAAAATATTTTTTTCCGATAAAATCTATTAAGATATGTGATTCCTTATTAAAACCTGAAAATTTCACGATGTTGATTCTAACTTTTCGGGCACTAACCGTCATTTTCGACGATAAAACGGGCGATATATCAAGGTTTCATTCACCAGTTCTGATCACGATTTTCTTCATTTTTGAAAAATATTTTCTTTAAAAAAAAACGGGATCCACGCCGGACACCGCGTTATAAGCGGGTTCGCGAGTTATCAGGGCGCAAGTTATCGAGGGAGCGGTGTATGTAGAAATCTTGAAATAATTGTTTTCATAGATATGTAGTCAACATCATAAAAAGAAATTTATATCAAAAGCTTCCTACTGACCCATATTTCTTAAATTAATGGTGCAGATGCTATCAGGTGTGAGACAGTTGCTGCTGATAGGTGAATGACTTGCAAGGTGACCTATCATCTTATTAGTCAGATAAATAGAAATTGCATTGAGACTAACCATATATTTCATCTACATTGCAGCTGATTCAGCAGTCTGATGCAGTTGCACTTGGAATTACACTGCTTCAGACATCCTCGGAGGAGTTGGCTTGTCCCCGTGAGGACCTCAGTATGGCCAGAAAGGAGGAGCTTCACAAACTTCTGTTACAGCAGATTCCTACGATACTGGGATTACTCAACAGTCAGTATACAAGCCTCCTTGATTTTTTAGAAAGTACTTTTTTTGGTATTGAGTTTGAAAGAGTAATGTCAGTTATCCTTTTCAAATCAATAAAACATCCTTTTGTATTCAGCCATTTCTCTTTAATTTAATGCACATGTCACATATAGAAATCATCTCATAAACCACACTGTGGTAGCCTGGATAAGATTTGGATGGTCTGAAATAAACTGTTGTATCACTAAATAGTACAGTTGGGATATGCTGTAAAAATTGGATATGCTGGTGAAACAAACTTCTTATCTAAAACAGCTGATTAATCAGATTGTGATAATCTGGACAAGATTTGGAATAAACCACAGTAAATTCTTACATAATCTATATAGTATCAATAGGATGGTTAGTTGAACGGAAGTCAGAGTACTTGGCCTTGTCTGTACATAGCTGTAGTAAAAGTCACACAGGTCACATAGGCATTCAGCAATATTTCAGTAATGGGTGTAATTTTTTAGAATTTGATTCTACATACCTTTAAATGGCAAGTTTTCATTTAATTTGAATTCTTAAATATCCACATTCCATTGGAAGGTCATTATATAGATGCCCTGAGGGGTGCGTACAACAAAAAGCAGTGTTAACGTACATAGATATGTTTGGCTGAAATGAACCTAAAGGTGTGATCCAGTACAATCCATATTTAATGTACAAACTGATGTCACAATGAAAGTTGCACGTATTGATAAAATTTTCACTACTATATATTGTGACGATTCCACTCATGTTCTTTTCTTGACCTACATTTAGTTTTTGTTTTGTTTGTTTGATAAGGATTTTCAATTTAGCTTTAACAATGTTTCAGTCATATCACTATGATGTCTGCAGTGAGTCAGTTTATAGTAATGTCTAGCACTGGGGCAGACATGTAGCATGATGTCCCACCCAGTCACATTATCCTGACACCAGGCCAACCATTCCTAACACTAACCTCTTAATGCTGAGTGCCAAGCGAGGCAGCTGTTTGTACCATTTGTGTAAGTCTTTGGTATGACGCGACTGGTGATCAAACACATGACCTACTGCTTCCACGGCAGATGCTCTAACCACTAGGCCACTGGAGCAGTGACCTAAGTTAGTACATGGCCTCTATTGTAAAAGATAATAGAAATCAATATTTTTCATCTGGAAGTTACTTGATGACAGTTAAGATGCAGAGCAATCAATAATCAGGATTGAACAGACTTTGGTTAAGGAGAATTAGTGTTAAATTTTAAAAGAATAAATTATATTTAATCTAAAATGAGTAATTGTGCATATGACCTATATGACATTGACTATAACTACATAAATGGTCGATATAGTTTTCTTCAAGATTGTCACATAGAGGGGAAATTTCTCTTCTGTCTTTTTCATAAGGAGTTTGTTTGGGAATTGTGGCAAACAATATCACCCTGACTTATTTGTATATTGTATTGGAAAAGTCCTTGTACATCTCTAAGTAAATATTCTGCATTGAAAGTACCTTCCCTGAACCCAAGTAATGTTTTTATAGAAATAGTCCTTATACATTTTTGGGTGAATATTCTACACTGAAAGTGTCTTCCCAGGAATCCAAGTACGTTTTAGGGGAACAGTCCTTTTTCATCTCGGGATGAATATTCTATATTGAAAGTGCCTTTTCTGGAACCCAAGTATGTTTTTTAAGAACAGCCCTTATACTCACCCCAATTATTTCTACCCAAAATGAGGCAAAAGTCTTAGTTATGTCCTATAAGGTGTGTGATCTTGCCATCATTAAAAAATTGCCTGAGCAAATTACATAATGTCTTCTGGAAAGGTGGAAAATGTCTTTCTGTTGATATATATATATATATACAGGGAAGTAAATATTACAGGCTAACTCTCCTATCAATCTGCATGGTGTCTACTGTAATATACCTGGATGTAACAAGTTTTCACATTCATAGTCATGCTTCCAAGATATCTTTGTAGAACTCACTTAATCTTATTCTTAAATCTCATAATCTGTCTTTTTTTTCAGTGATAGAGTTAGTCAAAATGTTTTATATGTTAAAATCCAGTGAATTCTGGTTTTATTCTTCCAAACTGTTGGGGGGAGGGGGGTAAATTAAGGAGGTCAGAAAACAGACAGCACAAAAGATAACCATCAACCAGTGAGTGCAAGATCACATATCTGAATCTACTTCTCAGGATCATTCCAAAGATGGGACATTCATTAGTAGGGATACAATAGAGGCAGTTCCCAACTAGGTAAGAGTAACTGCAGCAAGGCCATACATATTTCCTTGTCACAAGCAGACAGGGAGGTAAGACAAAACATGTTTCTCCTTCTCCA
This sequence comes from Unio delphinus, assembly GCA_029339505.1. Classification (NCBI taxonomy): domain Eukaryota; kingdom Metazoa; phylum Mollusca; class Bivalvia; order Unionida; family Unionidae; genus Unio; species Unio delphinus. The sequence continues at coordinate 12,462,938 of JAQISU010000098.1, forward strand.
AACTTTCTGACATCTGTCAGTGCCATAGTTTACATTGTCCACTGGTGACCCATCTCTGGTGCCAGACTCCATTTTGATTAGGCTTGGTTCCACCTCTTTCTGCAAAACATTTAGGTAAGCCAAGCTTATAGGAGGGCAACAGAATCTTGTGTCCCCTTTCATGACAGAAACCCAAAGCAATCCCAAGTAGGTGCATATACTACAGAAAGATATAAATCTTTTACTCATGAAATGGGCAGTGGTGGTTGTACAAATGGCATAAATGCAGGCCTTCTACTCCAGACTGTTGCTTGTGACAAAGTCCAAGAGGAAATTTATAGCTATTATTGACCTCAGCAGGCTCAATCAGTCTGCTTCAAAATTTAAGCTGGAGACTCTCTTTTGTTCAAGACAACCCAACGACTATGCAGTCAATCAGCCATGACCTGTCCAATGATTATTTTTGCATTCCAATCCTTATGACATTGTGCAAATAACTTCACTTTGTAATTCTATGTTTGTCCTTTCAGGCTCAAACTAAATTAAGCCCTTGAGACATCATGAAATCTTTTTGACTGAGTGTGTGATGACTCCCTTCTTTGTCCAAGATATGAGCAACAATTTTGCCTTCATTTGCAGTCTAGGGTGCTAATAAATGAGGAGAAGTTGGACCATGTTCCCTATTTAATCCACCTCAGTGTTTCTTTGCAGGCAAATGTTACAGTAGTTTGGCTATTGTGAAAGTATAATTCATTTTTTAAAGCAAAATATTGAAATGCATCCATGATTCGAGAAAGGATGAGCAATTTGCAAAGCAAGCAAAAACCAGCAAAACTAGTTTTACAACTTATGATTGATGGAGTATGACTTAAAAAGTGCAGCAGCGAGGGGGGACATTTTATTCCTTGCACATACAGCAAACACTTTATTGAGATTAGTCATTCTGGAGTGTACAACATGTATCAACACAGTAACACAACCGAGCTCTGGGACAGTACACAGTAAATGTAGAACTCTGTCCCAGAAGTTACAGACATGTTTTAAACATTTCAACTTATTTGGCCATTGCATGCTTCATGCTTGATACTTTTTCACAGCAGTACAGATATGATAAATCATTTTCATTGCTGAGAAAATTCACAGCAAAGCCTTTGTGCATGTTTAAACATCAATATCATCCAGTAGTGCCCGTCCAAAGTTGAACTCTAATGATACTACTATCATCTTCAAAGCCTCTACTGACCTGTTGAGAACAGAAAATTAAGATGGCATTGCACTATTCAATGCATTTTAAAGACAGAAACTTGGCTCTTATATTGTTTTTAGTCAGTGTATTTGTGATTGTATGAGTGTGCAGATATATTTATTTAGTGATGGTATTTGACAAGGTTTACAAACAGACTATTTAAACAAATTTAAATGGGAAGGGTGTCTTGGCTTTTTTGGAAACTAAATTTCTAGCCTCTAAATAGCTTTAAAAAAATGATTGCTCTAATTTGTAAGGAAGTAGAACTAATTCAGTCCATTATATTAAAAATATGTTTTCTTGAGAACAATATGGTTAGAAAGAAAACCATGTGAAATTTTGTTTCTTTTCTCTCCACATTTGCATTTCCAGTCATTTTCCATAGGCTTATATGTGCAAATAAACTTGTTCTTAAATGAGCAATGTCACATTTGGGGATGTGTGCACTAACCCTCAAGACACTTTCTGAGTCCCAGAACCCACCCATACCCACAGTGTAGAGTTTGGAAGGGTAAAATCTGACTTCAAAGAAACATAACTGTTGAACATGAACTGGACAATATTCTTTAATAAAAATGACTTAAACATCACATATAAATCAATGAAATGTAATAAAGTTTGTTCCATTAACACACCTTTCATTTTCAATCCAGGATATCTTTTCTTTTTTACCATCAAGATAATTTAAATTTGTCTGCCAAAATAATGACCTTAATTGGTTCCTTATCTCTACAAATCTGAGCAAAACTATTTTTTTGAAGCTGTTGGGGGCCAGAGGGTTTTTTTCCATAAAATTTCAGGCTTTTCCCCAGAAAATGTAATGATTGGTCACTTTAAAAACTTCAAACAAACTGAGTTATTCCAGTTTGTGTACTTTATCGATGGAGATCAGCATAATGGAGTTCCCCCAGTTATGTGAAACAGCATGCAAAATAAAATCATCAAAGCTATTATCATTTAGCTGTTAGCTGAGTAATCTGAAATGATTTTGCTTTCCTTTGTGCAAATTTGAAATGATTAAATACCAAGATTTACTAATTCAGAGCAGTTTCACTACACATGTTCTGTTCCTGAAAAATCATTAATGATGGTGGACGTAAGAGTGATTTTGGATGATGTGAGTGAAAATCAGGAGTTTCTCTGGTTAGATCGAAAACATATTGAGCAGGCAGAGGAAGAATATGTTTGGCATTTGGATATTTTGTGACCTTTAGATTTGGACATTGAAGTTTCTGAGATTGAATCATCAGAAGAAGAGGATGCTGATAGCGCTGATGACATATTTCAAAAAATGTTGCACATAATTTTGTAAATATTGTATAAATAAGTTGTGAAAGACTTGAACAGATAAAAAAAAATACATCACTGTCTAGACAAATTCATTTGGAATAATTGGTGAAATTGTTTTAGATTTTATTGGATATAAGAAGAGAAATTAAGGTAAGTGTGAATGCATGTGCATGATGTTTACAAAATTTTCCAAACAGGTAAAAACGCTCAGGAGCACAAGCAGCTAGACACAGGTTAGTGCTGCTGGGGCATAGCAGTAGTGATACTGATAACAGTGCTGGTTAAAAAGATAATACCACATCAAAACCATTACGACTGTGTGAGATAATAATAATAATGATAATAATAATAATGAGGACCTTGTATTGCGCCTAATCTTTAGAAGCTCTAAGCGCTTTACAGCTTCTATAAAATGACTACACTACAGAAAAACAAAAAACAAAAACCATGAAATTGGAAAACATAAAAACACGCTGAAAACAAATAAGGTACAAAACATTATTAGGTCTCTAAGTTTGTTCCTGCAGTCGAGAAAGGTGAGTTTTAAGAGCACTCTTGAAAGGGACTACAGTGTCTAATTTCAATGGGCAATTCGTTCCACATGCTCTGTGTACATATGCCATTCATTGATTGTTGCCATGTGTAGTTTTTCTAGCAGAGTTAATGATATTAATGAGGAGAGTTTAGAGGGTGAGTAAGACATACATTCATCAATGGAACCACTTGACGCTGGAAGAATTTGCCAGTATGGATGGCTGTTTTGAAAACTTCTATATTATCTCAGGGACAGAAGGATATTCTGCAGAGAAAATGAAGACAGCTTATTAGCAACCAGTAACAGTGAGATTGATCAATTGGGGTTTCACGAAAAGACTTATTGGGATGTCTAAATACAAATGATGCCAATCTGACATCCATTATGACCACCACAGCCACCATCTTGAAAATCATGTCGCTGTTACTCCTAGATGGAATATCATATCAATTTTGTTTTCACCAGATGACTTTAATATGGTGTCTAACTGATACTGAATGAAATTTGTGATAATTTGACATCCTGTATAGCCACCTTAGCAGTTATTTTGAAAATATTGTCATTTGTACTATTTCAAAATTGAAGACCATATCAACCTGTGGTTTTCACCAATATATTTATCTATTTGGTTTTGATTAAAATGTGGCCTCTACAATGAAAATCTTGTCCCTGATTCTCTTGAATGGACATTCATATCAACATCAGGTATACACCAAAAGCCTTCTAATGGTGTCTAGTTAGACCTTAATGAAAATGGTCCAATCTTGAAAACCATATGACTTAACAGTGGTTAATCTGAAAATCTTATTGCTTAAGAAGAAATGGTATACTACTAAATTCTTGGAAATTCTTTTTGGACATTAGAGTCAGTCCCTTTCGAGGGAGTCTTGTTTATCAACATAGCAATGTGGTGGGGAGCATGGAAGTCAGAAATCAAGTTGTTAGCATGACACGTGTTCTGGTAATTATTACATTATGTATGGGTGAATATGGTCATTGTTTGTGGCTTTCTAAACATGATGAAATGCTTGTGGAATTAATTTGAAAAAAAATCACAGTACAAATATGAAGGATAACATCTTTAAACTTTAGGTTTTTTTTCTCACTGGTACAATAATCTCTGGAAACTTTATTTTGTACTGTCAGTGGGTTAGAGGTTGTATTTCAGATGATTGAAGGAGGAAAATACTGCAGAAAATCCTTATCTGAAACTGGAAGTGACATTTGATGAAAGTTGAATCTTGTGTGAGGTTGGACTGCATACTTTGTTTTCTTTCTTGTAGATATTTTAGAATCTGTGCTTGAGAAGCACCGTCATCTAGTGGCTGCTACCCCACCTCCTTCCCCAACTCAGGGAGAAAGGCGTACTTGTCAGCGACCATCTTCAGTCATGTTGTTCTCCTCATCACCACTAAAGTCAGGTATGATTTTCTGTCAGGATTTGGGTACAATTTTCCAGATGGAAAGACATACTCCTTTAAATTTTTAGTTCAAAATGTCAAATGCTCTGTGTGTGTGTGTATGTATATGTGTGTGTGTGTGTGTGTGTGTGTGTGTGCGTGTGTGTGTGTGTGTGTGTGTGTGTGTGTGTGTGTGTGTGTGTGTGTGTGTGTGTGTGTATACTCAGTATTAATTTAGTTAATTTTGCATTTTATGTTATAATACACCATGTCTTCAGATACAAATGCAAATGCTTATTTGAGGGGAAAAAGTCTTTATTTTATAAAATTATTTTCTGATGAGTAGTGACAGTGAGTTTTTTTTCTTCTTAAATCCTGTTGAATTTTGACCTTGAAAATTGATCCTCTTGCACAAACCTGTTATGATTGACCACCTTTCTTGAGAAACTGCTTTTTGTTGTCTTATCAGGTTTCCAGGACATGTTTTATTTAACTGTTAAATTGGGTTTGGGCTAAATTTAACAATCTCCAAATTTGTATTAAACAGACAAATGAATCCACAAACAATGCCTCATCAGCGATAGTTTGAATTGTTTTGTTTTTATTAATTAAACTGTAGATTTAGATAATTTAAGAGTAATCACAGCACATGGACTAATCTGTATTTTAGGTTCATTTTATGCGTCTCTTTAGCAATTTTGCAAAGCAAACATTTTTAGTATCTTCTGTTTCAGATTCATTTCTGGGAGACATTTTCAAATCTCCAGGGAAGTGGGTACAGGTTGAAGCACTGCCTCCACTGGACCCAGAGTCACAGCAGTTGTGTGTGTTGGCCCTCAGCTGTTTGTCTCATTACTTCAGTTGGATTCCGCTTTCAGCTACTATAACTCCTGCACTTCTCAGCACAATTTTCCACTTTGCTGGCTTTGGGTGTGAGAGTCATGGTAACAGATCAGCCAGTACCACCACTGCAAATTTCAGCAACAGTTTGCATGAATTAGGCATTTTGGCAATGAATTGCATAAATGAACTGTTGTCCAAAAATTGTGTTCCACAAGAATTCGAGGATTACTTGTTGCAGATGTTTCAGCAGACATTTTATTTGTTACAAAAACTGACAAAAGACAGTAGTACTAATTCTAGTGGGAATAGGCTTACCGAACTAGATGAAAGGTGGGTTTTTATGCTGGAATTCATATTATATATAAAAAAAATTAATGTAGATTTTGTTCTTGTTACAAACCATACATTTCTAGAACAAACAAGATAATAATTCATTCATGGAGATTACAAAGATCTCTTTCTTCAATCCATGAATTAAAATATTGATTTTAAATGCAGTTATTTTTTAGCAGTAGTGAATAAGAAAAGCTTACGGAATGACCTGTTTTCTGTCATCTGTTATCCATTAGAACAGAGTTTGTTGTCACTATTCCTCCTAAACTACTTGGAGGATTGCTATGAAACTTTATACATTAATCCAAAAGGTTTCGCTGGTTCCATGTGAAATTGGTGCCATTTAAACATCCATTATGACCAGTGGCTTTCTTGAAATTCATATTGCTTCTTGTTTGAATTGATGGTCAAATTAATATAGGGTTTTCAATTAAAAGACATGATGTCTAGTGTGTTCTACATGAAAATGATGCAGATCTTACATCCACTGTAGCCATAATGGTGACCAACTTGAATATCACATTTTTGTGCAAGAATATCAGAGATGATTTCAACTTTCAGCAGTTAAAAAGAAGAAGAAAAAGAGTCTTATGGATTCCTGTAATTTATTTTTAGTTAGTTGAGCATCAATCTATTCAAAGGACTCTTGTTTTTTTAAAAAAGCACAGAATCACTCACCATAAAACAAAATAGGTCACATTATGATTATTTTAATGTAAAATTACCCTATGTAGAGATGCTTCCAGGGTGTCTGAATGTGGGAATCATGTAAATGCTGTATGAATTTGCACACTTCGAGAGCAGTGATATACAAGAAGTAAAGTCATACATGTACAACTGTTATATGCACAATATACAGAGATTTAAACTGTTAATCCTTATAGTGTTTGTCATATTATTGGTAGGACAGATACCATGTGATTGAGTAATTTGCAAAATTTTTTTACAAATTTGTTTACTTGGAATGTGGTGATGCGAAAACTCTACAAATCAGTATTCATTTGCACAAATGAAAATGAACACTGTGCAGTATACAGACATAACTCAGATTCTGAACCAGAGATGGCTAAAACACGGTATTGGTGCTGAGAGTAGTCTCACTCACTTAAAAAATTGAAATGTTTGATAGAACATTTCAATGAAGCTCATTATATACCCTAGGGTGTCCCCTAGTCAGATCAAGTTAGATTTAGCTTGAACATGCATGCGATTTTGTTTAACAATTATTTCAATTCTGTGGTATAACAACAGTTACAGACACTACACTTGGTGTATAACATGCAAGAAAAACAGCATGAAAACTTTAAAACTTTATTTTTTTTCACAGTAACATCAGTAACAGGATATCAACATTTAAAGTAAACAACATAACTGGAAGTGGTAAACAACTTAATAACAAAATCAAAACATCTATGACAAAGGTATCACTTAGAAAAAAACCTAACCATGAAACTTTTGCATAACAAACATAAAAGACATAGAATAATCTTATTTAGGCATTTATCTAACACCAAGAAGAATATTTAAACAAACAAAATCATTAATACTGGCCAAAAGTATTGCAAACTTCCATAAGAGTCAGAAGTACATTGTCCATAAAATTGGTTACAGACACTACAAAACTATAGCATTTCAATACAGCTGCAGAACCATACATATCTCCATAAAATTCACTTCAAAAATAATTCAACATGAACACATTGACTAGAATTATTCATTAAATAAATGTTGATTAGTTAATAAAATGATAAAACCACATTGTAACAGGTATATGTCCAATATTTGTGTTAAAATTATGAACTGGTAAATAGCACTTGAAAGTTTAATACTAAATAGTGTTTGTAAGAGTAAAATATTGAAGTATAATGAATGTTCAATAAATCATAGTCACTAAAGTATTGTTCAACCCAAGGTGCTGACTCAAACACAGACCCATATGTGATTGATCTTAAGGTTACAGACACTACACATTAAACCTTTATTCATTGGTGAATCTCTGGCTGACCCAGTATTTCCTATTTCACAATCAGTCTGAATACACTCTTGCTGTATACTTTCATTCAGTTTGATACGCATTCTCCATGCTTGGGTTCTTTTCACAGCTTCTTTCTTCTTTCTACTTAATTCAGCAGTTTTCGGACTGCTTAAATCAACACTCTTATTAACCGATAATGCCAGGGCTGCTTTTTCTTTCTTTTTCTGGCGATACCTTTTCATTTCTTCACGTTTTTTCCTTCTTAATTCTTGTTGAAGATTTGAATCGGAAAGTGATTGCTGTTTTTTTAGTAGTCTTGCATCTTTTCTTCTTTCTCTATCAACCCTTTTTAGCTCCTCATGTTTCGCCTTATTTTCCCTGTTTTTTTCTCCAGGCTTGTACCTTTAGCCTCTTCTTCTCCCTTCTAGCTTTAATCTTCTGTTCATCTTCTTCTGGCTTATCTTTGCTTCCTAAAAACAAACAACTTCATTCTCATTTTTGTTCCTCTATGTATACGGATGAAATTTAGACTTTACAAAACATACTTGTAATGAGTACGCAATATGCTTTCATACATAAGCAAACTGGAATAACCTGTAGATTCTTAAAGAAAAGTATCTGATTGAAAAAGAAATAGCATAAAACCTGATGATTATTCAATGTTCTAGCATTTACAATGATTGCACACTTTCCTTAATAATGTAAACAACAGTCGGGTCAATTCACATGTCTAGTAGTGTCTGTAACCATTTGACAATATCAGCAATGTATCCAATACTAAGTCAGAGCTCATTGAATTCTCATAATATTTCTGTTTGAATTTACTAGTCTAATGATATGGAATGCAAAAATACTCAGTTTCAATTGCATATTATAAGAAATCACTGAAAATGTTGCCAGTTATCAGAAATCTAGACGAAAGAAACTATAAATATACCAAAATATTACAAATTGCAGACAGACAATATGTCAAAATTTAGCCTTACACATCAATACTGTAATAGGAAACATAATTTGGCTTCATTTTTTAAAAAAACAGGGATAAAGTCATAGACAGTATAAAAAGGGGATATTGGTTACAGACACTACAATTTAAGAGTGTGGTTTACCAATTCAATACAAACTTACCAGAGTTGTTCCCAGAGGTTTGCTTTTGTCGTCTTCCCATGTCTTAGGGATGTACCATGGTAAAGAACAGAAAAAGTAATTAGGCAGCTTCTTCTAGGATAAGAAATTCAGGTTACATTGTCTTGTAGTAAATTACTCAAACAGACAGTGCTGCAAGAATGATGCAATATTCAATCAAGAGAGTTATTGCATCACTTTTTTGCTCTTGGCTGCAGAGGTAAATAGATGATGCAGCATTACATCACATAAGATGGAACTTTCTATTGAGAAAAACAATGTTTTAATGACAAGTAGAACAATACTTTTATCTTTCATTTTTATACCTGTTTGTGTAGTGTCTGTAACTTTTTTTTTATTGAGTTGCAGTTTTTTAATGGTACAATACAGCACCACCAATTTTGGCCAACTTGGACATCACATGGATACACATGAGCCTTTGTAGGATTTATACTTTTCCATAATGAAACAACAAAATTATTGCCATATAAACTTGTAAAGGTTACAGACACTACAAAATTTAGAACTGGAAAGTTTGACAAAGAACAAGCTCTCATTCGAATATCTTGGCTAGCCATGTGATTTAAATGGTTTTACTACTTATTATAATATAAAGTCAAGTTCTAGATGTCAATAAAAGTTATAATGAATGTTATTTTGTACAAAATGTTGGCATATAACAACAGATTAGTGTTTGAATTTCAGTGTTGAAACAAAACTTCTACTGACGGTATTTTGCTTATAAAATCCATAATATTTTACCGATTTCTTTAATTCAAGAAGCAATATTTGCAGGATAGAATTCCGCATAAAACCAGACCAATAAATGCATAATTTCAGTATGATATTTAGAGAATTCTCTATTTTATATTCAAGCTTTTTTCGAGTGAGACTACATAACGCTCAAAAAATGACCATTTTTAGAGCTTGTTTCCATGCATATCTCAACAATGGGTTACACTAACCTCTTGAAATTTTCAGGAAAGTAAGAGAGGTATATGCCAGGCTTACCAATCTTTAAAATTGGTTCATATCTTGTTTAATTTTTCTATTTCATGCATATAACATGAAAATTCCTTTACCAGCACCAATACCGTGTTTTAGCCAAGAGGAAATCTAGTTTGATCACATTTTGTAGTACTTATAAGGATACAGGATAATTTTAATAGAAGATGCTCCTCACCATTACACTAACAATGTGATAATATTTCTTTTTCAGATACGTTGAAAAATTTACAGACTTTTTACGACTGTTTGTCAGTATTCACCTAAGAAGATTTGAATCAAATACAAACTTTCCAGTATTGGAATTTCTTGCCCTGTTATTTAAATATACATTCAGACAGGTAAGGATTTTTTTTCTTCTGAACTCTTAGTTATATGCATTGTGATTTATGCTGGAAAATAAGCATATTGAATGTCCTTAGTTTTGCACAGTTTTTCCTCTTAATGAGCCCTGCTTTGAGTTTTGGAGAGTTCCCAAGGAAACAATATTGACATTATGACCAATAAATGGGAGCTAAGTGCCTTTCCAAAGGACACACCTAGACAGCCATGCTTTTATGAGACATAAAAATTCATCTTCGTATGTAATTTGAAGGTTTATTTTATCTCAAGAGTATCTAATTATTTTAAGTGTTCATCTTTTCACACTAATCAGTATTTCAGCTAAGCAAAGATACCAATGTCAAATCAGATTTTTGTGACCACTCTGGTGGCCTATTGGTTAGAGTGGCCACCTCGGTAGTGAGATGTTATTGGTTCAAACCATGGCAGAATCATACCAAAGACTTACAAAAATGGTACTAACAGCTGCCTTGCTTGGCGCTCAGCATTAAGAGGTTAGTGTTAGGATTGTTTGGCCTGGTGTCAGGATAATTTGACTGGGTGGGACATGATGTCACATGTCAGTGGCATGATGCCCCAGTGTTATATATCACTATAAACTGCCACACTGCAGACATTGTAGCGATATGACAATTTTTTTAAAGCTACATTAAAAATCATTATCAGACACACCCACACTCAAATTTGTGTCTTGTCTCAGTAAACTTTACCCATCCCTTGGTTAGTGATGTATCACACCAATTGGCTTATGTAATATTATGCAATAATCCCCAACCCTGGTCAGCTGTTACAACTAGGGACTATTATTTTAAATAAATGGGTATAATCTAATGTTATACTACTGTTACTGCTACAACTACACATTATTAGCTCACCTTGCCATTGCTGTTTGGAGCTTATAAAAAGAAATCCACTGGACCAGATTTGATTAAATTTGCCAGAGGAAACTAGCATGATTCTTTTTCAGATTCTTTTATGTTTACATTCCACAATCACATTACTTTAGGAATATTAGCCCACTAACTTGCAAATCCAGCCCTACTAAAAGACTAAAATAGTCTTTATCCATTTCAATAGACTAAGGGCAATAACTCTTGACCATTACCTCCCATAGACACTGCCAATTGTTGCTATATTTTTGTTAGCTTCGCTGCTGTATTGGATAACCTTGTCCAGTTTATCCGCTGACTGTCCAAGCCATTATTACATTCTGATTGACTCGTCAAACATTTCTTTTTGAATTTATTGTGTGGATTAATCATTCTGCTGAAAGTTGTGTAGTCTTTTTACAATATCTGCCAACTTTGAGTGATTTTTTTTACCGTTATATCACTGCACAGTTTCCAGCCATTACTGACTGTCCAGCATTAGGGCAGCGTTCCCCAAATTTAGGCATTGTCTTTGGACCTATTAGTCCAGACACATGGGGTTTGTACCGGATCCATTGCATCTATTGCATAATGCACTGTCCCCTTCCATCTAGCCATCACTGGCTGTCCAGCTATTCCAACAGTGGGACCTTTTTGTTGAATTGGTCTAGCCAACTGTGATTTATGGAGATGTTCAGGACAGATCTGTCTGTCTAACTGTACTGTTGGTGACAGGCCCTTTCTATGATGGAGATTTCAGTGAGAAATCTGTCTCTCCAACCAGGACCTTGGAACAGCTTGTATCACTGATAGCTGGACCATCTTCTATACCACCAGCTTCAGGGCCAACCATTCGCCAGGCGAACCAGCTTCCAGTGCAGGACTTTACACATGTTCACTGCTTGTCCACAAGGAGAGCTTGTGATGTTTTCAAATTGATGATACTGAATCTTCAAGCCACCTGGTATATCTTCTCCAGAGCTCCAGTTAGACCCAGATAAGCCTCAACACACAGTGATTTTTACAGAACTCTACCATTCTTCACATTTTACTCAGATTCAGCCATGGAATGGGCTAAAGTTTAGCTTTCAAGCCACCACTGAGGTCATTTATAGGGTCTTTTTGTACTTCAGAATGGCCTCCACTTGGGGTGAATTGATATAGCTGTGCCACATATTGATACAATTTATGATATGCAGCCTGTGATACGATACATATCAATACACATATAAGCTTCATGTTCTTTCCATCTTTGGAAGTTATGTGGTGCCTTTTCATGTATGTTGACATTCTTGGTTGTATTTCCAGTATGCAGACTACAGATAGACATATAGCTATCATATATCTACATGCAATTCTCATTGATGAGAAAATAACAACAATACTTCCAAACAGCTTGGTTGCAGTGAGTTTTATCGAACATTTTAAGCCATTTAATAGTGGCTGCATTTAACTCCCTTGTTTTGTACAACATGAATTTGAAAACATCTTATTATCAATTTCGTGTCTCAGTTACACCTGGAAGACATTATGATGTTATTTTCAAAACATAAGAAATAATGCAATTTCCTTATGCAAAGAAAATCTCATCTAGAACAAATTCAGGCATGGGAATAAGGTTGACTACTAACAAAATCTATCACATTTTATTTCCTGCAGATGTAATAGACTACTTGCAGCAACAGGTACATGTATTTGTTAGTGAAGAAGGAAAACTAATGACACCACCCAGTCATATTCTAACAATTTTTTTAACTTACAAGGTGATTAACTTGAGCAGTTTGAAATCTGTCCCATAGCTCATTCTATGTGAATTTCATTTATTCCATTAGCATCTTCATTCACTGATTAAATATCTCTGCATAATAAATAAAAAAAAAAAAACTAGAAACTCCATATTTGTTCCCCATGTACAATTTAAGGAGAGATGATGACAAGAATTTATCTTAAGGGAGACCACCTCTATATCAAAGAAAACAGGAAGGGAGGAAGAAATGGTCATAGGTCAATATTAATCTAAACTTCAGTATATGTCTCTCTTTTAATTATTTCTGTTATTAATTGTTTTGTGCTTCTTTCTGAAGGGGTACATACAAAGCTAGCTATATCAGCATGAATATGTTGGGAAACTGATGTTTGTAACCATTATGTACAATTTTCCAGAGCTCACAGATACTATCTTCTGGGTACATTTGCTCCAAAATAGGATTTTTCACTAACATAAACTTTCTTTGTTTAATCAGTAGTTTACTGACTACTATTCTAAATTTCTTTTCTGTTCCATAATGCTGTACAAGTATGTTTTTTTAAAAATCAATTCTTCTTCTCTTGTAACAATATGTGTATCATTTTATCAAAAGTGTTGATACATTGAGAAATCAATAAATTGATTCACCGCTATCCAACACCCCCTGATGGACTTAAGGTGACAGGCACCTTCATTACTGATCTCCTGGCATTTTACAAATATATAATAGCTCTATGTCCACTCCCCTTTCAGAGCTAGTTCAGAATGTCGTCGTGCCTTTTCATTGTTGGATTTGGCAACATGGGTATCTTTCAGACTCACCGGAGACACCCGGCAATAGCCATGCTTGGGAGATGACAGTCTGGATTGCTAGGTCTTTACTAGTGCTGCTCACCATACTGTAGCCAATACTTTGACAGGTTTGGCCAATCAAATATATGTGATCCCCATCTCTCAAACCTTGTCAAACATTTCCTTTCCAGACAACCCTGTTTGGGTCACTGTTGCTTTGGAGGATGAATAGAGGAAGTTCTGAGCCAGGCACTCTTGAACTGCCTCTACATGTTGCTGCTTCACCTACACAGACATTTGGAACCACTCAGCCCTTGCCAATGTGAAAGGGATGTTATGTGACCTCAGGAATGGGCACTTCTCAGTCACATGTGCACCAGTATCGATCCCAATGAAGCAATCATTCAGAGGTGGAAAGAAACAAAATTTTATGTTCACTTGATCTCCCCATTTCCTCAGAATGGGTGATGGTGATCCAATTCATTTGAAAGGGCTTTGGACTATGTTCAGCATCAATCCCTTGCTCTCTACTCCTCACTCCACTTCACAGATGCACAGTCAGATCAGGAGAATGAAGCCTTTCTACAGCAGGAGATATGGTCACTCGTAAAAAAAATGGTGGTTGAGCTTGTGCAAAGACCAGACTCCCTAGTTTTTTTTATTCTTGGCTGTTTCTTTTTCAGAAAGCAAACAGCAAGTTGAGTACCAACATCGAATGGAGTTGCCTCAACCAATTCAGTATGGAGAGAGTGAGATCAGTGCACCTCTACTTTTGATGGGACAAGCATGCCATCAATCTCAATCTGAATAGTGCATATTTTCACATCCATGTCCACCTTCTGTCCTAAATATTTTCTCTATTTTTGCTGATGCACTTTGTTAGTTCAGAGTCCTCCCTTTGGTCTCAATATCAGTCTCTGGGCTTTTACTGAGATGGACTACATCATCACCTGTTCCGATTGACATCATCCACAATGTTGGCAATGTATCTGGACAACATGCTCCAGAAATATATGGTAAGTTATATTCTACCCCAAAGCAGGAATAATCTCTTTCTTGTAGATCAGCCAGGCTTTCTAGTAAACTTGGAAAAGTCAAACCTCCATCCATCCCTGAATTTTGTCCATCTGCACATGGATTTTGTAGCCAACAAGAATCTGGTACGACTTCCTTGTGTTATGTAATTAGAATTGCCAAGCTCATTGAATCTATTTCCAACATGACTTGGATTTCATCAAGAGAGTTTTTGCAACTCATTGGTTTATTCAGTGTGGCAGTGGACTTTATGCTGCTTGCGCATTATGAGCACAAGGACATCCCTTTTAAAGCCTCTATGATCAGTCATGGTCACACCTGAGATTCAATTATTACTGTGTCAGCCCAGGTTAACTGACCATGAGAAACTCACTGGAGAAGCACCATGTGGAAATAACAGTAGGCAAGAAAGCTAGTGTGTATGATGGTTGGGATGCTCACTGTTTTCCGACCTTTAGCAACACCAGGGAGCCTTTGCACATCAACATGAAGACTGTCATCAGTGCCTTTCACTTCTGATAAGACTGACTTTGAGGCAGAAATGATCAAACATCTGTGTGGTGGTGATCTATCTCCTCAAACAGAGAGGCCCAATATCAACCAACCTGTGTGCTCAGATTTAGCAGTTTCTTCATTGGTGTCACAATCTCCATGTAAATCAGACACATTCCCAGCAGACTCACTGTCTTGGCTGACACTCTCTCCAGAAGCGGTCAAGTCATTGACACAGAATGGTCTTTCCTTTGATCAGTCATCACAGGGTTTGGAATTTTGGTGGTGTCCGATGATTGACCTCTTTATCTCTTTGTGACAAGGTGGAATCACAAGCTACCCACATTTGTCTCTCCAGTTCAAGGGCTGTTAATGCACTCTCAATCATTTGGGAGGGGTTCTGGGCATTTGCCTTCCCTCCAACGGTGCTGAGACCAAAATTACGCCAGAAATGATGGGGTTAGAATGACAATACGAGTCTGATAGCCCCTCTCATGTGCTTTCCTTTATTTCCATTTATGGCAACTGTATAGGACACATTAACAAGAAATCAGGTAAATTCCTACAATTTTAAACTTTTCCTCACAAATTCATTATACTGTATTGATAAGGTAGTTAATTAGTGGGCCAGTCTATACTTTTTTAAAAATGGTGCCAGATGCTAAGCGAAATAGGTTTTATGGTGTGACTTGTGGATGTTATGACTGAAAAAGCTTCAAGACATGTCTGGTTAAGAAATGGGAAAAAGAAAAAACTCCCCATTCATGAAGGAATAACCTTTGACCTTGACATGAAACTGCCACTTTTGTTGGATTTTCCTGGGAACCTTTTGACATTAAGACAGTAATTAATTGTGTAATCTTACTGGGATCTCCTGTGCATATGTATAAACAAATCATGTTGTGCTGAACTAAACTTAGGAAAAGTTCATTCTTTAGTTGTGTTATGACTCTGTAGTCTTAGATTAAGTAATAGAAAAGAGTGATAACAAATAGGTTTAATGAAAATTCAACAAATAATTTATTTCTCTGCAATATAAAAGTGAAAATTTAACAAGAATACACATACACAATGTCACAGAATTAGGCGAAAATTTAATTTATTTTCTAATTGATTTACAAACTAATCTCACCATTTTCTTTGTTTCGTCGTACATGTATTGCCTGGGGTGAATAAGTGGTTTTCTCCAAGGTAAGCGGCGTGTAACGATTTGCATGTGCCTGACTTTGAATTACATGAAATCCGGAACATTTAGATTCACAGGGTGCACGGTAATCTTGCCGTGATTTCTGCTCACCTATTTGAGGGTATATAAGGCAGAATATTTATGATCAATATTACGGGACCTAAAGTATCTAATCACAGGATAGATAGCTCGTCTTTCAATCTCCAGCCAAAGGGGTGAGTGTTAAATTTATATTTTGTTTTATTGTGAATTTTATTCAGTTTATCATTTCATATAATGATGCCTTTATTGCAATGCAGATTTTAAACGTGGAATATTTGGAATTACTAGTCACTATTAGACTTTAAATGCAATAGCGTAATCTAAGGTTTAGATTATTTTTTGAGACAACTATTATTAGTCTGGTTTCTTTATTGTAGCTGATAGCGCATCTGATAACATCTGATAATCTCTGATAGCATCTCTGATAACGCATCTGATAGCGCATCTGATAACATCTGATAACATCGTTGATAACGTCTTTGAGATCGTAGCTGAAATTGTTGCTGATTTAATGTGCAATCGAATTGAAGTATCTGACTGTCTGTCTGTCGAACTGTCTGTTCGTCTACATCTGTCGTGACGTGTAAATATCCAGAAATCTAGAAGTCCGAGTGTCGGAGCTGTCTAGAGTTGTAAACATCCGGGGCGACATCTAGGGTATTGAGGAACGTTGGTTCTAGTAGATGTTGTATGCTGTCTGTACGTATAACTGTGGTGGATCCGTGAAGGGCAAACGGCCGATAAAAGTATTGGTCAACCCTAGGTCTTCGGGGAAACTGGGCGGCGATTCAACTGTTGGTGAATCGTACGGTTATACAGGGTCGAGACACGTGTGTGTTGCAATTGTAGTACAATTGAATACATAGTTGTATTTACATGGTTACTTCAGATCACAGTAGTATTTCAAGGGATTGCATGAATCTCAATAAAAGCTAGCAACTTTATTAAATACATGTATATGTTCGTGCTAGTTGTCGCAGTCCATACGTGCGATAGTATAGTTTGATGTTTTGTGTTTGTTATCGTAATTTATACTTGCGGTAATATAACTTTCGTAAAGGTTCCTTGGATCTGTGTATAGTCCAAGAGATCCCTTTATATCTATGTTTTATTTTGTATTGATATTTCATTTATTCATGTATTGTGAATGGTTGTGAGTGTAATTGTGGGTTGAGCGCATGAGTTATTGTGTTGATACATCATTATTTTTCATTAATAATTTATTTCATAAATATATATTTTCTTTCACATATTGTGTTTGTGTTGTTCATTTAATCCACCATCCTCTCGGTAACAATTCTGTTACACACAATATTGTGAATTTAATCCCAAATAGTGATAAAATTTCTATATTGAGTGCAAGAGTATAGAATATTCTGACTGAATTCCCTTGGTGTTCCGATCTTGAAAATGTTGATGTATCAGTAGCCTGGAATAGTTTCATGGGTGAAGAATCTTGATGTATCACAATAATGTAATCCAGAATGTCACTGAATGAATTCACAATAATCCCAGAATAGTGATTTAGTCCAAAAGGATCAATGAGCACTTTGTAATTTATGATGAATATTTAAATAAATAAATCCTCTAAAATTATGACTGAACACAATCAAAACACTGATTCCACTACATAGATATTGCAATGGGAGTAAGTAATTCTGATGTCAACAACCTTCATATAAAAACCTAAGACATAATAAGAGGACCAGGATGAGGGTCAAATGCAGATTTCCAGAACATTCACAGTTAAATTGCCTGGCAAAGATCAGGTAAACATTGTTTTTTCGATGGGAAACAAATGTCCTGAACTCAAATCTAAGTAAGTATGTTTACCGAAAAGTAATATTTATATTAAAATATAATCCACAATCAGAAACAAAAATTAGCTACTGGAATACATTGATTATAAGATGACCTTTTCACTCTATAATCTTGTAAAAAGCCAAACACAGTATGATATGCATAACAGTAGAGCAATCATGCTTGTCCTGGGTAACACAGCTGAAAGGTGGGATGTTAAGCAATCTAGCTCTTACCTTTTATCCTAATGTAATGTGATCAGGAAATATATTTGATGGAGATATGCATAACAGTAGAGCAATCATGCTTGTCCTGGGTAACTGTGATCAGGTAATATATTTGATGGAGAATGCCATTTTTGGGGGGTATTACATTATGTTTCACTGATAATACCTGATCACATTACAGAATAATCCCTCCAACCCTTCTCCACATTGCAAATATTCTTTAAGGTTTTGATGAAGTAAAAAAAAAACTGGCACAGCCAGGTATAACAGTGGCCATAGGCCAGAATGGGTTGAAAGAGGAGTTAACATGTAAGAGTTACTTCCCTTTGTCAATACAACATACAGAAAGACATTTTCCATGTTTCTGGGAGGGCTGGATTAGGAGGTAGCAGAATATTGACTTAATGTAATGTGGTCAGATATGTATTATTGGAGAAGCATAATTACTAAAAAGTTTACTTTCTTTTTAGTTGTGCAGAACCAAATGTTAAAAACAAATTTAATGTTTTTGAATATTTACAACTTACAAGATTTGTTTCCCCCCTTTTAATACTTTTACTACAGTTAATATAATATGCATGCTGATTATCTTCCTCTTTTTTAAAATGCTTTCATTGCTTTTCAGCATTGAAAGATCTTTTTTACTTCATTGTTTTCTTTTCTATTGCAGCCTACCAATGAAGGTTTATATAATTGTTTAGATATCTGGACAATTTTTCTAGACTATCTTCATACCAAAACAAAGGACAGGATGACAGACACACAGGCCATAGTGTTGAGGTCAGTTGGTGCCACTATTTTTTTAATTGTTTTTAAACACTCCAACAGTTAGAGTTGATGTCATAGTGTCATTAATTTTATTCAGCAGTTCACTTCCATATGCAGTCATGAAATTAGATGGTTATATTTATTAGGAAGAGTATTGCTATCAGCTCACATAGATTCATTTCAGTGATTTACTTTATAGACTGCAGTGATTTTCTTTAGGGTTTATCATTTATAACTATTTTTTACTGTTTCTTGTAGTGTCAACCAGCTTGATAAATGCATTTCATTACAGGACTTAGATTTTTACCCTGCAAAATTTTGATGCTACACTATCCTTTCTTTCCCTATTCATTGTTTTTGTTCATTTCTTTTGTTACACCTTCATTATCATGAACCCCTAATTTAATTACACTGATGAGATTATGATCAGAGACACTTCCAGAATGAGATCTCTGCTGCAGCAGGCATTGAAATCAGTATTGGAAGACAGTTGTCAATTTCATAATAGCAGAAAGTAGACTCTAATACAAGAGCAAAACCGCTCCGGTGGCCTAGTGGTTAGAGCGTCCGCCCCGGAAGCGGGATGTCGGTTCAATCCCCGGCCGAGTCATACCAAAGACTTACAAAAATGGTACTAACAGCTGCCTCGCTTGACGCTCAGCATTAAGAGGTTAGTGTTAGGACTGGTCGGCCTGGTGTCAGGATAATGTGACTGGGTGAGACATCATGCTACATGTCTGCGGCATGATGTCTCAGTGCTAGACATCACTATAAACTGCCTCACTGCAGACATCGTAGCGATATGACTGAAAAATTGTTAAAGCTACGTTAAAAATCCTAATCAAACAAACAAACAAGAGCATTGTAGGAAAACAAGGTCTGGGAGCATTTCACATCCAGCACTGGAAGGAAACTTACCCAGCTGTAAAATGGTCAGTGATCCAAGATGAGCAGAGGAAAGTTTAGGAAGGGTGTGGATGATCCTGGATTGGCCCAGTGGGAAGCATGGGAACATGGACCAATTGGTCACTAGTGGAATGGAAGCTAATGTGGTCCAGCATCATCACAGAAGGGGATCATTAATGTAGATCATGGGAAGAAATTGTGTTTTTTTTCCTTCTGGAAGTTGTTCATATGTCTCTTGGGTCAAATCTAATGATTTGGTCAGGGATTAGGGGAAGCCAGTAGGGATTGAGTTGACTATTTGTTAAGAGGAGATAGGTGAAGAGGCTCATGTAAGAAAGTTGACCAAGTATGCAAAACTGTTGGAGACATGGAAAAGAAGGGGATGGTGCACTAGATTATTAGAAGTGGGAAGAATAACCTTTCCAACACAATCGATCTGGAAGATGCTTGCTCTAATGATAACAGGAAGAAACTGCAAACTGGCATTTCAGGCTCTTGACAAAACTGCAGAAAATGCATCCAGCTGGTTATGAATGAAACATGAATACAGAACTATCTGCATACGCACCCATAGGTAGTGACTGATCATCAGAAATATGTTCCAAGATAAGGGGCTAACACCCAGTATGAGATGGTCCCAGTTGATAATGGTTGTGGTACAGCAGTGTATATTAATATATTTATAAATTCAGTATTTTGGGCTCTATTTCACTCATACTCGTGAAAATTGTTTTTCTTTAAAAACAGCTCAAGGATAGTAATGTAACCATCTGAAAAATAGAACAACATGACCCAGTTTCCATGCTCGAGTGACTTGTAATTGCAGCCATCATTACATCATATCTTTCAAACCTACTTTGCCTAGTCATGAAAACTGATTAGCAGATGCATCCCAAGAAGCTTAAATCAACCAAATCAAAACAGTTATTGTGATTAAAATTTTTAAATCTAAATGACTTTCTTGATGAGCCATTCATTTGTTACACTTTGAACATCTTCCACCTTATTTCACCCCCACTCATGAAAATTGGTTGGTTTAAAAAATGTAACACAACCTAAACAAAACGTCTTTGTGACCTAATTTTCATGCTCGCAATGCATCTTTTCTACCATTAATAATTTCGACCTACACTCATGAAAATTGGTAAGTTTTAATGATAAATTGTTGAAAATGTACATTTTGATGTATCATCATGAGCAATATATCACAATATTTCCCACCGCCATGATGGCTTTGTTTTTAGTTTAGACTCGTGTTTAGAACTTAATTAACTGAGTCCTTTCCAGGCCAGCATGGTCAGCTGTATCAGTTTAAGGTACATCTGTTACCCCAGCATATTTTTTAATACCAGTCTGTGTATTGTGGTTCTAACATTTTTATATTGATGATATAAGCTTTGTAATACATGTACTGTAATACTTATATCTGGAATGATCTGATTTACAAAAATCGAAGTAATCATTTGTATGAATTATGGATCTTATTTGCTCATCAATCTCAAGTTTTGTTTTGGCAGCATAACCTTACATAAGATTGTTGGATTTAATCTTTGTATTGATGAAATCCTGGAAGAGTTTAATATTCAGACATTATAATTCTTTCTTGGTTGTACTTTGAACAATATTCTCTATATAATGTTGAAGAAATAGGAACTATTTGCCTTTTCCATGAACTGATCAAGGCAGTCAGTCTGTGCTAGCCAGTGTGGGTATTGAACTTGTGATGCTTGGATTACAAGTCAGATGCTGTACCAGCTGAGCTTCTGTGGAACCTTTCTTATAAGAGTTATTTTAAAGTTGCAGTATCATTCATTATTGGAGTGATTGCACGATGGTCATTCTGGATTTCAAGCATATTTTATATGCAGTTTTTACTTGTTGAACTGGGGCCTCGAGTGCCCAAGTGGTCTAAAGTGCTCTCTGTTATGGATCACTGCCATCTCACCTCTGTCTGCATGGGTTCGATTCTTGGATTTAGGCAATGTGGGTATGTGATGAAGCTTGGCAATAGCTTCTCTTGGGTCGGTGGTTCTTTCTGGGGGTTTTCCCCTGGTTCTTCCTCCACCATTAATACTGGCCACCATGTATAGCCTATTGTGGGCTGAAAAATGTCGTTAAACCTTACAACAACTAAATCTTGAACTGAGTTTGATTGCCAATATCCCAGTAGAGTGTTATGTGCCATAATTAATGGATACACCCCACTTGGGTTTTTTATTAGTGGATTCTGTTCACAATGTACCAGTCTAAAATAGTTCTTGTTTCGTTTTAAAGAACAGACTGTATCAATAAGTTGATACAGTACAAATTACAAGGGACCAGGATTGGTGATCATAAAATTCTGTGCTTGAGTTTAAACTCCATGCCAATCAAAAGGTTTTTTTTCCAGCTTGAGTTTCTCTTGAGGAATTTCAACAGTTAGGTCTTTTTTTATTAGTTTGCATTCAGTATCAAGCTGAACTTATTCACTGATATTTTCTGATCACCAGGCCAGAATGTTTTTCAGAGGACATGTGTGTAAGAAGTGCTTCTGTGGCATATTTTTGTACTCAGCTGCCTGAAAATGAGATGGCTTTATTTGCATGTGTGACCACAGTTTGATTGTTGTAATTATGTGTTAATTTACTAAGTACAAAACATATATACGAGATGCCTGAAAAGAATTGTTTTTAAACAAAAAACGTCCTGTATTCAAGCAACACATATACATGTAGTTATAACATTTAGCAAAGATGTTTTCATTGAACCAGCTAAAACATGCTTGATCATGTGAGATTTCAAGAATGCTGGAGAAATGGCAGAAAACCATTACATGTCCAATATTTGAAAATGTCAGAATAAGACAAACAAAATTAGATAATATAGGGCTACAAGTTATCGATATTTGTTAGAGCTGTACCGATGACACTTTTTGCCGATTATGCCGATACCGCATATGGCTGATTATTAAAATTGCCGATACCGATTATGAGACCGATTATTTTATTATCACAGTATACATTCTCGCGTATAAGCTTGGTAATTTAGGAAAAAATAAAGGCCTGGAAGAAGGGGAGGGTCGGCTTATTCGAGGGTCAATGTCTAAACTTTACCGTTTTAGGTCTTTTTCTTGACTACTGTAACAGCTGTAAATCTTGGAACATGAAACAATAACTTTTTTCCGTGTCTTAAGACATAGGCATGTTAAAAAAAAGTTACTTTCGGTGACCCGATAATTATTAAACTGTTATAAAATACTATGATTGATTTTGTTATTATTTTGCATGTGCATATTTCTGATATTTCCGAAAACGAAATTAAATAAAGGTAAATACAGACTTCATAATTCATGGGCCAGGGAGACCATGTACTATAATGTACAGTACTTACACAGTGCAAAGAGTGCATAGTGTCACTTAAATCCATATTTATTCCCAAACATATTGGATGCAGATTTTGCTTTATTCGTTGCTTCGACCAAATTGCATTCTTCTAGATAACATTTCAGATAGTCCTTAATAGCTGTTTCATTTACAATGAATCACATCTCAAGAGTTACTCATTTTCAATGATAAAAACGATCCTACAAATTGAGGCAATATGTTTAAAAAGGTACGCACGTTTGATTGTACAAGGCACATAACCATCATAATGTACATGCTCACGAAGAGTGGTAATAATAAAAGCTAAAATTCTCATATAGATCGATTAAGATCAAGATCAATCAATTTTAGTTTTGTCTTTTGGCTGAACAAACATCATAACTTCCCACACATTAGAAAGCTTGATGTATCGGCGTCTTTTTTGATGATAGTCGGTGAATTTCTCTATAGTTTTGCGACAGCAGTACAGGCCAGTTAATCATTAAAATGCCTGAAACTGGCTTGTGACAAGAGGAATTTTGAACGCTAACTATACCAGTACATTGATACAGACGCGTAGCTAGAGTGTTAGGAGCCCGGGGACAAGATTCATTTTTACGTTCCCGGGTTCTTCTTCCACCAATAATACTGGCCGCCATGTATAGCCTATCGTGTGCTGAAAAATGGCGTTAAACTCAACAACAACAGCTACAACAACAACATTTAACGATGGTAATTAACATTGGTATATACAGTCTAAAAATGCCAGATGTTAACTCGTGTAAGTTTATTTCATGGGAATGGCATTGGAGTTAAGCATTCGTAGTGTGACATTCTATTTAGTGAAGATGCGAATTCTTTATAGAAAAGTAATTATTTTGTCACAACAATAATTCACAGGTGATGCAACAGAACATGTAGGACTTTTCTTGTTTAGAAGAAAATGAAAATCGAGGACATATTGTAATAATTAGGAGTTCTCAGCAAAAATCAGCGGTAGTTTACATCAAGTGTGTTAAAACAGTAGTTACTTTTAAGAATATATTGTCTTTCAGTTAATCCCCAAATCAATTGTTTATTCTTTAGTTTTCACTATTTAATTCTGTTTTAAAATTCATGCCATGTCAAGATGAGTGCTATAATTGAAATTATATTTTGGAAATTTATTTGCATTGGCACCGATTATTTTTGCCGATACCGATTATACCAATTGTTCTAATAATCGGCCCGATTATGAGTACGCGCGATTAATTGGTACAGCTCTAATATTTGTGTGATTTTTCCTTCATAGAAATTACATAGTCATAAATATTAATGAATGGACATGCATATTTCACAGAAATGAGCAAAGAAGGAAATATTGTGAATGAAGGTACATTGAAAGACATGATCACCTTCAAGCAGCAACAACTTTGAATATAATATGTACTTTAAAATAAAGTTATTAGTTAACATCATTACCTGCTGGTGACATCACAGAAATTGTGACATAAATGATCATATCTCGGGTAAAGAATTTCATGGTGGAAGTAATGCTCATCTTGTATAGCATGCAGTATAGAATATAAATGTTTTTAGTAAGCAATGATAAGATTTTATAACTAAGTTTCCACATCTTGAACATAGTTCTTTGCATTTACATAGCAGATTTGGTTCCATCAACTTGTGCTTGATACTACAGATTGTAAAAAAGGTTCCACTCTCTAATCTTTCAAGCTGCAGTTCATCCAACTAGTACCTCTAGTAAATGAGTGTAACAGCAGCAGAAATAGTAAGGCCAAAAACAATACCTGTAAACATTTTATATTCTAGATACAAAGAAGCACTCACCTCTTTGGTCACCCATATTCTACAGAAGTTGCAGTTCAGATACAATCAGTCACAGCTGGAAGAACTGGATGATGAAATGCTAGATGACAATGTAAGTACTTTTTTTGTCTTGCCTGCTTCATCAGTGGGTGAGAACTTAGGATCAATTTGTAGACATCATCATATTAAAAAGAATTATTAAAGATTTTGAAAGATGTTCTAAAGGCAGGTGTGCTTTGCAGATTAGACTTAACCTCCATGAAGCATTGCTATTCCCTTAGGGTTTACAGAGCTATGTTTTGTCAGTAGTTAGCATACTGTATTTGTAGCTAGAAGGGTGCAGGTTCAAATTCAGCACAAACTAGGCTATGCCTGTGACCATGGTATAACCCTAGGCAGCTCACTGAACTCCAATTCTTTGGGCATGATATGAGCTTTCATGTGTTGATGTGCTGTATAGTTTTAGTGCACTTTAGAACAGTGTCACATTTCTTAGTGTTATATAATTACACTTTAAAACAAAACTAATCCACTTTCTTACAGATTAAAATTGACACTTTTTGTTGAAATGTAAACTTTTTGACAAGAATTTTCAAATAGGATTAAATGTTTTTGATCAGTTGCTTTCATACTCACACTTTGTAATGGGCAGAAGAATGAGTATTTTGCACTTGAATGCAGTCTTTCCTAAAACGGCATTACATTCCAAGTGTTTCTTTCACTTTAGTATTGAATTCTGGCAAGAGATACAACTGTTTCCTTGCCTTTAAAAATTTTTAATTTGCCAAAAGCTGCTTGACATGTAATATTCTGTAACTGCACATATAAATATGTACTTTGCAAAGTATACAATTTTTATTTAAGTGTTAGCGCTTGAACTTCTTGTGTTTTCTTTATTTAGATAGTTACTACATCAGAGTATTTAGGTCTGACTTGATATATATGGTGAAATATATATATATATATATATATATATATATATATATATATATATATATATATATATATATATATATATATATATATATATATATATATATATATATATATATGATTTAATTTATATTTACTTTTAATTTAATAGATTGTTTGTTACTGTAAAAATTTTTATTTTGTATCATATTGATATAAAGTTTTCCAATATAGAATTCAGAGGTTTTTATTTAAGAAGTAAACAACATAAATTGCTAATAATAGTTGAAACTTTCTTTGAAACTAGTAAACATCTTTTTAAAATTTCTTTCCTAGAGTGAAAAATCATTGATCATTCCCATGGACATACTGGGTGTGCATGATTTTTCACAAGCAAATAATTTTGACGAAGTTCTGGAACATGATCACGAGACTTTTATACTGGCATCTGTTTTATGAAGATGCTAAGATTTTTTTCAGTTTTGGGCTTTACACATGATATCAAGTTCTTCACATTATTAAATTCTATGTTTAATTCTCTTCAGAGCATTTGGCTTTTAAAAGATTAATTCGTTTATTTGGAAATATTTGAGTGCTCAGACAGAATTCTTGGACAAAAACAGTTTATCAAAATTTTATTCGGGTTTCCAACACCAGACTGTTATTTCTTGTGTTTCTACAGGGAACTGTAGATATAGTACAGTACAGGATACAGCATGCATTGCCGCATTCATCTAGGCTTTTCCATCGGAACTCACACTTTAATCCATTAGAACATATCATTACTTAGACTTTTAAAATTTAATTTACGGATTATTCTTGGATTAATTTTATATTTGATTATTAAAACTGTGTTCTTTTTTTCCATTTTCACATTGTTTTAACAGCGTAATAAATTATTTGTTAAATTTTACAAAGCTTATTGATTTCACTATTTCTGTATTACTGTTTATTAGAGCCTAAACACGTAACAATGGAAATATATGTCGTTTAATTTATTTGAGTGAAGTATTAAGAAAATCAATTGTTTTAACCCATCAAATCTCATCTATTACTGGAAACTGGTCATTTTGCTGGGACTGGTCTAGTGATGTACACATTTAATAAAACAAGTATGTGCTGACTGAAGTCAGGTCTAATGTCTGTTTCATCAAGATTGACTTTGACAACAGAAAGTATCATGAAAATTATATGAAAGGTAGTTGTTTTATCCTTCAAAATTTTTGTAGCAATTTCAACTCAGTTACTTCTGAAATAATGACAATTGCCCAAAATACATAAATGAGCCAAATCACTTAGACTAGTTCAGGAATTTAATTATGGAACACCATTATTTGTATTGATACTCTCAGTAAAAGACTGATCCATCTGCATCCAAAATAAGGTTATCATGGGGAAGTATACCATTGAATAAAACTGAGACAAAATCAGCTTTAAAAACCCACCACCCATCCCCATCTGCCTATTCCATGATAAAAAAAATCCTCCAAATTTGCTGTATTATTTTACTGTAGAATTCCTCTTTCAAAATTTGAAAGCGATATTGATTTGTCCTTTTCTTGATGCTACATGTTCGATGTAACAAAATTCCTCTCCTCTAACATTTTTCCATCATAAACATCACATCAATAAAGCCAGTTTCACTTGATAATGTTTGGCACCACGTTTTTTTAATATAGACTGGTCCGCTACGTAAGTGTGTATCAAACTATAATTAATCTGTAACAAAAGGTTTAAAATGAAAGAACCCATCTGTTTTCTTTGACTGTCTTGTACAGTACATAAATTTTGCTTTCACTGTATCAGATCACATTTCTGCAAGTTTCAAATGGACTTTTTCCAGTTTCACTTGTGGACAAATATTGACTATCTTACTGAAGTCTTATTAGGGTTGGCAGTTGAGTTTATTTTAACATGTTCTGACCCTCTGTTTAAAGTATGTTATGCTTTACGGGTGCTATATTTTTTTAATATATCTTTTATATATCTTTTAAAGAATTTTAACTGCTTTAACTTCCTTGTTGTAGTACACGTTTATGTTATCTTTAGTGTTTGTAACTTTTTTTTAGGGATTGTTGATGTTTCTAAAGTTTTTTTCTTCAATTCTTCATCTATTTTCAAACTTAAGTTTTAATTGGTAATATATCGTCAATATTGTGCTGACATACTATTAAAACAATACATATTGAACTATTAATATTACAGTCTTGTGAAATTCTAGCTATTCAGAACAAATTGAGTGTGAACAGGTCATCAGAGGCTTCCTGTAGATAAACTTCTGTCTGAAAATGTAATGCAGTTGAAAATATTTTGTTATGGTAATTACATTTTTCTGCTTGAAAACATTAGCAAACCGCTTTTATTGGAGCAGAATCTAGATCAGTTTTTATGTGTGAATCTGTTGTTTATGTTTTGCTTTGAACCATTATAGGAAGAAACAGAATGGCAGCATTTCTTAAGACAGTGCCTGGAGGTTATTGCAAAATTGGCTGAGATTGTTACAGCTGAAACATTTCAGATTTTGGTAAGTCTTTCAAGGAACATTTAAGCAGCTACAAGCATTTTGCTAGTCATTTATGCACTATAGAATATTACTCAATTGTATTAAAAATGATTTATTGCAGGCATTGTAAGAAATATTGGATACATGAGTAAATGCATTTATTCTCTCTCCATCACTCACTCTGTCTCTTTCTCTCAAAAATGCCACTTTTCATTACTAATATTCAATAACATCAACTCGTAACTAAAATAACATCAACACTTAATTAAAATATTTTTAAAATATTGGGCTCTTTCTGTGTGGGCTTCTCATGGGCTAGTATCTGAATGTAAAGACTGATTCCCAATCGGTGCTAGGCTGATCCCAGCATTACAGTGTATTCTGTGCTGATCCCATCTGTCAGATACTCTTCTATATTTAACTTCAGTAGGTATACATGTTAGCAACACATCATGCCAATCAAAAGTAAATTTGTACAATTGTAAAAATAAAAAGTGGGCCTTGTAAATGTCAGCTAAGATTAAAAAAAAGAGACATAATCATTTTAACTCTAAGAGGAGATGAATCACTGGTTACTTTGCTTGCAGTAGTTTCATAACTTCATTGAGATATATCATTTTAGTCAAAAATATATTGAAGCTAATTGCTTAAATATGTTTTCACAAAATACTATATGACTCATTAAATCTGTTTTCATTTGAGAGATAAAGAGAAGTAAATACTTGAGACATTTGTTTCAAATAACATGTTTAAAGGGGTTTGATATGAAAAGGAATATTATCTCCTATTTATGTTTATCCCTGTGATCCTGTAATATATTATCCAAATTGATTGTCATTCTCTCCCATTTATGCTTATCCCTGTGATCATATCTTATATTATCCAAACTGTCATTATGTCCCATTTATTTTTATCCCTGCGATCCTGTAATATGTTATCCAAATTGATTGTCGATATCTCCCATTTATTTTTATCCCTGTGATCCTGTAATTTATTATCCAAACTGATTGTCATTATCTCCCATTTATGCTTATCCCTGTGATCATATCTTATATTATCCAAACTGATTGTCATTATCTCCCATTTATTTTTATCCCTGTGAGCCTGTAATATATTATCCAAACTGATTGTCATTATCTCCCTTTTATGTTTATCCGAGTGATCCTGTAATATATTATTCAAACTGATTGTCATTATTTCCCATTTATGTTTATCCGAGTGATCCTGTAATATGTTATCCAAACTGATTGTCGATATCTCCCATTTATTTTTATCCCTGTGATCCTGTAATTTATTATCCAAACTGATTGTCATTATCTCCCATTTATGCTTATCCCTGTGATCATATATTATATTATCCAAACTGATTGTCATTATCTCCCATTTATTTTTATCCCTGTGATCCTGTAATATATTATCCAAACTGATTGTCATTATCTCCCTTTTATGTTTATCCGAGTGATCCTGTAATATATTATTCAAACTGATTGTCATTATTTCCCATTTATGTTTATCCGAGTGATCCTGTAATATGTTATCCAAACTGATTGTCGATATCTCCCATTTATTTTTATCCCTGTGATCCTGTAATTTATTATCCAAACTGATTGTCATTATCTCCCATTTATGCTTATCCCTGTGATCATATATTATATTATCCAAACTGATTGTCATTATCTCCCATTTATTTTTATCCCTGTGATCCTGTAATATATTATCCAAACTGATTGTCATTATCTCCCTTTTATGTTTATCCGAGTGATCCTGTAATATATTATCCAAACTGACTGTCATTATCTCCCATTTATTTTTATCCCTGTGATCCTGATATATATTATCCAAACTGATTGTCATTATTTCCCATTTATGTTTATCCATGTGATCCTGTAATACATTATCCAAACTCCTAATTACTTTTAATACTAATCCTTTCTTTTTTCAAGATGCAGTAAAAATGTGTCTTATCTTAAAAATAAAACAAAAACCACAGTAACTTCAAAAGTAATGTAACCAAGTTATTTAGATTCTTGAAGAAATTATTCATTTTCATTTCAGTTTTTGTTTTTAAACAGAGTTTATTGTCAAGCAAATGATGCTATAAGCCTGCATACTTTAAAATGTTTAGATGATTTCAAGGAAAAAAGAAAATATATAAAATCCATCAAAAATTTAAATTGTGATAATCAACCAGATGCTCAAAAATAAGTGTTTTGAACCTGATGAGGTATTTTATACCTCTGCTGGGCTTAGATCAAAGATTGCCTACTGTACATCGTGTTGTCCATCTTAGCTGTTAGCACATGTTATCACTACTCCTCCTAAGCTACATGGATGTTTGCAATGAAACCTTATACAGAGAACTAGTTTGTTAAAAATGAAAATGATGTCACTTTGACACCCAATATGACTGCGACATTGTCCATCTTGAAA
This sequence comes from Unio delphinus, assembly GCA_029339505.1. NCBI lineage: Eukaryota > Metazoa > Mollusca > Bivalvia > Unionida > Unionidae > Unio > Unio delphinus. The sequence goes on from JAQISU010000098.1 coordinate 12,493,870, forward strand.
ATCTTGCTACTTACTACTGGACAGACATATTGATTGTGAAATCAATTGCTTGTCTTTTGGCCTTCACAAATTCATTACATGATATTTTCTCCAAATATTCTGGGCCATGCATGGTCATCGAAATCTGTGCACAAAGGACTATATTGTGTCACTTTAAAATGTGTTCCATTGTTTGAATTTATTTTCAAAATTCCTGGAAATGCTGGTGAAAGGGAACTAAAGTTTGCTTCCATATCTCTGCCATCTTAATATATATTTTAAAAAATGGCTCACTTCAAAGACTCCATAGTCGGCTTGCTTTGCAATAAAATAACCTTTGTATTGATATCCTTTACAAAAAAGTCACCAATGTCGGCTGTTGAGATAAGCTTGCTTTGTAATACAAATTTGTCTTTGATGTCCTGTAGGCAGGTTCAATGAAGGAGTTTACCGCTCACTGCCAGTTTATTAACCAACAGGGCTTCTATGTTCTTGGCATCTGTAGTTACAATTAATCAAACGAGCATTGATGTCTGCAGGTAAATAGTAAGGATACTTTAGTAACCCGAACTGTTGAAAAGATTGTCACTTACACTCAAGTGAATGTGTTTCAAATAATGATTTTTATTTGTAAGATGCTGTCATACAGTTGACCTGGATATAATTAAATTTTTATTATTTTGCACCAAAGACCATATGATGTGTGAATGGCATCTTCAAGATATCAGTTGACTATTTCCCACTTGTTTGTGATTTTGTTGGATCCAGTTTTCAGTCAGATAACATGTTCAAATCTTTGAGCACAACCACATACAATTTGTTTCTCACTGTTCACGTTAATTAACAATGTGGCATGTGTTATCGGACAGTGGATAAACGTTACATTATGGAAGCCTACACTACCAATACAGATTTTGTGGATATATTTTATTCTTTAATGTTTATGTTGATAAAAGGAATAAATGATAACAATACAAGGTTAGGTTCTTTCTTTTTATTATCAATTAAGTGTTTTATTTATCTATTTTATTGCACCATGCAGTAGTGGGAAGCAAGCACAAACACAATACAAATTTATTTTGTTTCTTAAGTCTTGGGATACATGACCTAAGTGAAAAAAAAGTTTCATCATAAGTTCTGGAACAGGGAAAAAAATCATTATTTTATGGTGTCTCAAAATATACTGTAAATACAGTATTCCAGAACGGAAAGTCTTTGACATATGGGTTTTCAGCAGGAGACTTTCTGTGGTGTCTAGTTGGCCTTAAATGAAAATTATGCCAATCTGACATCAGATATGATCATCAAAGTGGCTATTTTGAAAAGCTTGCTATTATGCTGCCTTTCCAAGATGGACAAGGCTCCTTATGGTGTTCCTTTGATCTAGAATGAAAATGATTAGACCTCCAACATGGCCATGATGGCACCCATCTTGAAAACTTTGTTATTGCTACTCCTTCAGAGTTGATGGTCAGTCAACATAAGGTTTTCGCCAGAAGACTTCTTGTAATACCTAGATGGTCCTAAACACAAATGGTGCCAATCTTTTATCAAGTATGGCTTCCTTGAGGGTCATCTTGAAAATATTGTTATTGTTACTCCTTCTATTAGATGGTCATATTGACTAGTAGTTTTTCGCCCAGAGTATATTAATGATGTCGTGTTTGTTCGAAATGAACATGGCGCTGATTTTACATACAATATAGACACCACAGAAGCTAATTTGAAATTTGTAATGCCTGGATGTCCAACTGTTTTTATGTTGGTGCAAGCAGTGGTTATATAAGATGGCAATGAATATTTGTTTTAAAACCACATATCTAAGCAATGAAATCATTCAAGGTTTATGGGTTTAAGAAAATCAGCCAAGTTGCAATGTAAAGTTTTTGACAGCTGTTAGTGTAACATATTTTTGAGAATAAAGTAATGCCTTCAGCAAGGAAGATTTAATTCATTTTGAGGTTGAAATAAAGACAAAAGATACTATATTTATGTAAATACATAATTTGTCAGTTAAATAATGAGTTGTTACTTTGAAATGAAGAGTAATTTAGAATCTGTTATAATAAATACTCAATAGATAATGAAGTTAAATGATAGGTCCAGTACAGAAAATTTCACTGTGCAGCTCATTTAAAGATAACCAGATATTCAAACATGTTAATGTTTTCTAAAAGTATTTGAACACATGGAACAACTTGTATTGCAATAACATAAGTATCCAAGAAAAATAGGATAGTACATTACAGGCCACTAAGTTAAAGTGGTAGAGCTGTCAATGCAAATATCTTCTTCTCAGTTTCATAAGTCTGTCAGCATTATGTGATGTTATTTTCCCTTTTCTCTCTTAAAATTTTGTGTACCTTTCAACATTAGAGGGAGGAGAACAAATTGTCCCCTGCCCTTGGCATTCTATTTGTATTTCTGCGCTCAGTTAAAAAGAAGAAATGGGCATACCTTGAATTTTTAAAAGAGAAAATGTTAGTAGAGAATCAGTACCTTTGAGGGACTCTTGTTAAACAATATTTTAGGCATTTCAACCTTTTACTCCTAAAGGAGGGCACTGGCTGTGGGCCATTTTTTGGACATAGGTACATAAACCCATGCCATGGAGTTTTTAAAACCAGCCAAAACTAAAGCTAATTTCCTGGCTTGCTATAACAAATCTCTTAACATTTTATTACATATATCTCTTCATACTCCTCACTCTTTCACATTAATTCACCACCAGATAGCTGTTTTGACCCCTAATTCATGTAAACCTGATTCCAATGCTTTCACTTATGAACATATTGAGTGGATCCTACTTTCCTTCACTAATCAGATTGAAATAAATAAGAAAACCAGTACAGCTCATATGTGTATTATTTTGGCACTATTTGTTTATTTGTGGTATCTATCATGTGCTACCATGTAACATCATGAACCATCTTCCTCGTATCAGTAAGCTGAAATTCCTGATTTTTTTTACCTCTTTCACATTCTGTATTAAAGCCATTGTAGAGAAAATATGTCAGAAAATACAGTATATAATGATAATGATGTAATTATCAAAACATAGAGGTTTCTGTATGTAGCATTTTAACCCCCAAATTTCGTGTCAATACAATGGCATTATCTTTTGAAAGGGAGGTAACCCACTGTGTGGAATCTGAATCTCCCCAAACCACAATCATAAAGAGAACAAATCAGATAATATTATGTACTTCCTTCTGTGACTTCATGCACAGATTTGTGAGAAAATATTCTTTTAAAAAATGTAATTCACTAGCAATTGTTCTATATTTGGTGTCTCACCCCCACACCTAACACCATCCTACCCCTGGTACCAGGGGATGGGAACATAAAAATGCAGGTAATTACAATATGTGTAAGCTATCATCAGTAATTATGATTTTCCATGAAACATTTTAAGAGGAAATTGAGTTATAGACAGATTGATAAGTTAAAAAAAGAAATCTACATTGTTGTGAAAACAAATATACCTAGTGCTGCAAATCATTGGATTGCTTGAAATATCAGTATCCGTTATTGACAATAATAATAGTTCATAATTATTCATACTATTATTATACATGAAGTCAAATCTTTTACTCTATATAGTTTGAGATGTTCCAAGAAGTGTCAGAGATCTACCTTGGTCTAGAACAGTACATAGTAACAGCTGATAATGGTCGCCACCTGAATGTTCGAGCGGAGAATGAGATACGAAGACTCCACTGTTCCCTTAGAGATCTGTCCTCACTACTACAAGGTCTAGGCAGGCTAGCAGAGCATTTTATTGGAGAAAATTTTACTTCTAGATTAAGTGATGGCCAAGTTGTGATAGAAAGGTACATTTTCTGTCCAAAACAATTTACTGATTATTGTTAACTTTTTCACAGGATTGAATCCTTTACATCTTACATTGACAGTGGAACTAGTTCATAATGAAAATTAATGTATCAGTGAAATTTGTGGCTGATAGTATAGTTTTGAAAGCATGAGAAAGAAAGGCATTCATATTCAGATTTGAGCCAAGTGCTTTTAAATCAGGGAATTTGTTAGATGAGAGTAACATTCACTGATGTAAAAAAAAATTCAATTGCAGTTGCATGCTATCTAAATTGTCATCAGTATAATCAGTGTATATGCAGAGCAGCAAAGAGGGTGGACAGACCGAAACTATTTAAAGCAAATTCAAGGATTTAAATCGAAACCAATTCAGGCAGACAAAAAAAAGAGAAATGGTTTTGGTTTGTCACGCTACAGACCCGGCACTGATGTTGCTGAGGAGACGAATTGTTATGGTAAAACTTTACGATTTCACAAACAGACTAATTTTTAAAACCTCACCTCGTAAATCAATCAGATTATTTGACTGGTCAGTGAGTTTAAAATTAATTCTCGTTAATGAATCATTATGACCTCACATATAGACTGGATTAGTTGGATCCTCAATGATTAAAAACCCTGGAGCTGTTGGTGCAAATGAATATAAAATATATCCCTGCTGGGCTTGATTCGATCTTTCAAGATTTATTTGATAACTTCCTTTGATAACATCACATACTAAATTCATTGAAATCACAGAGAATATATGGACGTTTTGAGGAGCGATATGTATCCCACCACCATCTGGGTCATTATTATACTTGAGGAATGTTGTTGTTTGTGGTTGTGCTATTTTTTTCCATGCGTCGTGAATCCTTTTGAAACCATCATCGATGGCATCATTGAGTTTTTTCTTTAGTTTGAGTATGACATATCCTGGAAACTTAAATGTAGGGATATCTTCTACATGTATATTATATTTTGCTGCAAATTCTGTTCTGTTTTAGCACTATCGCCAGCTAATATATATTGAACAAGTCGCAAATTGAATTCATCTATGTCGGCGATAATTTTGTTACATATTTCTATGTGTTTGATGACTTCATTTCAGTTGGGGGGGATTATACTAATTTTTTCTTTAAGTATATTTTTAATTCTTGCAAAATTGTTATTCATTGCTGTGAACTGTTTGGTAACATCTGGTTCATCTATTACATAAAATCTTTCATTGTCGATTCTTCTTGTTCTAAAATAACCACCAAAAAGATTATCTAGTGGTAACCAATATGTTAAAAGATTCGATGCGTGGGGAGGAAGTCTAGACCCCCAATAACGCCTAGTACTACTATAATCATGATAATCCTCCTTCGTGGAAATATAGTTGGATTTTTGTGGTTCAGGAAGTGGAGTTTCTTCAGACCAACCCAGTATTGTCGTTATAGAACTCTGATAGATGTCTACGGCATACCTGGGCGAGTTTATCTCAGTGGCAGATGATAACGTCGGCTCATGAACTGTTATAGTGATTTTCGATTCTTTTCCAGTAATGGATTTTATTCTGCGTTGTAATTCGTTATTGATCTGTTCAATTTATTAGGACCCAGATGGTAGCGAAACAACATTCCAGTCTGGAGTACCATTGGGTTTATTCTTACTCGCAAACACAAGGGAATTATTTGGATGCTGACAACTGAAAGGTGCTGATCTAATATTTGGCCAACTATGGTATACTCATAATTTTGCTAGTGCTATCTCCTTCACGGGAATCACAGTAGGGAAATTCACACTGAATTCAGGATTGGTTGATGTTATTGAGATCATGTTGGTTTTCACCGGTGTGGTATTTTCTGCTATTCGTTGAAGTAGTTCTTGCGATGTTGCCATTGTTATTATATTCATGTTGTTTTTCTAATTTTGACATCGCGGTATCATAAACACGTACCATCGCTGAGAACTCACTATCAGATATTAATGTGTCATCGTGTGATGATGATATCATCGAGGATAATTGCGAGTACACTTTTGACACAACATGGAATTTAACTACGTAATCTTGCAGTTTACGCTGGCTGCATGATGATATTTTTTTTGTTATAATCAAAATAATTCCCGTGATTGTTGATGCCACAGATATACAAATTGGAACAGCTATCGGGGCAACCATTGTCACCAAGGAGAGTATAATACTAGCTCCAGTAATTACACCTGATACAGAGTATACGGTAACATCAACTGCAGTAATTCTTTGTCTGTATTTTTTTTTTTTTACTTGATACTCCTCAGTGAGTGTTTTAAGTTTAGTTTGAAATTCTCTGACCTGATCATAGCGATACTGCTGTGACGTTGCCAATGATGACATTTTATTTATTACAACAGAATTCAGTTTAGTTGTTTACTTAAATCCGCTACGAATTCCACATCCGAATTTAAATACACTACGAATACCACATACCATGTTACTGAAACCCTAGCCAAATATTATCCGTGGATATTATTGTGAATTGTTCAATTGTTCCCTTGTCGATGATCATTGATATCATATTGTTGACCCAAGATGAACTCGATGAAATATTAAATTGAGTCGGTGACACTAGTGTTAATTGATAAATACCGTTGATGGTCACGGTAATATTTAATATGTTATTTTGTGGTGTCCATGTAAATGATCCATATCGAATCGCGTACACGTTATTTATGATATTTTTTTGTTCGTGAGGGATTTTTATTTTTTCAACTTTTTCTATCATCCTCAGTAGATCATCCTTGATGACATCATTGGTCGTTTTAATATCCTCGCGAATAACTCCTAATCGCTGTTATTTCATCGAGTTTCGTGATAATATCAGCGAGATCTTTTTTGATTTCTTTGGGTTTGGCATTTTTACCAAAAAGTTTATCGACGGCATCATCGCTTTTTTTTAAAAATTTCTATGTAACATAGTAAATTGTTCTATATGAGTGTCATACTCGGATCGCAATTTTATCAAATTATCAATGGCTGCTTTTATCTCCGTGAGTTTCGGTGTAGTAACCGATGGATCTGCAAAGAAATCGTTTAAGGGGACCTGAGAAGTGTTAATAGCTTTTTGTAATGCTGTAAACGCATTTACGTGAGTGTTGTATTCATCACGTAGTTTTTTTTATAATTCTATCATTGATGAATAATTATCACTGAGCGCTGTTAATTTATCTGTGAGCGTTGAAACGAGGGTACCCAGTTTGAGTTTACCCTCCTTGGAAAACAACGCGATAGTATCTTGTGGTTGTTGTGGTAATTAATCTCACATAAAAACACCTCTTAAGTTTTTTATCGCTAGTTTTTTTTAGCAGCATCGAGTAAATCAAAATTTTACATGGTAACTATTGTTGTTAGTAAACTGTTCCTAGTCTCAGGCCCTTTCTGCTGTACCATGAATACGGAGTTCCTGGTAGTCGTAGACCCTTTCCTCTTTTTTTTTTGTATCCCCGCCCCTTTTTTGGTTCATATGATTGAGCAATGCTGTGTACTGCTTTTGCACCAAGAGCTCCAGCAGCTCCTAACACGGCGGCTTTACCAGCTGCAATTAATGCTGGAATCACAGCGAGAAGTGGGAATACACCATTTTATCATATTCTTAATCGCAGCCGCAGAGGGAGTGATCTGAACACCCTTTTTGTCTTTGATGGCATCATTGAAGTGTTTTATCAGACGAGTTGTCAATGATAGTTTATTCTGACCGCCAGATTGTGCTTCAGCGATATTGTGGTTCGTGAAATCGTAAACGATTTCCAATCCTACAGATTTTCATTGCTAGCAATTTCAGTGATTTAATCACTATAGTAACCGTACAAATTCGTAGGATTTTCGGCTAGCTCATCAATAAACTCTCGGTATACATCAATATCCATCATACCACCCTCAAATAGTTGTCTGCAAGTATCAGCTGCCTCATTAATTACTTCCGGTGAGTTATTTCCAGCTTGTTTATCTACTATGAGAACTTCTAATCGTGATATATCCGAGAGAATACTATTAGGACAACTAACTAAACCACTACCTGTATTACTCATGTATGTATGACGTGTTTACTGTGTTGAACCAATTAATGGGGGATTTTCATTTTGGCGGATAAATTCTTTTATTGTTTTGATTTTTGAGTCAATTGTGCATTTGATTTCATATTGTTTCCCCAATTTGTTTCTGACCTTTTTGACAGCAGTGAATAACGAGACAAATTTATTGATGTCGTTACAGAATGCAAGGGAGTCATAAATAGCGTGCTGAATTCTCTTTATAAAGGAATAGGATTTTGATATCACATACCTGTTATTCCTAGCACTATCATTAATATCTTGAAATTCAGAAAGAATTTGATTATAATTTAATTTATCTGACAATTGAATTCCTTGATTTTTCAAACTTGAAATCTCGTTAATAATCTTGTTTATATTTTCGAAATTCATATATGAAATAGTATGTATTTAATACAAAAAAAAATTTAATATATTTTTCAAAAACAAAAATGAACAATAGCTATGATGAGTGATTATCATTCACTGGGTCCCTTTTTGGCTTTGTGTCTTTCATAGGGTTCTTTTTCTTTGAGATTTTTTTCTCTTTCAGATTTCTCTCTTTGTTTTGTTTTCTTTAAGATTTTCTCTATTTGAGAGATTTTTTCTCTCTTCTTTTTCTCTTTGACCCTATGATCATTTCTTTTAGCCGATAGTTCATTCTGAACTATCCTGTCGGGTTACCCTAGTGTGACATAGAGCTTTTGCATCCATGCTATTGTTTATTTTGGGGCGCCATTGTTGTTGTACACCTCCCCCCCAAGAATTAATTTTCCGGGGGTGTAAAATCACACTGACATGTTATTTAACATGACAGGAGGTGTACATGAAGTACCTTTGGGCTGGCGCCCTCAATTTTTTATATAGAAAAACCTCCAAATCGGTACCATCGACAATAATGCCTGCCACGAGATTCGAACGATGGGCCCCATGACGAGATTACATCAGTGTATTGTATACACTAGTGTCCATAATCTATAATCCATGATTTTGAATACGATATTTGTGTATCATGTGAAGGGTTTTATCACCGTTATTCTGTATGCCGTGGCATATTTTCCAATTTTTGTATCCACTTTGTTATTTTGGACAAATCCGTTATTGTTGTTGTTGTGGTTTTTCTTTCCATGTTAGGGAGGAATTTGGGTACATGTAGGGCAATCAAGGTTGTGTTGTTTCACTCCCGTAGTGTGTGGGGAATTGTATCAGTTTCTTAGTTTGAGCAGTTTGGGGTCAAAGATGCCATCTGGTTGCGGTCAAATTGATATAATGATGACAACAAGAGATTGCCTTATGCGGAACCTTTTTACCTGGTGAAACATTAAACCAACACAAAAAAAAGCCATTATCCCATTGAGATACATGACTACAACAAAAGAGTTATCATTGTTTCAAACTACACACACAAGCCCACACTAGTCATTCCCCTTGGTGTTACAAAACAGAATTCAGAGGTATGTAAATTGAATTCTATGTCCGGTTCGCTTTGATATCGCTGACTGATAAATTCCTTCTGCAACAAATCGAACCAAAGTTCTAGAAATATCAAAATATCTACCGGCTTCATTCATTGATATAAATACTCTTTCTTCGTTATTTTCTGTATTAAATGATTTTATATATTTTGTATTTTTTTATATGTTTTCCAGTCCCTCCTCGTTTTAAATTTTCACTTTGTGAAATCGCTTGTAGATTATCTAAAGAATTGTTCTTAGGATTGGAATCAATATGATCAATAACAAGATCAACTTTGATCAATCCATTGTGACATTCATATATTATTCTGTGATTAAGATACGATTTCCCTCCAGCAGTAAACACCAAATACTCCATACTATTGTTCCACCCTACTGGTTTCTTCACTCTGCAGTGTCTGACAATACTGTCACAAGATACTTCATAGCTGGTAATCATGGAATGTGGTCAAAATTCTTGGTTCATTTATATACTAAATACTATTTGTCTAATTTATTATTTGGTTTAATTATTACTAGTGAATCTTTCAATATAGTCTTGAGGTGTTCTTATGATTTTGTCAGGGACAGAGAGTCATTGACGGAATCTTTGATGGAGTTTTTAACGGAATCTTTGATTCGTTTATCATAATAGCGCTTTAACTCTCTGTATCGCTTACCACCACAATTGAGACACAACTGCGACTTACCACGCACACCTACCCCACATCAGATACAAGGTAGTGGACCTAAGCTTCCACGACGTACGCTTTGTAAATGATATCCACAGAATTCATTTCTGCATGATTTGTTACAAGCGGTTACTGATCCTATCATAAGCCATTTGCAATGATTCATTATATAATAAATTCTTTATTTAAATACTTGTTTTAATTATAATATGGAGGAGTTCGAGAGATTATCGAAAATTATGCCTTGGAAAAATGTTGAATTCAATCTCAATAGAGTCTCCACTGATGTACCAAAGAGTCTAATAAGTGATAGAAGCATGATAGGTAGAATCCGTGATGGTTTTAATGAATTGAAGCGCGATGGAGCATCTCACTCTTGGTCGACATTTCAAATTGATGGTAGTCTTGATGCTACCATGAACAACGAAGGAGCAGCAGTGATAATTTCACATCTTGACAAGAAAAAGTATTTTTTTAGAGTGAAATTCATTATCCACTTTGAAACGGGGAATTGGATTATACGTGACAAATTTGAACCCATCCTAAAAAATAAACTGTCACTGTGAGTCAGGATTCCAAACCAGGAATTCTGACTGGAATTGACAAACCATTTTATGAGAGGTCCTATCCTGTAACAGCGGTTGTTTATGGAATCTATCCGATAAATAATAAACCGAGTATTGAAAAACTAAAACCAATGAAATATTCGTTGTTGAATTGTGTAGCAGAACGAATAATAGAACACTTCACAGATGCTTTGCGTGGAAACAAATTGATGGATCTAAGACGCACAAAAATAAATGAATGGGGATTAAAAGTGAAGGAGAGCGGAACAACAATTCAAAATGTGGCCACGTTAGAACGGATTCTAAAATTCCCAATATCCATAGAGACGATAACAGGCGAGATATTATATGAACCAAAATATAAATCGAGAGGATCTCCAATCAAAATTATTGAACATAATGCACACGCTTGGACACCTACAGTAACAATATTTCTGCGGGATAGAACCATAAAATATTACACAGGAAATTTATTTGATTTTATTTACGAGTCGAGTAAAAATGATCCTGTGTCAGTGTGGTTATTAGTTTTGAAGACGAAGAAGGTAAATTTGATCAATTTGTAAAACCCAGTGGCGAATTATACCGTACTGAAACCCTCCACAATAAGATGAAAAAACTAGCTAGTGGATTTTCAACAGAACACGACGAACAATTACTAACAAACTGTTTTACAATACCATCAGTTGCAGCTCATTTCACGAGAAAGAGAAATCTATGGAAACCAACAAAAGCAGAATTTCTCTCGGATATCCAAGATAGTTGTGATGATTATGGCCATGGTGGATTATGGAATACAAAATACAACCCTGAAAATATTATTTCATTTGATATGATAGTGTGTTATCCAGGAAGTTTTCTTGGGTACGGAGAGTTCTCTGAGTACTTAAAAAGATTTGGACATCCCACACATGAGATGACCCGTGGTGTGATTAATGGATTTTGATCTCACCGGATTCATTCGTGTGATATCATTTGAATTGGCTAAAGGACTTCATCTGTGTTGTTATATTTGGTTTGGTAGACACATCTCTGAAAAACACTGGCTGCCAATTGTGTTATTACGGTATATGATTGATTCTAAAATGCTAATATCGCTGATTGTCAGTGAAGCAATTATATTATATCGAGCGCAGACTGAAGTCTGGTCACCACAACTCGATAGTCTAGATAGTATAATCAGCAAAAATAGAAAACAATTCCCCAATCTCGACGAAGAATATATTTCAGAAAATGGTCCAAAGAAATCTTTGAAGTTAGAAATAAACACGCAAACATGCTTCTATTAATTTACTTTCGATGATAAATAGATTTCCTGAATCCGCGGTTAGAGTAGCCACTGATTCATTTTATATAGACGTAAAATATAGCGAAGCAGTATCTGAATTCACTAATTCAGACAAGAGTTGGGGATCGTGGAGAATTTAAAAGGAAACACTGCGTGATTATACTAAATCAGCAGATGTTACGATTGAAAACAATTACTTGAAAAATAATCAGATATCAGAACTATCTAATGCACCGTCGTGTTCCGATCCAATATGTAGATATAAAACCAGTTACTTAAATGGTTGTGTTGGGTCAGGGAAGATGACTCGTGCGATTGAATTATTTCGAGGAAATTCAAACATGATTGTTCTAACACCAACAGACTTGCAAGAGAGACGAAACAACGAGGAATTAATGCTTGCACTTATCACAGTTTCTTTCCATGGAAAGGTGACGAATGGACTCCTGATCGAATGGGTGAAAAATATATTCCTGAAATCATTATTTGGGATGAGATATGCATGGTGTCAATAGATGTATTACAAAGTTTCTAGATTGATTATTGCTAGCGAATACAAAAGTGATAATGTGTGGCGATCATGGTCAACCACCACCATTTGTCAGTTTGTCTCCACATAATTGGCTGAAGAATTTTGTGACTATTATGAAGAAATTAGTACTGATCATAGAGCACTTGATGAACAATTACGCGAGTTCAAGTAACTAATCAGATTAAACCAGATAGAATCCAATGTGAAATAGCGCGTGAAATAATTTCGGAAACCCCATTTAATGATTTCTGGGAAGCGTGGAGACCAAACGATTTGATAGTGGCAAGTAGATAGATAGTCAGAGATGCACTTCAGATGAAGCTATTTAACACGCATAAAGAAAAATTTGCAACACTTCCAGTGCAGCCGTGTTATAGACCCAAGGATACACGGAGACAAAATATCGAAGTTGATATTCCTGGGCAAAGTGAAAAACAGATTCTCGTGTTAAATGATATTGTGGTAATTGATATCAATGTCGTCGAAGATGCGTTGCACGCTGATAAATCCCCGTGGAATCTAGGATACGCAGCGACGATACATTCTTCGCAGGGATTGACTATATTCGATACAATTGTTTGGATCATAGATAATCACATCTAGTGGTCGAATTTAGTTTATCTTGCGGTGTCCAGAGTACAAAGATTAAATCAACTTCGAAGAGTTGTTTTAGGCTATAACAACACTACAATAAGTGATATTGTCAGCGATGATATTCCTTATATACTCGCGTATAAGCCGAGAAATTTAGGACAAAAATAAGGCCTGGAAGAAGGGAGGTCGGCTTATCTGCGGGTCAAGTTCCAAACCTGAAATTTATAATGCTTTTTCCCCTCGATTTCCAATATTTATTGTTTCCGTCGATTGCCGAATATGAGATCACATGCCTAATGATGCCACATGGCTGATAAGATTTGTCCTGACGTGAAGTAAAACAAATATTTTTTTTCTAACATAAGTGGTAGGATAATGAATGAAAAACATGTTTTTAACGTACTTTACGTCTATTTGACAGATGTCCATCCACCAGAAAATACAGCCATACATGTTATTTGAACCACGCAAATACGTGTAATTTCCAAAAGAACCGCCATATTAGTAATCTCTATTCAAGTATTTAACCCTCAGCCAAGCAGTAATCATTAAACTCTACGGTTTTGTAGAAATGCACGCTAGTTTATTTCAGTGTAAATATGAAAAGAATCTACGTGAAAAAAATAAAAGAATTACGATACTGAAGGTATACAGCCATACGTGTTATTTGAACTACGGAAATACGTGTATTTTCCATAAGAACCGCCATATTAATAATCTCTGGTCAAGTATTTATCCCTCAGCCAATCAGTAATAATTAAACTCTACGGTTTCGTAGAAATGCACGCTAGCCTATTTCAGTGTAAATATGAAAAGAATCTACGTAAAAAGAAATAAAAGAATTACGATACTGAAGGTATATACGACAAACATTTTGATCGAGAGTAGAAATACATGTATGACAGTCTTCGAGAAACAAAAGCAAGAGGCTCCATAGGGTTTTGTTGCGCGCACGCTTAGGAACGGTAAATAACAGTGCAATATACGAGTCAGCGTGAATAATTGTAAAACAATATAATTTGTTGGATTTCTTTGACAGGTGTTTTAGAAGTAATCGGGAGCCACAGTTTATTCACAACTATTATTTAGTTGTTTGTAAAGCAAAGTGGTTTGTTAGCGGAAGATTGTTGTACAATAGCTACCATATGCTTAATCTGTGGTAAATGCCTCGGGGATAATAGGTTTGTTTTGTTGCACAATGCCAATGACTTAACTAATAGATGCCAACTCTCAGATGTATTGTTTAATGAGATATGGTAGTGGACATGGTTTCTGCTCAAAGTTATAAACTGTCACAATACTTGAATATGTCCACGCTGAAACCAATCATAGTTTGATCGATTGAATCACACTACCCGTAGTTTAAAAAACACAACACAAATAACAATGATAAATAATTATCAAATACAAATTGAAAACCAACCACACATAGAAATAATTACAGGATATGGTATATAAATAGTATACTACTACTGAAAGAAATTATTTCAGTTTAATCTCTGTAGAAGTTTATGTTCAATTCAATCAGATAAAATGAATAGTGTTGGAAATAAAAGAAAGCGGTCTGCTTATGATGCAGCATTCAAACTTAAAGTTATTGAATATGCAGAAGCAAATAACAACTGTGCTGCAGCACGCGAATTTGTTGTGAACGAGAAGCAAGTACGGGGGGGGGGGGGGTGACGACGTATATGATGAAAGCACGCCCGTAACAGAAGCCGAGTTTCGTGAACTTTTTGCCGAGTCTGATACAGAGCCCGATTTTGAAGGATTCTAAACGTGATCGAACTTTTATAATTCATGATTTTAGAATGAGGATTAATTAAATTTCCACTAAGACTTAACACTTCAGAATTGTTTTTCTTTCAACATATAAACTAGATTTCTTTCTTTTATTTTATTTAATAATGTGATTTACCTAAATAAACGTATTCAGAACTCACTTTGTGCATCTTGTGATGTACCGTTTGTATAAAAATTATGAGTCGGCTTATACGCGGGTCATGCACTTTATACCACTTTTACCAATTCAGTTTGGGGGGGTCGGCTTATACGCGAACGGGCTTATACGCGAGTATATACGGTAATCAGAAAAAACTCTCTGGTTATAAACAACAGGACAAAAAAAATAAAAGAAAATTTGACATTGATGCTGAATTTATAATTACACTGAAACAACAACAGAAAAATCACTGCGTGAGTTGCAATTGTATAATGCATTGGTGTTGGTCAAATAAAGATCCTCGCCAATTTACCATAGACAGAAAGAATAGCAGTATTGGTCATACCAGAGATAATGTGATGCTGACTTGTCTTGAGTGCAACAGACGAAGAGGTGCTAGTTAAGACCACGCGGCAGTAATTGAGTATCCTCAGGTATAACTTGTAATTGTTCACGAGTAAACCCACGCTGAGGAGCAGTTGAATCCATCCTATATACTGGCGGTCTACCTGTAGATCTCGTTATGCTAGATATTTTATGTGCAGTAATACTCCAAATAGGATCAGTAGCTCTTTTTTTGCCACCTTCGAGCTCTCCTGGTTCATATAAATATCTAACAGTGACATTGCCGAGTATTGGTTGTTTTGAAATGTCACTTTGCGGTTTTATGGGTAGATACTTTTTCTTAATTGCGTTGTTAGGTTTCATGTTGATTGTTCGAGTAATCTCATTATTCAGCGCGGTAATTACGCCTGGTAATCTCTTGACCCATTCACGGGATCGTTTATTCTGAATAAACTCCCTCGTGTATTGATATCCAAATAACCGCTCAGCAAGTGTGCGATTAAATCGTTCAAGAATTGCCTGATCGTGATGTAGTGCAGTATGTCCTCGTCTGATGGTGCCATTATGATGCTTCATTGTTGATAACACTGCACCCTGAAATTCCTTGCCAGGATCAACTAGTAATAGATTTGGCCAATGCAGAGGATCTGGTCGATAAATCATTTCAAACACAGAAGCCACTTCAGTTGATGATTTTTTTCTTGAGCGGTTCTGCTTGTTTGTATCAACTCACAACATCAACTACGGTTAGTGCATACTTGTAAAAACTATCATGCGGCAGAAATAGTATATCAGCCTGATGAACCTCATTAGGTGCGCTGACATCAAAGTGCGAGTAGTTAATTTGTTTAGATGGTGGTAGATAAATTTGCCATATTGCCTGCTTGGATAACCAATCCATTGCTGTAGTATTTTTCACTTTTGCGGCGCTAGTGAGTTTACTGATTGCTGCTTTACCCCACCAGTATCCTCTTGGAGAATAATAAATAGATTCCATGATGTTATTAATTACCAGCACCCAACATCAATTTATTTTTCATCGCCGATTTTATCAACCATGAAGCCAATTTTTCTTTGAAGGATTTATCAGTGATAAAATTCAACGCATGAATTAATTTGACATCTGCGATATGTCTGTTTTGCAGATTACTGCTTTTATCAGCAACATGATGAGCATGACACGCCTTATCAATCGCGTTTATTGGATACTCACCGGGCCTGGGTTGGTTTTGATCATCGAGTCTGATATTGAGTCTGGTCCTGGGTCCACAATAACTAGATCCTGGAAGGTGTTTTTCTCCTGGATATTTTGCCCATGGTGTTCCTGGGAGTTTTACTAATTTGGCTGCAATATCAGCTCCACGTTTTTTTAAAAATCATCTGCAGATTTCATAGAAACAAATCTAAATTTTTTTGTACCACATTGTACACACTTACCAGCAAGTGCTGATCTGTTATTTTTAGTTGTAATCGTCCAGTCCTTTGTGCTTGTACGCATCCTACATTTCACACAATATAGATCCATAATTTATTTATAATAACATGAATGTAATTGATTTTTCGGCAACAAAAACTTGTTGCTTGTTACTCAGTTCCAATGATACATTAAAATATTCAACAGAATTTTTTTGCAAATGTCATCATTTTTTTTAGGAAGAAAGCAATATTACTGTATGCAAGAAGAATACTGCCAACCTTTGAATCTCTTTCATGGATGTTTAACATTATTTTATATGCTAATATTATTTTTTTTCACAGACTGGTGCAAATGGCAGTGTTTGGTACCAGGTTAAAGCTATTTGAATTAACTTCAACTGACCAGAGTGTGATACAGACAGATTTTGTTGAAGTGTAAGTGTTATTTTAAAGTATACTCATTGTGGATTACAGAAAATCCATATTCACACAGTTGATATTATTCCTTCCATGCTCGTTCCATCACAGGTCGAATGTAGTGTCTCTTGTGGATTTTCTATATTGTGGCTAGTAGTGGACAGATTGTTGTATTGCCCTATTTAGAATGTCATAGCAATATTATTACAGTCAAACCCGGTTATCTCGATTATGTCGGGGGTGTAAAGAAATCGTCGAGATAACCGGGTCCCGAGATATCCTGGTTCATAAAAACCCGTAATTTTAAAAATGTCCTTGAGCATTACTCCCGTCTCTTGCTGGTGTTTACTGGAATCCCCTCCCACTGCATGTTACAATAAAATAAACAAAACGCTTAATTGATAATAAAATGAAATGAACTAACCTGGTGTTGTTATCATTTATTCCTTTTTTATCATCATAAGTAATTTATTAAAGAAAAAATATATCTATGAACTCCTTATATCACATGTAGTGTATGCATCCATTACTGTAGTGTGCATCACTTATGTCAGATAACACACGACGCATTTTTATAATTGATGTGAATATTGAAAAACAAATCATGTTTGGTTGTACTCGGAGGTTTGAATATGTTATCAGATTGAAAAATGGATCAAAGAAAATCACAAACGAGAGAGTGAGAGAGAAACATCCACCGATTGCTTTCAGGCACCCGCCATTCACGCATAACGCAGTGTTAGGTGCAAAATAACCAAGATTGTATTATATCCAGGTTAATATATGACAGTATCTCGCAGATAAAGATCAATAAATGTTTTTGAAAATACATGTACATGTACATTGACTGTGAGTGCAAATGACACTCCTTTCGCTAGCATGGGTTACAAAGAGTATTTATTAAAGCAAGTTAATGTTGAGTAGACTACTTACCCTGCAGGCATCAATGCGAGTTTGTATCAATTATGATTCCAGATGGCAAATAAATAGATGCACAGGTGGTGAATAAACACATCCGATAGCGAGCAGTAAACTTATTCTTTGAACTTACCGGCAGGATATCAAATACAAAGGTTATTTTATTGCAAAGCAAACCGACCCTGGAAACTGACTTTTGATTCTTTCAAATGTGCCGATTCTTATTTTCTGGGTTTTTTTGGCTGACTTGGGTTCCCCTTTACTGGTATTCAAAGGAATTTTGAAAATAAATTAAAACAGTGGAAGCCAATTTTTCTGCCAGACCTAAATAAGATATATTACAAATAAGAAAACAAAACAAAATTAAGAAGACCTCAAGCATGAGAACTAAATTATGGGGCCTCGACTGCCATTGTATAGAAGCCAAGTGCCTGAGATTATCAATTCGCGTGCATATATACGAGCATATATATAGGGTCATATTCTGCCTAGAAATATATCTGTTCTGTTTATTTTCTGTTGACAAGTACATGTACAGTATATGCTGTTTCATGAGAGAGAGAAAATGTTCCAAAAGAGAAAGATTTCAAACCAAAACTTTGAACTGAAGTATGAAATTTTGCTACAACTTGAAAAAGGCGAAAAGTGTGCTGATTTGGCAAAAAAGTACAACATTCCATCAAACACTATTTCAGGCTGGAAGAAAACTGCTGATAAAATCAAAACTACTTATGAACTTGGACAATTTGGTCCCGATAGAAAGAAAATGCGTTCCGCAAAGTTCGATGATGTCGACAAGGCAACACTAAAATGGTTTAAAAACGGAGCAATTTCATGACCTGAATATTCAGCCGATCAGCACTTTTCCGTCTGCACATTGATTATTAATGTGTACATGTACATAATATTTCATTACTTGTATCTCCTTGATTGTTGTTTCTAGTATACATGTACTTTGGAACGTAATTCATATCTGAAATGTACCTTAAGAAATAAAAGGGAAATGATAAAATACACATGTAGCTGACATCTAAGATTCTGCGTTTTCGTAAAATAAAGTTACATTGTAATTTGTGCACACTCTTGTCTTTGTGAATCCTTGAATATTTTATGTAGTGAACATGATATATTCTTAATAAACTAATCGATTAAGCTACTCTTACGAAGCAAAAATAGAAAGAATATGAAATAAACATGTGACTACTGCCGTAACGGACCAAAATTGTGCCTGAAAATCAATCGCTTTTGCTGACTATTTCTTGTACAATTTCTGTGAGATTGACGTTAAAAAGTTGCATTTCGTCGAATTAAGCGGGTCCACATGTTACTTCGGACCGAAACTTATGCCCGACATAACCGGGTTATCGACTTAACAGAGGTCGAGATAAGCGGGTAAAAAATAGCATAACAAAGAAGAATTTTTTCGGGACCGGACCAAAACGCTCGACATAAGCGGGTTGTCGAGATAACCAAGGTCGAGATAAGTGGGTTTGACTGTATGTAATAGTGGACATCCACTATATTGCTTGGAAAATACCTTTCAGCTGAGTTAAAGTATACAGCAATATAATTACACCACTCCCTCCATAACTCGCACCCTGATAACCCTCGAGCCTGCTTATAACATGGGTCAGGAGTTGATCCCATTTTTTAAACCAGAAAATACCCCCCATAAATTTATCCATATTTCTTGAACTTGAAGAAAATTGCAGTCAAAATTGGTAAATGTAATGTTGATATATCATTCGTTATATGGTCTGACCTGGAAATTTTAATCAAAATTTTAAATTATCGACTTTTAATAAGAATTCATATAATTTGTTGCATTTTCTTTCCAAACAACATTCTTAGTACACCATAATTAAATATATTGATGGAAATTTTGATCAATGAAAATAACACTTGAGGCTGTACATTAAATATTTAAATGCCAGTTAAATATTTTTTATCAAGTGAAATTTGAGTGTTATTTATATCTTTTTAGCTTCTCTTAGGAGTAATCATAATAAAAACAATGTGTATTTGAACATAAAATGTGTCAATCTACTATAAAAGCTAAGTCCACAAGTGTTTGTCTGAGAACCTAATTAAGTGCCGACCATGTTTTGATAAATAACTTGAGGAAGTATTTGTTGTATTGTTACAATTTATTAAAAGCTGACCTCCTTTATATTGTCACGTTAATTATGTCTTTTGAGTCAAATAAAGGAGGTGGAATAAAGAAAAGTTAAAAGGCATGCAAATCCGACATAATGAAATTATAGTGGCCCTTGTCGTATGTTGGGCGACCTCAGTTCAGTTGAACAATCAAACACTGTTATAAATGTTATTGTGTATGCAAACATAATTAAACTAATTTAAATAAGCTGACTAATTTATACATGGGATCAATGATAGCAAGGCAACCAAACGAAATGAATACTTTGTAAAATAAATAGATTGATTTCACAGATCTGAACCATTATGGGCAAGCGAGTTTCTGAGAATTCCTGAACTGGCACTTAGATATATTCTCAAGGATGATAAGAAGTTTCACTATTACTTGCAATGAAATCACGACATCAATATTGTACTAATTTAATGATACAAAAATTGAGTTTCAAAGTAGACGATTGTCACCCGAAATAAATATCCCTAATTTAGAAAAAAAGGAATCTTGTTTGGTGTTGTATCGACAGTCTAGTTCCTTGCTACATTGATTCCTTACATGGTATTATCCTAAAATATACACTCTGCGAACCAGACTAATCAACAAACACAAACAACAGTGATGTAATGCACAGATCTTTTCGTGTACACGTGATGATTGTTGAAACCAGTTGAACGATCTTTTACATGTTGGACATTTTGAAAATAAATGTTATTCATACAGAAAAACTAACAATTTCACTGGCAAAAACGCATTACTAACAAATATTATTGACATGATTGTAAAACGAGGATTCAGTCTTTAAAAAGCCCAGTTCCTTAAACACCTTCCCGGGCGGTTTACACGATGTCTAAGCTAAAAAATTATTCAGTTTTTAGAGGTCGGTAAATCGCACCTTAGCTTATAGTGCAGTCTTTGTTTGTGGACCCCGTTGTGCGCAAGATATCAAGAGAGAGGTGTATGTAATAGTGGATATCCACTATTTTGTTTGGAACATACCTGTCAGCTCAGTTAAAGTATGCAGTGCAGATGCTCTTTGTAGGTTTTACACAGTACTATTTAATGTTAAAAGACTTGCCCACTGAAACTTCATGTTTGTATTATGCGATTTAAAAGATTAATCTCCATGCAAAGAATCATGAGACTTTTTAGGTGCTTCACCAAATAAACAAAGTTTATTGATACTAATTTTAATGAGAGAGAGAGAGAGAGATTCTGCTTTTAAACAATGAAAAGGAATGGAAATCACATATATTAGATGGTTTGTTTATTTTTTCCTGCAAAATATCTGCATGATGAAGCTGTTACTTATAGAACTTTTCTAAAAACAACATCCAACAATCGATACATTTTTAAGATGAAAGGGAGTATAAGCCTCTTAAAAATCATTACAGAAGAATATAAAGATAATTCAGATTCTTGGTGGGGTGAAAGTAGGAAGGGCAACATGTTTATTGGACATCATGTGTCCATTTGGGTATGTCTCACAGTGGTGAGAAGATTTCACCACATGAAATGGAAAAAAAGGCAGAAGTACATGATTTGGTTAATAGATAGTTTGGTAGCATACTGTAGAATGTGATTTGGTTAATGGATAGTTTGGTAGCATACTGTAGAATGTGATTTGGTTAATGGATAGTTTGGTAGCATACTGTAGAATGTGATTTGGTTAATGGATAGTTTGGTAGCATACTGTAGAATGTGATTTGGTTAATGGATAGTTTGGTAGCATACTGTAGAATGTGATTTGGTTAATGGATAGTTTGGTAGCATACTGTAGAATGTGATTTGGTTAATGGATAGTTTGGTAGCATACTGTAGAATGTGATTTGGTTAATGGATAGTTTGGTAGCATACTGTAGAATACGATTTGGTTAATGGATTACATCAGGCTGAGACATAGCAAGAAGCCATTGAGCTCCATATGGTTTGGAACTTGCCTTTATGAAACTGTACTGGAGCTAATTAAGGTCTACGTTTACTTTAAAATCTTTTAGTTGGACTTAAAATGTCTACCATCATTGCATCAGTCTCAAGTCACACTTCTAAACTTTTTAAATGCATGCTTTCCAGCTTGACTGGTGCAGAACATGATATTTTACTACACCTTACTGAAAAGTGGTCTATAACTTACAGAAAAAGAATTAGTGATGTCTTTTTAGGGTTGGCAGGTCTGCACCCCTTGACCAGTGCTTGATAATAGAGTTAGGAAAAAAAAGTGTCAAAGAAACAATTTCCATAAAAATCACCTTGTTTATTGCATGGGCAAGGAAAGCCACACAAGAGAGCAAATTTCAATAATGTGTAGGCAAATTCTGTGCATTTAAAATCTGTAATTTTCAAATATATAGCTCCATATAGTTTTCGCTCTACAATATAAACCAATGACCATATACAATCCCTATTGTGTTAAAACATATGGCTGGGAGTATTTGAATTTTTGCTACAGTATTGGTAAGTCAGTATATTTTAAGGACTGCACCTTTTACATACATACATACATGCATGCATGCATGCATGCATGCATACATACATACATACATACATACATACATACATACATACATACATACAGACAGACAGACAGACACACACAAAAGGCTAAGAGAGTAAACCCTAACAAAATCCGAAGACGGAGTCCCTAAGGTGACTTGGCATTGTTTTCAGTGTCATCTCAGCAACTCATGCGATGATGCTGGTGCCATTGGTTTGTTCTTTCCCTTAGAACCATCGGCTGTGTGGAGAGGGTCAATCAGCTGCATGGGCAAGAACTGATTCTCCATATCACCTTGCCTAGGCTTGCGCCCTGGCGAGGATACACATCATCGACACAGCACGGGAAGCAGCAGTTTACAAGTTATAAGTCATCTCTCAATTTATGTTGTTAGATGCCAGAGGTTGCTTCCAATGGTAGGAGAGACCAACAGAGACAGCTACTACCCACCTTGAGCTGGGCAGCCCCCATAGTTTGACTGCCTTATTAGGTGCATAGAGCTTAAGGTACACGAGTACCTGACAATGCCATACATGCCAACCATTACGCTTTTGGCGTAATCATTAAGTTTTTTCCCACTAAATTACGCGTTACGCGTTAACGTTTGTAGATTACGCTTTTTCGTAATTTCCATCTTGCAAAAAAAAAAAAAAAAAAATTCCGTTTTTATTAGCATTACTTTATTTTTTACATACTGTTTTATTTTTAATTAAAAAATACCCCGCTTCTACATAACTACGATATACGAGTATACTTGTCCGTGGACTTTCCTAATATTCATGTTCTATTTATAGCAACTATCATGTTACTAAGATACTTTCCAACTTTCGACCTCGTATTCTATTTATAGCGGCTTAGTGAGGAGAGAACAGACTGGTTTCTATTTTGTTTAAATCATTATGCACATACTCTTTGTTCTAATTTTGTATAGTGCAGAACCAGTCTAAAAGTTTTTTTTGCGCTAAAAAGTATTAAAAAAATTCTCAATGCGTTTATGAGTGCAAAAAATATCTCTTAAATAATTTCACAGATGGGTTAGAAAAAGTCAATAATAAGCAAAGCAAAATGTAATCAATCCTCCAAACACGACGAGGGCATCATCACGTGACGTCTAATCGTTGGCGCTAAATGGCTTCAGATGTTAAGTTGGATTCTAGTCTTTGTGTATGTTATAGCACATTTTTTTCCCCCAAGAATTTCGCAGATGGATCAGAAAAAAGCAAAACAACGAGTCCTTCAAGGATGAATATATGAATGGCATAATACAGCGTTCCATTCTAGGACAGCATCATGCTCATTGCAGACTGTGCGGAAACGATTTTAGCATTGGTCATGGTGGTAAATTTGATGTGGAAAAACACATGAAAACAAGGAAATACATCGAATTAGCTCGCCTTACGAACTCTAATACTAAGGTAACTTCTTATTTACAGCAGAGCTCAAGTGCAGACTTGAATACTATAAATGCTGAGGTGTTATTTACCGAGTTTTTAATAGAACACGGACTACCCTTAGCGGTAGCAGACCACGTTGGTCCCTTGTTCAAGCGGATGTTTCCTGATTCGAAAATTGCGGAAAAATATGCTTGTGCAAGAACAAAATCATCTCACATTGTTCGGTGCCTAGCAGAAGATACTTCACTTAAAATTGCAGAAGCAATGAAAATTGGGCCGTTTAGTATTGCCATAGACGGGAGTTGCGATTATGATGATAAAAAGTTGTACCCAGTATGTGTTAGATATTTTGACAGTGAAAAAGGCAAAGTCATGAGTGTTCTTCTTTCTTTACCAGAATTAACAGTAGATTCCACTGGACAAAACATTTTTGATTTGCTTGACAATGTTTTGAAGAAACATGACATAAGTTGGCAGAACTGTATGGGGTTTGCAGCTGATAATGCATCAGTGATGACTGGAATTCATAAAGGAGTTGCATCCTATATTTTGAAAATGTCTCCATCAGTGTTCATAACAGGTTGCCCCTGTCATTTGATGCACCTTGCTGCTGGTAAGGCTGCTGATAAATTAGAAGTAGATATTGGCCATTTATTAATAGAAATCTGTGATTACATGCTCCATTAATTCCCATATGGAGATGGACTGCTTTTAAATGCTTCAGTTGCTTATGTAAATGAGAGACAGTCAAAAAGCTTCAAAAGTGTTAGATTCTTTGTCAAGAGATATCCCTTTCTATTGCCACCCTTGTCTCACTTGGATCATCTGGAAGAAGAATTCCTGAAGCATCAAGTTGGGATTCTACCTGACAATATACTTAATGCAGAGTTGATGTGCAATGGCACCTTATTTCCCAGCTAAAAGACTCTATCACTGGAAGAAATAAATTTCCTCTTCTTTGTCAGGTTATGAAAGGAATATTGGTTCTTTACCATTCTAATGCTGACTGTGAGAGATTGTTCAGTGTTGTTAACAAAAATAAAACTGAATTCAGGTCCAGGCTAAGTAACCCGGTACTGAGTGCTCTACTGGTATGCAAAACATTCATGGCCTCAGCTGGTACAAAATGTTTTGAAATGCAACATGACAATCTGTTGCTTTCTAAAGCTAAAAGTGCTACATATGAACACTTGAACCATTAATGAATGATAAAAGATGAGAAAAGCAAATAAATCATTGTTAATTGTAATTGTAGTATGTTATATGTGGATTACTCTTTTTCTGCTTGGATTCCTCTTTTTGACCACTTAGATTACACTTTTTCCTCGTCAGGGGTTGGCATGTATGCAATGCAGACTGCAACTATTGTACCAAAGAACAAAAACCAAAAACCATCAAGGAAGCCCCCAATCCTCAAACTAGGTACCTGGAATATCCGGACTGGACTCTCAGATGATCTCCAGGCATCAGTGATGAACTTGCAAGACTCTTGGTCAACATTGCCCACACTACAGGAGACACGGCTACCATATTCCAGGTTTTCAGAGAAGAGGACTACACATTCTTTTGGCAAGGAAAGAGCGCTGACAAAGCCAGAGAGATTGGTGTTGGATTCCTCATCAGGAACTCTCCTGGGGATGATAGAAACCTGCCAACAAGGAAATGGAAGACTGTTATCCCTCTGCCACCATTGATCTGCGTTTATGCTCCCACACTAAGCACCACCACAGACACCAAGGATGAGTTCTATGACAAATTAAACTTGTTCATCGACAATAATCCTAAGGAAGGGAACTTGATATTACACTTATCGCTATCTTCTTCGCTGTCCTGGAACATGCTCTTTGCATCCGATGCTATTCTAGTCACTCAAACAGAAGCTGAGTTACGGCACCTGATGGACTGCTTTGCTAAATCATGTGGTGAGTTTGGGCTGACCATCAGCCTAAAGAAATTAAAACATGATTGCTCAGAACGCAGACCCCTTAAGCGTTATCACCAGCAACTATGACATTGAGGTAGTCTGTCAGTTCATGTACCTTAGCTCTACCATTTCCTACAACTTATCGCTCAATGGTGAGCTTAACAAGCGGATTAGAAAGGCATCAACAACTCTCTTCAGGTTGTTGCAAAGAGTGGAACAGCAGTATCCTGAACATTAAGATCTCTGTGTACCATACCTGCGTGCTAAGTACTTTCCTGTATGCCAGTGAAACCAGGAATCTGTACACCTCACAAGAGAAAAGACTGAGCGCCTTTCACATGCAATGTCTCTGGAGCATACTTGGGATCACTTGGAGTGACCAAGTAACAAACAACGTTATGCTTGAACGTGCCAAAATCTCATAATGGTCACATTCATTTGCCAACGTCATATCAGATGGCTTGGCCATGTATGATGGATGGATCCCCAAAGACCTTTTTTACTTGAAACTTACCTCTGGCAAAAGATCAATCGAACAGCCACATCTCTACATCAAGGATGTCTGCAAGTGTGACATAAAAGCCCTTGGCATCGATGTCAACACCTGTGAAGAGCTTGCTCATGACAGGCCCAGCTGGCGACACACTCTGATCACTGGTTTGAAAGCTAGCGATAACTAGCTACGCTTGTTAGCTGTAAAAAGTGATCTCGGTGGAAGAAGAAGCAGCTCCAACACAAACCAGACTCAACTTTCATGTGCATCAAGGACTGCCACTCCCATGTTGGGCTACATAGTTACTACAGACATTGCACAACCACCAACCAGGACATCTCTCATGCGCAC
Source organism: Unio delphinus (assembly GCA_029339505.1). Classification (NCBI taxonomy): domain Eukaryota; kingdom Metazoa; phylum Mollusca; class Bivalvia; order Unionida; family Unionidae; genus Unio; species Unio delphinus. The sequence continues at coordinate 12,520,681 of JAQISU010000098.1, forward strand.
ACTTTTGTCTCTTGAAACTAACATATGCCAACTATGTGTGTGTGTGTGTGTGTCTGTCTGTCTGTCTGTGTGTGTGTGTTACTATATGGTTTTATGTATTTATATATCTCATCTTGTAAATGCGCTAGTTGACATTGTATTTCAATTGCTTGTGTTCTCGTCTTTGCTGTGTCTTATAATCTTGTAATATTTTATGATCCATATTTTTATTAACGTGATGCTGAAGAGGTAATTAAATCAGACAGTCTGTCATAGATAAATGCATGCATATATATATATATATATATATATGCATAAACACATGTGTCAGGTTGAAAGATAATTACATTGGTGTAAGTTTTCCATTTCATTTTGATTACTATTTCAAAGTTAATACTAAGCACATAACAGTATAGATGTACTAACATTTTCTAAATATTATCATCATCAAACAATTGTTAAAAAATTATTGCCATGCTAAGCCAAATGCTAATTAGCTCAGACTACAGATTTGCATAATTGCAGGTATTGAGATATTTTGTTTTGTCAATACGGTAGCTGACACAGTACTACTGTTGTATTTTGGTCAGTTTTCTGTGTATTTCATGGTCTTGATTTATCCTGAATTTAATTAATCTGATGTAATATATGTTGAATAGGAAAAAAGTCAGTCATTCACACACACACACACACACACACACACACACACACACACACATATACATGCATAGTTATAGTAGATGTGGATGAAAAGATGAAAACTTGGTATTTCTAAATCTCAATACATTGATAACTTCTTACTCTAAAAGAAATGGTTTGGGTAATTCTCCCATTTTCAGAAGAGATGCAAGACATTTTCCCAAGGACTGTATGTAATTTCTTGCTGTCCACTGAATATTAATAAAAATTCAATTTGCCCATCAGGCAATGAGAAAGATATTTGTATAATCTTGGTTGGTGGAATAAAATGTGTGACAGAAGAACATTAGCATCATTTTTTAAGTTGTTTTCAGTTTTAAATTATGTTTCAGACATGCTCAGTCCCTAGCGGCTGTTAAGGCTTATGCCCCCTGGCTTTCCCAGCTGTACATGGAAACCCAGCAGTACAACCAGGAAAGGGAAAAGTTCAATAGTGCAATCACTCTCCTTATCAACTCAGTTCTACCTCTCTTCAGTAAAGGGGTAAGTTTCTTAATCTTTTTGTCTCATCGAGCTTTCTTTGATTGATTATTCTATCATAGTTTAAAAGAGACCTATTTATGGCTTGAAACACTCTCTTTAATCTAACATTGGAGATTTCTTCAACATACCAGGTAGAATGTATGTTTACAAAGATTTATGATGAAAAGATAAGAAGCAGTTGTTTCTACATCAGAAATTTATTATTTGCACAAAACACTGCACTTTTGTTTCTCCTTCATGGTATATTAGGAATACCTCGACTATTTTACAAATTGAGCCTTTTAAGGCTTGTTTTATGACCATAAGTGCTTAAAAGTAATCTGCTTGCCAAGGTTAAAGATGGATGAGAGTAATCTCCCTTATGATTCAGACTTAGAACCTAATCAGTTTATCAGTTACTACTTCTGTTTGGGAGGATGCTGTTTTTGCCTTTTCATCAATCAAGATTATCTGTAGATTTTTCTTGTATCAGGAGAATATACTCCAGCTATATTTCTGTCTGTTTCTTTTCATTGCAGACAAATATTTTGCACTGTAATTGTCGTCAAATGATAAGTCTGTTGGCACCATTTTAATTGCTTGCCCGATGGTTCATAGTGCTTGAATTTAGTGGTACGATTTTATCATGCATTTGTGTGCTATTACATGTAAGGCAAATTTGTAATTTCCAACGACTATTGACCTTCACATCTTTTGTTGCATTATTTGTGGTATACATGATGGTATGCTCACAGAACAGAATAATAATAATGATGATGTTATTTAAAGAATATTTAAAGAAGCTCATTTGGTCAACTTACCAATCTTCCATGAGGCCTTCTACAATGACATTTTTACAGATATATAAATAAATGCACAATTTTTACAAGATGAGGTGTCTTTAGATAGCAAATGCTGTTAAAAACTTGACAACTGATCTATGCTACAATAAAATATGTACAAGGCTTCAAGGATGAGTACATATTGGAGTCATACAAATAGTAGTAATGAACATGTAAGACATTTTGGTGAGTACATGATAACAATGTTCTAAAAAGTAGTAGTATTGAATTAAACAAAATCATACAAAAGATTTTTTATGTAGGTGTTGACTGAGAAGCATTTTAAAAGCTTGGCATGTGTCAGCAGATTTTATGTAATGTGGTATGGAATTCCATAGGTTGGATCCAGAATAAGCAAAACTCTTCTTATAAAACTTCTTATAAAAGTTGGTTTAGCAATGACATTTGAATTGGAAAACAGTTCTCACTTGTATTAAAAATAACAACAAACTTCTCAATTATTCCCGGTATTATTAAATCCAAAAGCAAACGATATTGTCGATTGCTGCAGTGAAGTCCTTTAAAAAGATTTCTCAGTTTGAATTTATAGGTACTATGCAGGTTTTGACACAGATAAAGAAGCAGTACAAATGTTTGAAATGACTATGTATGTCAATGACTATTTACTTCGAAGAAATAATGGTTAATGGGAATGGATATTCACATGATTTAGGCACTACAGTGGCAGTTAACAGACATGTCTAATTTACAGTCTTTAATATATGACGCGACATGCGTGATCTGAAATAAGCGTAATAATTATTATTTCATTGAACAGTCTTTACTTTTTTAAGTGGTTGCAGTAGCATTAAATAAGCATTAGTGGTGTTGGTCACTGTTCCTGCAATACAGTCTTTCAAATCAGTGTTGTTTACAATAATCTTTGCTTTGCATGCATACCATCCTAAGTGCTCCTGGTTAATTACAAAGGATTATCATGGTCAGATATGTTTATCTGTGTTTTTGCAATGCAATTATTCATAACAGTATTTTTTAATATTAAATTTTCAGAAGCAAAAGGTTGTAACTAATAAATTGTAAGTGTGGTAGATGCCTTTAAAATGGTATTTTTGACCTACTACTGGTAGAATCACATGTTTGGAATTCTGATCTTAGGATATTGGAGTTTGGTTCATTATCAGGGTCATCATTGTTATTTAACCTGTGTGGATTGAAATGTTACCTTAGTACATTCATATGTATATATGTGTAAATAACTATACAAATGGATGATGATAATACTTTTCTCTTTATGCTTTTTATGATTTTCCTTATCAGTCAACATTTGTATTCAATTTGAAATTGAAAAAAGCATTCATATGAATCCAGAAAAAAAATTTTGTAATTTGTAAATGTTACAAAATCAGCTCTAAGACATTAATATTATCAGTGTATTTTTAAACTGTTGCTGTAGTAATCAGCCATTGATAAATTCAACAGATTTAATGTTAAACCAGAAATTAGAATACATTTTATATTCTAAATGTTTCAGTTGATTGAAGTGTATTAAAGATAAATATAAACACAGTATTTGTTATAAAATAATTGAATTCCTTTAAGAATGATTTTGTTAATATCAAATGGAATGATCACTAGAAAATTGGTTTTCTTAAACACAAGTTAAGTAAATTTAAAGCATAACTGATTTTTCATGAGAGAGAAAAGTATAATATAAACAATATGGACAAATATTTCATTTTATAATGATTTTCCTTCTTAATGGTTGCCATGACTGAATATACCTTACCATGCCGGCTGAAATAAAGTAAACAAAATCCCTATTTCTTGTTCATGACAAATTACCCACTGTTAAAAAAGTTATTATTGTATATGAAGTAAACTCATAACGAATGTCAAATTACTGACTTGATGGATAAATTCTGTGTGAATTGGGAAGTTCACTCTAAGAAGATGCATTGTAAAGGGTTAATGCATTGTAACCAAATTTAATCTAAGCCCTTACTTTGATTGATTTTCCTTTTTTTTAGGAATTTAAAAAAAAATAATTATTGTCCCTCTCAACTTGGAACTTTCCTCTTAATGATATCATATTTTTGGCTCGTCATTACTTTACTGATTCTGTTTTTTTTAATTTATTTAAAAAAATGATTGTTTTAATATTTCCTTTCTTTAAGGAGAAAACTTTGTTTCTTTGTATAAAATTACTGATTTGCTCTTGCATGGTTTAATTAACTTAGTTTACCTGGCCAAAGGCTATTGAGTTTATCTCATTACCTGCATAAGACTTCCATCATTTCACATTTGCTATTGTTGATGTCTTCTCTAACACTGCAGGGCCAGTTTAGATCAAACTTTGCAGGACAGTTCCATAGAATATGCTTTTCCAAAAGTTTTTTTTATTGTGGCTCATCTAGCAACAGTGGCATAACCATAACCAGTTTTTAAAATCTTCAGAATGGCTGAACCAGTTTGATGAAACTTGGAACACTTTTTAAGATGTGTTATATATCAAAATTAAGTATTGGGTGACTCTTGACAACTGTGTGGCTTCCAAATCATAATCAACATTATGGAAATCAAATTTTACTTTTCCAGAAAGGTTGAGTCCATTTTGGTTAGACTTTGTAGGAATGTTTCTTTGTATATGCTCTATCACAACTGGGAAAGTTGATGGCTCTCTCAGCAGTGGTGTGTACCCTTTAGCACCAGGTGGAAAACATATTTTTATCTGCTCTCTCTAGATCACCAGAGTCAATTTTGATACAACATTGCTGGATTGTTACATATAGTATTCTCTTATATTTGTTTTGTGAAGGATCCTGGGGCAGAGGTGTAACTTTCATCACAACTTTTGGAAAATAAATATTTTGTTTGTTCAAAATGTATAAACCAAGTTTGAACAAACTTGGTGGAATTGTTTCTGGGTTAAGTCCTGTCTTCTAGCAATGGTATGCCCTCCATGGCAACCACATCAAAAACATTTTCAACTTATTCTGTAGAGTGGCTTAGCCAATTTTGACTGAACTTGGTAGAAACAATTGTTATGGCATGTCTTACTGGATTTGTTTCCAAGGTGGGTTACTGGCAATTGTATAGTATCCATAACAACATGACATGTCCTAATAGACGTTTAAAGGGTTGTTTTCGAGCAGTGGTTCTAGCAGTGGTGTGGATTCCACATAAGCTGTAGAAAGATTTCAACTTTTCTAAATTGCTAAACCAATTTTGTAGATATTATTCATAGGACTTATTCTTCCAGAATCAAGATGGTTCCTTTAGCAATGAGTCTTCCATGCAACGATGTAACTTCTGTAGGAACCTTGTTTAAAACTTTTTCAGAATGGCTCAGCCAATCTTGAATAATCTTAGTAGAATATTGTTAAGATATGCTGGACCAAAAATGTAGTTTTGGTGGCTCCCAAAGCTATAGTATGGCTCCCATATCTACCAGGTGGAAAACCTACAAATTATGTTTGCTTTATATCAAGTATGGCATTGTTATTAATTATGGTGTAACCCTGCTATTGCACCCTCCGTTATAACACAACTTTGGATATATAACACAGTGGTAATTTGGCTCAAGAAAATTCATGTATTTTTCTTTTACACAAAATGAAAATTTCTTTCTTAAAAGTAGAAGGGAAAAAAAGCTTTATTGTCATTTTGGGGAAGAGGTCACATATAAATAATACACGACAATCGTTGCATGGCTCCTGATGTTTTATATACATTTTTCTCTTACACAAAAAAGGAGCATCACACTGCTACCACAAATGTGAAGAAAAACAAATCTTACTTATTGGTTTATTCAATAGGCATGGAGGAGCAATAACTAAAATAGACCAGACAACGACCAATTCTTTTTAAAAATGTACCCATATAAAATATTTTGCTGAAATTTCAAAGGAAACATGATTACTTTGATGCACCGATTGTTATGAATACGTACTCAGCAAATGAAAAGAAAAATTCAGTCTCAATTATGCAATACAATTATTTGATGTTGCCACCACAATTTGTTTATTCCTCCAAAGCATTCCTTTAGCGCTGACTTGAATAAAACATCACATTCATCAGAGAAATCTGACCATAATCTTCAAAAAAAAAGCAAAGAACTTTTCTTTTCAGGAAGTCAGTACCATACTTAAATAAAAGTAATGGAAAAATCTGATGGAAGTTCGCATTTCCCACATGACTGGAACACATTACAAGGAAAATGTTTGTGCTTTTGAATGCTACCAATGGCAGCTTAAAACACCAACTAATGTTTACCAACTTGGTACATACTAAAAAGTAAATTTGCTTCATCATTCGTTACATGATTAAACTATGTTTTTCCACTGAATTCAGACCAATATGACCTATGACAAAAGTATTGACTATTTTAAATATGTGTGTGCATTTTTTTGATGAAATTACTTGTATTGTGGATTCAGTGTATGTGATGAGATTTGCGGTACATAGTGTTGATACTCTATTCATGCTATACATTAGATATGTATATACAAACAGTATGCATGAATATGTACCAATTCATGGTTCTCTAAATAAGTAAACTATTATATATGCCTTCTCTGTTTTCACTACAGGTGTATTTCTCATCTAATATGCATTGATTTAAGATGGTAACTGTGCCAATGAAGCACGTACTTTAGTGCCTGCATTTACTACCAATCTCCCACATGCATTATTTTATTATTTTTTTTATCTAACTGACCTGGTTGCTAATAACACTGTTCGGTCTATAACACAGTTGGGTTCTAGCGGGGCCACACTGTATGTGTGTGTGAGTATATTATATATTTAATTAATTGTAAAACTGCCTGACCATATCAGATCAAATTTGATATGGTGATCTAGAATGAACAAATCTATTCAATTGAAATTATTCAAAGTAGAAACAAAGTTTATCAGTATTCTAAATACCACCAGTATCAACCAAATAATTGGAAAATATCCAGTCACAATCACAATGGTTGCCTCATTTGCTTATAGCAATATTTGCTGTTTAGAATAATATAAAGAAGATGAATTGTCATGTCAGCTGGATTCACTCTAGTATTCTCTATCACGATAAGGAAAGGAAGCAACAAAGAGGGTGGACAGACCGAAACTATTTCAAGCAAACCGAAACTATTTCAAGCAAGTCTAAACTATTTCAGTAAAATCCTAAAGGATTTCGACCGAAACCAACTCAGGCAGACAAAAAAAAAGAGAAATAGTTTCGGTTTGTCACGCTATTGAGACTGTCTCCAGACAGACCCGACGCTGATTGCGTTTTGGAGACGAATTGAAAATCCTTGAAATTGCTAGCAATTTATGATGAAAATCCTTTACGATTTCACAAACAGACTAATTTGTAAAACCTCACCTCGTAAATCAATTAGATTATTGGACTGGTTAGTGAGTTTGAAATTAATTCTCGTTAACGAATCATTATGACATTTCATATAGGCTGGATTAGTTGGATCCTCAATGATTAAAAATCAGGGTGGAGCTGTTGGTGCAAATGAATCTAAAATATATCCCTGCTGGGCTTGATTTGATCTTTCGAGATTTATTTGGTAACTTTCTTTGATAACATCACATACTAAATTCACTGCAATCACCGAGGATATTTTGACGTTTTGAGGGGCAATATGCCTACCACCACCATCTGGGTCATTATTATGTTTGAGGATAGTTGTTTGTTGTTGTGTTATTTTTTTTCCATGCATCATGAATCCTTTTGAAACCATCAACTATGGCATCATTGAGAGATTTTTTCATCTCTGAGACATTATATCCTGGAAACTTAAACGTGGGAATATCCTCTACGCGTATATTATATTTCTTTGCAAATTCTGTTCTCGTTTGGGGGTGATCATCACCTAATATAAGTTGATTAGTTTGCAAATTAAATTCTTCCATGTCAGCGATAATTTTGTTACATATCTCCATGTACTTGATGACATTCTTTCGGTTGAGAGGAACTGTACTAATTTCCGTTATAAGTTTATTTCTAATTCGCTCAAAATCGCTATTCATTTTTGTGAACTGTCCGGTAATATCTGGTTCGTCTATTGTAAAATATCCTGTAGTATGAGCTTCTGATACTGCTCTTAAATGATTAAAAAGAGTATCTAATGGTAACACATGTTAATTCAGGACGAGGGGGTATTATAGGAGGAGCAAAAATATGGAAAATGGACGACTTTGTTTTATTATAACCATGATAATCCTCCTTCATTGAAATATAATCAGATTATTGTGGTTCAAGTAGTGGATTTTTTCAGGCCACCCTAGTATTGTTCTTACAGAGCTCAGATAGACATCTACGACATATCCGGGTGAGTTTATCTCAGTGGCAGATGATAGTGTTGGTTCATGAATTTCGATTCTTCAATTCTTTTCCAATAATGGATTTTATTATACACTGAAATTCGTTATTAATTTGCTCTGGAGTTCCGTCTTGTTTATTCTTACTCACAAACACCAGGGAATTATTCGGTTGTTCACCACCGAATGGTGCTGATCTAATGTTAGGCCAACTGTGATACACTCGTAATTTTGCTAGTGCTATCTCTTTAACGGGAATCGCTGTAGGGAAATTCACACTGAATTCAGGGTTTGTTGAGGTTATTGAGATCATGCTGGTTTTCACTGGGGTGGTATTTTCTACTATTCGTTGAAGTAGTTCTTGCGATGTCGCCATTGTTATCATATTCATGTTGTTTTTCTAATTTTGACATCGCGGAATCATAAACACGTACCATCGCTGAAATGCACTATCGGATATTAATGTGTCATCAGGGAGGATGATATCATCAAGGATAATTGTGAACACGCAGTTGACACTACATGGAACTTAACTACATAGTCTTATAGTTTGCGCTGGCTGCACAATATTTTTTTTGTTATTATTGAAATAATTCCAGCGATTGTTGTCACCGCTGATATACAAATTGGAACAACTTTCGGGGCAACCATTGTCACCGAGAAGAGTTTAATACCAGCTCCGGTGATTAAACCTGATACAGAGTACACGGTAACATTAACTGCGGTAATTCTTCGTTGATATTTTTATTTTTTACTTGATACTCCTCAGTGAGTGTTTTGAGTTTAGTTCGAAATTCTCTGACCTGATCATAGCGATACTGTTGTGACGTTGATAATGATGACATTTTATTTATTACAACAGATTTCAAATTGCTGGCGCTAAATTCGCCAGCATTGAAAATCCTATGGATTTTTAATTCAGTTGTTTACTTAAATCCACTACGAATTCCACATACCATGTTACTGAAGCCAAATTATTATCAGTGGATATTATTGTGAATCGTTCAATTGTTTCCTTGTCGATGATCTTTGATATCATATTGTTGACCCCAGATGAACTCGTTGATGAAATAATAAATTGAGTTGGCAACACTAATGTTAATTGAAAAATACCTTTGACGGTGGTGGTGGTATTTAATATGTTAGATGATGGTGTCCACGTAAATGATCCGTGTTGGATCACATACACATTATTTACGATATTTTTTTGTTCTTGAGGGATTTTTATTTTTTCAAGTTTTTCTATCATCCTCCATAGATCATCCCTGATGACATCGTTGGTCGTTTTCCATTACACCGCGTTGTTTAACTAAAATATAATCAAGGGAAACATTACTAGTTTTCAATTTACCCTGACGATCTTGAAATACAACTATTTCATTTGGATCAACACTTGCAAGGTTTAACATCTCGGATATTTCATCTTCGATTACAGGTTGCAGATATTTCCGCGGAGGTTTTTTTCAGGCTTGATAAAGATCTCCCCCAAATATCAATCATGTTACTTCATATAATTTCTCTCTAAAAAGAGATTACTTGTATATTCATGTACGGTTTTATGTGGTGGTTTTCCCGATGATGAAATAGTGTTGACGACATTTAATACTTCTATGCCGCATATTGGTGGGTCATTCATTTTCTGTGTTGGTAGCAAAGAATACCAGATAGGAGTTTTTAAGCAGTTTATATAACGCATAAACTCTTTAGATGGTGCTAACCCATGTGAATCGAAATAAACAATCACACGGGGATCAATCGTGTATGCAAACCAGTGAGTTCCAGGTCCGGTGCTGTTATCGAGATTAATGATACCGGTTTCAGCATTGTTTGGTTGTTGTGGTAATTGATCACTCATAAAGACACCTCTAAAGTTTTTTATCACTAGTTTTTTAGCAGCATCGAGTAAATCTAAATTTGACATTGGCGATATCTTCGATATTGGAGTTAGTAAACTGTTCCTAGTCTCAGGCCCTTTCCGCTGTACCATGTACTAATACATGAAAACCAATAATGTGGTGTGCAATTTTTATTCTTTCATTTACTTAATTATGATTATTGAAAGTATCTAAACGAAACCAAATACTTGAAAAAAACATCCAAAAAAATATATTTGATTCATTTTCTCACAAAACAAATTCTTGATTATTTCCATTGAGATCAGGTGAGTGTTTCAAAAACCAACACACACAAAAAAGCCATTCAGTCATCGAAAAATCCCATTGAGATATGTGACTACAACAAAAGAGTTATCGTTGTTTCAAAACCGTATACACACAAGCCCACATGAGTTATTTCCCTTGGTGTTACAATATACAATACAAAACAGAATTCAGACATATGTAAATTGAATTCTATGTCCGGTTCTCTTTGAAATCGCTGATTGATATATTTGTTCTGCAACAAATTGTGCTGAGGGTATACAAATATCAAAATACTTTCCAGGTTCATTCATTGATTGAAATGCTCTTTCTTCATTATTTTCTGTATTAAATAATTTTATAGGTTTCGCATTTTTCGAGTGTTTTCCAGTCCCTCTTCATTTGGTGTTTTGTGTAATAGACTGTAGATTCGATAAAGAATTGTTCTTAGGATTGGAATAAATGTGTTTGATTACAAATCCATCTTTTATCAATCCATGGAAACACTCATATATGATTCTGTGACAGTAATATTTTTTCCCTCTAGCACTAGACATAAGATATCCAAGACTATTGTCCGTCCATAATGGTTTCTTCAGTCTGTGGTGTCTGACAATACCATCACGAGATGCTTCATAATCGATGATCGCAGGATATGGTTGAAATTCTTGGTTCATTTATATACTATAATATTATTTGTCTAATTAATTATTTGGTTTAATTATTACTTGAGAATCTATCAATGTATTCTTGAGGTGTTCTTATGATTTTGTCTTTGACAGAGTCATTGATGGAGTTTTTAATGGAATCTTTGATTCTATTATCATAATAGCGCTTTAACTCTCTGTATCACTTACCACCACAATTGACACATAACCGCGACTTTCCATGCACACCTACTCCACATCGTATGCAAGGTAAGGGCCCAAAATGTCCATGACGTATGCTTTGTAAATGATATCCACAGAATGTATTTCTGCATGATTTGTTACAAGTGGTTACTGATCCAATCATAAGCCATTTGCAATGATTCATTATATAATAAATTCCTTATTTCAATACTTGTTTTAATTATAATATAGAGGAGTTCGTGAGATTATTGAAAATTACGCATTGGAAAAATGTTGAATTCAATCTCAATAGAGTCTCCACTGATGTACCAAAGAGTCTAATAAGTAATAGAAGCATGATAGGTAGAATCCGTGATGGTTTTAATGAATTCAAGTGCGATGGAGCATCTCACTGTTGGTCTCCATTTCGTAGTGTTGATGCTACCATGAACGACGAAAGAGCAGCAGTGATAATCTCACATCTTGACAAGAAAAAGTATTTTTTTAGAGTGAAATTAATTACCCGCTCAGAAACGGGAAATTGGTTTATATGCGACAAATTTGAACCCATCCTGAAAAATAAGAGAACTGTCACTGTGAGTCAGGATTCCAAACCAGGAATACTGACCAGGATTAACAAACCGTATTACGAGAGATCATATCTTGTCACCGTGGTTGTTTATGGGTTCTATCCGATAATTGATAGACCGAGTATTGAAAAATTAAAACCCATGAAATATTCGTCATTGAATTGTGTAGCAGAACGAATAATAGAGCATTTTACAAATGTGTTGCATGGAAACAAATTGACGGACCTAAGACGCAAAAAAATAAATGAATGAGGATTAACATTGAAGGAGAGCGGAGCAACAATTCAAAATGTGGCCGTGTTATAGAGGATACTAAAATTCCCAATATCCGTAGAGACGGTAACAGGCGAGTTATTATATGAACCGAAATATAAATCAAGAGGATCTCCAATCAAAATTATTGACCATAATGCACACGCGTGGACATCCACAGTAACAATATTTCTGCGGGATAAAACAAGAAAATATCTACCCATGGAGAACTCTGGGGGAAATTTATTTGATTTTATTTACGAGTTGAGTAAAAACGATTCTGTGTCTGTGTGGTTATTTCAGAGTTTTGAAGACGAAGAGGGTAAATTCGATCAGTTTTTAAAACCCAGCGGTGAAATATATCGTACTGAAGCCCTCCACAACGATATGAAAAAACTAGCTAGTGGTTTTTCAACGGAACACGGCGAACAATTACTGACAAACTGTTTTACAATACCGTCAGTTGCAGCTCATTTCACGAGAAAGAGAAATCTATGGAAACCAACACGAGCAGAATTTCTCTCAGATATCGAATCAAGCTGTATGGAATATGGCCATGGTGGATTATGGAATACAAAATATGACCCCAAAAGTATTATTTCGGTTGATATGATTGCGTGTTATCCAGGGAGTTTTCTTGGGTATGGAGAGTGTTCTGAGTACTTCAGAAGATTTGGACATCCCACACACAAGATGACCCGTGTTGCGATTAATGAACCACTGCCCAATTCAGATTCGCTTGTGTTGTATCATTTGAATTTGCTAAAGGACTTCATCTGTGTTGTTATGTTTGGTTTGGTAGACACATCTCTGAAAAACACTGGATGCCAATAGTGTTATTACGGTATATGATTGATTCTAAATATACTGATATCGCTGAATGTCAGTGAAGGAATTATATCATATCGAAAACAAACTGAAGTCTGGTTATCACAACCTGATAGTCTAGATAGTATAATCACCGAAAACAAAAAACAATTCCCTGATCTCGACAAAGAATATATCGTAAGGTGGTCCAAAGAAATCTTTGAAGTTAGAAATAAACACGCAAAAGATCTCAGTAGAAGAAGAATTGGTAAATTTACACAAGGTGGAAAATACAACCATAAACGACATTCTTCGTGGTTGATTATAGATGATGCTGAATATGATTTTATAATCGCAGATGTAACATCTAGGGGTATATATTTGAATCGTAAAGACACTTTCTTATCCGATGGAACCAAATTAGATACAATTGTTACTTAATAACGACGGAGAAAATCCTCAGTATACGTACTTAAGGTCATCTATGCTGGCTTATGCTTCTATTAATTTACTTTTGATGATAAATAGATTTCCTGAATCCACAGTTAGAGGCGCCAATGATTCATTTTATATAGACGTAAAGCATAAAGAAGCAGTGGCTGAATTCACTAATTCAGACGAGAGTAGGGGATCATGGAGAATTAAAAAGGAAATACTGCGTGATTATTCTAAATCAGCAGATGTTACAATTGAAAACAATTACTTGAAAAATTATCAGATATCAGAACTATCTAATGCACCATCGTGTTCCTATCCAATATGTAAATATAAAACCAGTTACTTAAACAGCTATGGTGGGTCAGGGAAAACGACTCGTGCGATTGAATTATTTCGAGGGAAATCAAACATGATTGTGCTAACACCAACACACAGACTTGCAAGAGAGATGAAACAGCAAGGAATTAATGCTTGCACTTATAACAGTTTTTTTTTTGTATGGAAAGGAGATGAATGGACTCCTGATCAAATGGGCGAGAAATTTATTCCTGAAATCCTCATTTGGGATGAGATATGCACAGTGTCGTTAGATGTATTACAAGGTTTCTCAGTTGGTTATTGCTAGCGAATACAAAAGTGATAATGTGTGGTGATCATGGTCAACCACCACCATTTGTCGGTTTATCCCCAAATAATTTGGCTGAAGAATTTTGTAGACTATTATGAAGAAATTAGTACTGATCATAGATCACTTGATAAACAATTATGTGAGTTCAAGAAACTAATCAGATTACAACCGGATAGAATCCAATGTGTAATAGTGCGTGAAATAATTTCAGAAACCCCATTAAATGATACTGGGAAGCGTGGAGACCAAACGATTTAATAGTAGCAAGTAGAAAGATAGTCAGAGACACACTTCAGATGATGTTATTTAACAAACACAAAGAAAAATTTGCAAGACTTCCAGTGCCGCTGTTTTATAGACCCAAGGATACACAAAAACAGAATATCGAAGTTGATATTCCAGACTTGACAGAGTCAATGAAGCAGATTCTTGTATTAAATGATATTGTGTTAGTTGATATCAGTGTCGTCGAAGATGCATTGCGTGCTGATAAATCCCCATGGAAGCTAGGATACACAGCAACGATACATTCTTCGCAGGGGTTGACTATATCCGATACAATTGTTTGGATCATAGATAATCGCATTGAGTTGTCAAATTTAGTTTATCTTGCAGTGTCCAGAGTACAAAGAATAAATCAACTTCGAAGAGTTGTTTTAGATTATAATGACACTACAATAAGTGATATTGTCAGCGATGGTATAATCAGAAAAAAACTATGGTTATAAACAACAGGACAAAAAAAATAAAAGAAAATTTGACATTGATGCTGAATTTATAATCACACTGAAACAACAACAGAATAATCACTGCGCGCAGTTGTAATTGTATAATGCATTGGTGTTAGTCGGATTAAGACCCCTGCCAATTTACCGTAGACAGAAAAAAAACCAGTGAAGGTCATACCAGAGATAATGTGATGCTGACTTGTCTTGAGTGCAAAAGACGAAGAGGTGCTAGTTAAGACCACGTGGCGGTAATTGAGTATCCTCAGGTATCACTTGTAATTGTTCATAAGTAAATCCACGTTGTGGAGCAGTTGAATACAATCTATAGACTGGCGGTCTACCCATGGATCATGTTATGCTAGTTATTTTATGCGTAGTGACACTCCAAATAGGATCAATAGCTCTTTTTTGCCACCTTCGAGCTCTCCTGGTTCATATAAATATCTAACAGTGACATTGCCGAGTATTGGTTGTTTTGAAATATCATTTTGCGGTTTTAGAGGTATATACATCTTTTTAATCACGTTGTTAGGTTTCATATTAATTGTTCGAGTAATCTCATTATTCAATTCGGTAATTACACCTGGTAATCTCTTGACCCATTCATGAGATCATTTATCCTTTATAAATTCCTTTGCGTATTGATATCCAAATAACTGCTCAGCAAGTGTCCGATTAAATCGTTCAACAATTGCCTGATCGCGATGTAATGCAGTATGTCCTCGTCTGATGGTGAAATTATGATGCTTCATTGTTGATAACACTGCACCCTGAAATTCCTTGCCAGGATCAACTTGTAATAGATTTGGCCATTGCAGAGGACCTCATCAATAAATCCTTTCAAATGCAGAAGCCACTTCAGTTGATGATTTTGTCTTTAATGGTTCTGCTTGTTTGTATCTACCCACAACATCAACTATGGTTAGCGCATACTTGTAAACACCATCATGCGGCAGAAATAATATATTGGCCTGATTAACCTCATTAACGACGCTGACATCAAAATGCGAGAAGTTAATTTGTTTAGGCGGTGGTAGATAAATTTGCCATATCGCCTGTTTGGATAACCAATCCGTTGCTGTAGTATTTTTCACCTTTGCGGCGCTAGCGAGTTTACTGATTGCTGATTTACCCCTCCAGTATCCTTTTGGAGAATAATAGATTCCATGATGTTATTAATTACCAGCACCCAACATCAATTTACTTTTCTTCGCCGATTTTATCAACCATGAAGCCAATTTTTCTTTGAATGATTTATCAGTGATAGAATTCAACGCATGAATTAACTTCACATCTGCGATATGTCTATGTTGCAGATTATTACTTTTATAAGCTACATCATGAGCATGACACGTCTTATCAGTGGCATTTATTGGGTTTTCACCGGGTCGAGGTTGGTTTTGATTATCGAGTCTGGTCCTGGGTCCACAATAACTATACCCTGGAAGGTGTTTTTCTCCCAGATATTTTGCCCATGGTGTTCCTGGAAGTTTTACTAACTTGGCTGCAATATCAAGGGAAAAAAGCTAAATTTGTTTGTATTACATTGTACACACTTACCAGCAAGTGCTGATCTGTTATTTTTAGTTGTAATCGTCAAGTCATTTGTGCCAGTACACTTCTTACATTTCACACAATATAGATCCATAATTTATTTATAATAACATGAATGTAATTGATTTTTCGGTGACAAAAGCACGAGAACCAGTTAAGCATCGTGCAGTGCTACCGAATTCTATTCGCATGATTATAATCGGACCATCTGGAAGTGGCAAGACGCAGTTGTTACTTAATTTAATAACGAGATGGATGAAATGCGATAAGTTGTATTTAGTTGCCCCGAGTGTAGACGATCAGCGATGTTATGAGGTGTTAAAGGATTTTAACGAGAAAGCAAAACCGGAAATCGATGAGGATAATATTGAGTTTATAAACGATATCGATGAAGCACCGAGCATTGATGTTGTTGATGGAAATATTAGCAATTTAGTTGTATATGATGATGTCATGCAGTCAAAAGAATCCCGCTAGGATATTTTCCAGATGTAGGCATAAAAATACTGATGTGATATATGTCACTCAACGATACACACAAATACCAAAAGTGATCAGAGATAACTGCAATATTCTTGTTGTATTTAATGGAGTTGACACACATGCGCTACAAAATATTTGACAAACTTGGTGCGGCGGTGATATGAATTTCTTTAGTCATGCTCAGTCAATTCCACATGGATTTGTAACGATAAATTTGCATGACCTGAGATCAAGATATCTTATCAGACTTGACCAAATATTCGGTTGAAACAATTCATCTCCGCAGCGACATCAGTGCCTGGTCTGTAGCATAAAATACTAAAGGATTTCTCCTTTTTTTATGTCTGCCTAAATTGGTTTCAGTTGAAATCCTTTAGGATTTTACTGAAGTAGTTTCGACTTGCTTGAAATAGTTTCGGTTTGCTTGAAATAGATTCGGTCTGTCCACCCTCTTTGCTGCTAAGGAAGAGTGAAAACTAATTCTCAGCTCACCTATGTTGTAAGGCCATGTGAACCAATGATATCACCCTGTGTATGTTGTGTATCATGTGTCCAGTAAGTTATTCTCAACAACCACTATACCACTTTCAGCAAAGTTGACAACTACCATCCTGTTACAATGGGTTTCAAACAGATTTTACCAATCTGCCCTAAACTATTGCTCCATTACTAGAAACAGATCAATCTTTGAATAAATTTGTCTCGAAATAGAAGAACAAAATTGCATTATTTTTTGACATGAAGTATCCTGGCCTGAAGTTCTGTCAAGCATTTACAGATAATGATGGTCTGACATCAGATTTGACCAACATTACTGGGAGAAAAAAAATCTTTAAACAGAAGCAATCTGACATGAAGGCTTTTCCTTATCAGAAAAATGATGTGGAATCAAATTGGATTCTTAAATAGTAGATATAAGCAATATCAATAGCTATAGGTAAAAAGTTCTACAGAAATAGATTTATTACAGATTTCTTAACAATCTGCTCTTATATTTAACTATTAGGCAGATGTTAACTGGTGATCAATCTCAGGCCCACTTGGGACTTTTGTTATAATTAGGATCATCTTTCTTATTTTCTTGTCTGTATGTGTTTGTTTAATTCTGTTGGATACTTGGACAGATGCCAGAGAAAATTGTCCACTCAGCTGCCCACTTACTGTTGAGCCTAATGACCACTGTCCGTCCAGCCTTTGGACTCCAACTGGATGGTATTCAACAGCTCTTCCAGTCAGCAGGGCGAGGACAGTTCTCACAGATTAGCGTGGAGGTAAGAAAGTTGTCTTGGTATAAAGAAAACTTAGATAGTCTTTTGAAATTAACATTTATCTGCACAATTGTTTTTACTGTAATTTTAATGAATTTTAAACAACACTTTGGAACTTTTCTGCTATTTCATGAAACATAAATTCCTAGTATGTATACTTTTAGAATTGTTAAGCCAGAACATTGTATTTATCTAGTTAACTCTTTAACTACTTTAGCTGTTGTGCAACATCACTGCCGAGTGTACCATATCAGCTGCTGAAACTACTAAGGCTGGTTCCTAGGCTGAAATACTAGAGCTTTATCATGGCTAACTATAGAAACTAATTTACAAAACAAGTTTGACAAATGGTATTTTCCAGTTTCTCAAGTCAAGCATTCAGTTAAGTTGAGTTCCTGGGAAAAGGACTCCTCAAGATGATCTTTGTTGCACGACCAGTCATTGACCAGTGGTTTAAAGTATCAGGCACTGGGCAAGCCAGTTGATACTAGGCACTAGGTCTAAGCACTCGGCTCTGTGCAGGACTACAGTTATCAGTCACTGGTCATTTGATACTGGCCAGGTCTCATGACTACCAATCATTCTGTAAAAATAATAATAATAATGAGGACTTTGTATAGCAACTAATCTTTAGAAGTTCTAAGCACTTTATAGCATATCTAATGATATGACTACCCAAAAACAACCACAATTGAATTAAAAAACATGCTGAAAATATTTAAGGTAGGAAACATCAGGTCTTTAAGTTTGTTCTTGCAGTCAAAGTTGCAATTGCCCAGTCTTGAAAGTACTAATGAACACACAAGTGTTTTAGTGGCATCAGCTAAAAGAGATTTGCAAATGGAGCTGATGCCTTTCAGCTCAAGATATGCAGCCTTGCGTATGTTCATGACAAAATGGTACAATGTGAGAATACTGTCCAGAGTAACACCTAGCTTCCGTATTGACTGTGTGAATTTAATGTTGATTTTGTTGATATTAATTGTTTGAGGTAAAGGATGTGAATGAGAAAGTCTTTGTGTTGTGATCAGAATGACCACAGTTTTATCATCATTCATCAGCAGCTTGCTACATGTCATCCATGATTTCACGTAAAAAATGCACCTCTCTACTCCTTGGATGGTAGCATCAACTTTAGTTGGGTGGCTTCGATTTGTAAATTTGGGTGTCAGCAGCATATAGTTGGTGAGACACTGAATGATGACACTTGAGAGCGGTTGAGTGTATAAAATGAAGAGAAGACATCCAATAACAGACCTTTGTGGAGCACCACAAACTTAGATCAACTGGGCTGGAGTGTTTTGCTTTTGCCTAAGGTGTGGTTAAGACTTGGTCATGGATTTC
Organism: Unio delphinus; assembly: GCA_029339505.1. Classification (NCBI taxonomy): domain Eukaryota; kingdom Metazoa; phylum Mollusca; class Bivalvia; order Unionida; family Unionidae; genus Unio; species Unio delphinus. The sequence goes on from JAQISU010000098.1 coordinate 12,540,002, forward strand.
TTTGTGATGACAACAATTCCACCTCTGCAAAAGTGGCAGGGAATGATTTGATGGAGTAACTGGTGGGTGTTAGATCCACACACTTGGGCTTATCGCCTAATGTTTTTAGCCATGTTTCTGTCAGGAAAAAGACGATATTCTGATTGTTAAAATTTTTTTACTATTTCTGTGCACCTATGTGGTGGTCCTACTGATTGGGCATTGAAAAATGCAATATGCAGTGTCATCTCTTGGAAAGTTGACACAGAGGTTGATGATTTAATAGGATTTAATAGGAATTTGATCTGTGTTCTCTAAATTAACAGGCGCATTTTTAAATTGTTGAGCCAGAAAGGGCAAAATGAAGAAAACTGGAAATCTTCCTGTTCTTCGCCAGCCAGCTTTTAAACGTTTCTTTTTTTACTTCCATTTACATTTAAGTAATGATGAATGTAGTCCCGGTTTGTTTAGTCTAGAGCACAATGTCGTGTGGAGAGCCTAGTTGTGGTCATTTAAAGCAATTAATGAGGGTCCATCATAGCAGAAACGGGTTGACTAGTGATCACGTGATGGCAGTTTGTTCAAGAACAAAAGGACTTTATTGCAGTGGAGCAAGACAGCAAAGAAAAATTCTAATTGTTTTCATTTCCAAAACAAGGAGATGAAGAAACACATACAAACTGAACAGCCAATGCATGATGAAAGACAATAATATGTTGACGAAGACAGACAACAAGCATATATATATCGTGAAAAACAGCACACAAAAACAAAACAGCTGCTTCAAGCCAATTAAGTGATAGTGGCCATCTTGTATTGTGTACAAGTCACCTGGTAGATCACAGGGTACAAGTTACCAAATTGAATCTACCAGCTATATGCTCCACATAGTTGATACCTCTTCTTTACATATGGCCAAGTGGTAACCTATTATAGGATGTTACCCAAAAACCAAGAACATTTTCTCATATGTTCTTACTTGCTTCAGATCACCATTGAGAGATGAGCTTGGGATATATCTGTTTCTTCCCATGACATCATGAATGAGCTTCCTATGGCTCTTTTCATTGTTTAACCATGCCCTCCCTAACCACTCTTCAACTTTATTATTGAAGGAAAGGAAGGAAGCCACCAATAACATAATCATACATTGAGGGGTTTGCCAATACTTTTCTTCAGGAATATAGAAAGGAACAGATTGTGCTATATATCCTCCTCAATGGAGACTGGATGATATCTGTTCATGCAAACTGGCAAGATGCTTTAAGCAGAAGTACATGACCCCCTTTAAAACTGATTCTTACTCTTAAAAAACTATAGTGACTGGAATGACCTTGACAGGAAACTGACGGACACCTTCACCATGTTGCCATAATGAGTCACTCCCTTTACTGCTGTGTCCTTGTCCTCCTGACTGAGCTACATTTCAGCATGGGTTCACTCCACAATAAAAGAAGGTTGGCAACTTCACTTTCAGGAGAATCTACCTCTGTCAAGAATCTCCATATGGCTTCATCAAACCAATTTGGAATCCCTAAAGGATGAGCGCGATGTTCTTGAAAGAAGGGGCTGTAGAATGGGTCATATGGGTCATAAACACTAAAGTTTGAGGATCTTTTTCAAGGATTTTGGGAAGAGTGGTTGAAGATGGTAATGTGAGATGCCATCAGGAACACAATAAGAACAAATGATTCTACAGTCTCCGTAGACTTGCAGGATGTTTGCCTACACATCCGCATCTTCTTATCTTGTGGGAAATTCCTGCATTATTGTTTGGACAAGATCTTTTATCCAGGTTCCTCCTTCTCTCCAGCTTTATGGCCCAGAACTTTTATTCAAGTTAATGGGAGTAATAGCATTTCACTTAATATAAAGCATGTCCATCATCCAGTATTATGATGACTGGTACAGAACTTTCTCAGATATGGTTTTTTTTAGGAGACCTGTCTTTCTTTTGAAAGACGTTGACTACTCTAGGATGAACCCCCAACCAAGAGAAGTCACTCAGATTCCATTTGATTTGTGTGGATGAATTTTTATCCTCACAAATCAAGGGATAGTCTTTGATTTCCTGACAAGATACACATTTCCCTATGAAAATAAATGAATTCACAATATTACATGACATATCCATTACAGCTAAACTCATAAAACCCTTAAACGACACAACATTAACTTTCACTCTTTGTCAGTTTTTATTTTATTGTACATTTTGTTTGCCTGTATTGCTGTTTGTGTGAATAAAATGTCTGCGACTTTTCTGCTTTATTTAGTGATTTATCAGTTTTTTCCTACAGCATAGTTTTAACTATTGTAGAACCCAAAGCATCTATCGGTATACTGATAAAAACATGTACATATATACACCCTCATTCCTCCTAGGTTCAAGGAAAAAGTTTGAATTGAGTTTCATCTCTATTAAACCACTTTGACAACCAAAAAAGGTCATAGTGACCTACATTTTACTATTTTACGGACTGAATATTTTGTGTTTAACACATAAACAAAATGTTTTTGGCACCTTGTACACATACTGTTATATATATATATATATATATATATATATATATATATATATATATATATATATATATATATATATATATATATATATATTGACCCATATTTCATGCTGCACTGGCATTGGTTAAAATTTGTGTTTTAAGTTATTGTTATGAGCTCTGTTCATCTAGAATCTTCTAACTAGATGATTGTATGCATCTTAGTTATTATCAGACATTTACACACAAAACAATTGTCAATTTAATTTACATTTCCCATTTTACTTTCTTATGTTATGTTTTTAGCTCATAGCCAGATTGGTGGTATTAAGCACCCAGTATATATGCTGTTATACCAAGATTGATGATATTATGAGAAGATGCATCTTCATGAATTGTGAAATTAGTAATGATCAATCCTCAAAATACCACAGCCTGTTACATCAAAATAGACTCATCGTGACAGATTTCAAAATATATGCCATTTAAAAATTAATTTTTCAATTATACAATGAGTCACAGTTCTAATGTTAAGATAAAATATTGCAGAAATTTTTTTGACTACATAGGGGCCATGATTTCTTTAGTCTAAATTTTTTTTCTGCATGATATTGTTTATGGCTACTGGAGACTATTAATAGTAGAAGTGATCTATGTAATTGTTAATTGTATTTTGATTACAATGTCTGTTTCAATTTTGTACTTGTTAATTGTATTTTGATTACAATGTCTGTTTCAATTTTGTACTTGTTAATTGTATTTTGATTACAAGGTCTGTTTCAATTTTGTAATTGTTAATTGTATTTTGATTACAAGGTCTGTTTCAATTTTGTAATTGTTAATTGTATTTTGATTACAATGTCTGTTTCAATTTTGTAATTGTTAATTGTATTTTGATTACAAGGTCTGTTTCAATTTTGTAATTGTTAATTGTATTTTGATTACAAGGTCTGTTTCAATTTTGTAATTGTTAATTGTATTTTGATTACAATGTCTGTTTCATGTACTTGTTAATTGTATTTTGATTACAATATCTGTTTCAATTCTGTACTTGTTAATTGTATTTTGATTACAATATCTGTTTCAATTCTGTACTTGTTAATTGTATTTTGATTACAATGTCTGTTTCAATGTTGTACTTGTTAATTGTATTTTGATTACAATGTCTGTTTCAATTTCATTTCTCTCCACCTAGGTTCAGCTGCTGATGTACAGGGCCCTTTCTTTGTATCTGATCTTGCCATGGCCAAACCTCAGCGAGCCTGATCAAAACTGGAGCTCTCGAGCAGCTAACCATCATGATTTTACACACCAGCTTGCAGTACATTATCTACAACTCAAAGACACATCCTCCCTCATCAATAATAAAGCCACACAGGATAGTGGTAAGTAATGATATTAGTGCACTGTCTTACAAACACTAAAATAACCAGAAGTATCTGCATTGATTTTCTGAAAGAGTCAGTGTTAATAATAGCATTATTGCATTTAGATTCATTAAATTTGAGACACTTTATTGTGGTCACATGTCAGTGGCTTGATTAGATTTCTTGCATAACTAAGCAAAAAGCCACATGGACTTGTTTGACCACGGTATTGGGCAGGATATATATTTTACAAGCATAGTTCTAGTGTTCACTAGTCACTCCTCTGTTGAATCTATTTTTCAATTTCTATTTATTCATTTTAACCTAGAATGTGTGCTTGATTCTTAATGTGCAAGATTGAAAAGTGTCACACACAGTTCAGTCAGAGGCATCAAAAGAAGATGTTTTAGTCAAGTATTAACATGTGGCATTACAGTTCATTGATAAATGAGCTGCTCTTGTACTGGTGTTTGTTTGTCTTGTTCTATTTGGTTTTGAAGATTTGAAGAAATTCATTTAATGGTCTTGCATCTGTTTGCAGTTGTTGTATCATTTCTGCTCCATGACTTCTTTCTGGAAGTCCCAAATATTTCACACACCTTTATCTAGTTGGCTACAGATGAAATTTGTGCCCATTATTGGTCATGAACCTTGGAAGAGGACTCATGTTATGAAAGACCATTGTTTGGGATTGGTGAGGTGGAATCGCCAGCTGTGACGTGGACAATAGATGAAGATACTTTATAAATAATGCAAGCATAACAAGTAGTAGATTCACATGACAATCATGATTATCCATGACAAGGAGGAATGAATTTCTTTTCCACAGTTTTAAAAAGATTTTGAACCAAGCAAGGAGCAGCTATGTATCCATGTATCCTGACGTGATATAGCCAAATATCAAGTTGGTTGGAATTTTCTCTTGAATGGGACTTTTATGAAGGATGGGTAGGATTCTTTTATCAGCAGATATGTAGAGATGGGCTGTGGCATGTCCTGATGAGGAGAATGCCTGCTGATGTGTATGCTGCCCATTTACTCCAGTTACTTTCTATCTGGATGTTTCTTTCCGACTCCTTCTAGTTTCATCTGCATTATAGATGCACTGGGCTTGTTCCAAAGTCGATGTTAGTCTGTGTTATCCATCAGTGTTTGAAAGTTCTTATATTTTACTGTACATTATTCTTTATGCTGTTTTATTATTTTTTCTTTTTGAATGTTGTAAAGAAAATACAATTCATTTTGGGAATTTAATTAAAAGTTTATGAATTTACATATTTCAGCAAAGCCAGTTGTAAGGAAAACCTTGCACATGTTTCAAGACTGGGTTGGGTCCATCTCAGGAGAGGTTGTGAAGTCCAAACAAATCTGTTACCAGTCTCTACAGGAGGTCATTCAGGTCACTCTTGCCATATTCCCAGTCTTCATACATCAACCAGGTGAGTCATGGACATTTAAGGGCAAGTAACTGTAAGACTGTAAGAGAAACACCATACAATTTTAAGTTGAACTTATTGTTTTAATCACTATCTGTACCTAGTGATATTTTATACATGTTAGGTTTTATTTTGTCCCAAAGAAAGTCACTTAGAGTGCCAATGATTATGAATAAGTGTTGCAGAGAGTTTGATACAGCAACACTTTGAATATCGTATCATAAAAAGGCAAGTAAATAAAGTGCCAGCACAAGGTCGCACTTTGAGCATCCGCCACATAATTGAGAGGTTGTGGGTTCAATCCCTGGCTGAGTTATTCCAAAGACTGACAATAATGATCCTAACAGCTGCCTCGCTTGATGCTCAGCATTAAGAGGTTAGTGTTAGGACTGGTCGGCCTGGTGTCAGGATAATGTAACTGGGTGTGGACATCATGCTACATGTGTGTGGCATGATGCCCCAGTGCTAGACTTCACTATAAACTGCCTCACTGCAGACATTGTTGCGATATGACTGAAAAATTCTTAAAGCAGAATAATTAAAATAGAAAAGAAAATACAAAACTGTCACTATATTGTTTGGCTAAATTTTCAACTGTATGTTAATCCCTCCTGTACTAACTGTAGAATATAGTTTTTGTATTTACATTAGAAATTTGTAGAGGTAGTTGTGTAATACTCAAATTTAGAGACATGTTTTAACGCATAAGGGTTTACCACGCTTTTTCATCCAGGACAGGTCATTACAGGATTTGCACCAAATAGAAACCAAGTCTTACTAAAGAAGACATTTAATGTACAATTAAGATGAACAAGACATATGTCTACCTTTAATCTGATATAGATGCACCCAACCATTTATTACTTGTCTGATTTGATCAATGTACGTCTTTATAAAATAAACAAAATCAATAAGGCAATCTTTTCCATTCACTCAGACTGTCTGCATTCTTCTAATCCCATAGATTGGGAAACTCTGGATCATCCAGAAAATATTGTTTACTCTGGATGCTTCATCATCACACAGTGCCAAGTTGTTAATGACTTGACACAAATATTAAACAAATTAAAGTATTGTATTGATGTAACTTCTACCTGTTAACATCATTGACTTAAAATAACATTTGTAGTATCTGTTCTGCCAGTCATGTTATATGATCTTGTATAGTGCTTTTTCCAATTGTAAAACTTGGCAAACACTTGCAAAAAAGTTATTATAGAACAACAGATAACAAATTTCTTAACCAAATTGGCATGTTTGATGTTGAAAATGTTATAAATGATTGCAGAGATCATAACAAGCTGGTAATATCCACAATAACCAAAGTGAAAGTGAAACATCCATCATTGAAAATTTGATTCTAAGGTGGCAGAAGATATCAGAAACATTTTCACACACCTTCAACAAAAATTTTAGTATCAGTTTGGTCCATTTTGATCACAATATTTGCCCACTTTTTAATTGACTCCTTTTTGCTTTAATCTGGCTGAACAGTACTGAGAATTTTGTGAAGGACATTGATTCCATTAGTATTCTCTGCATTTTTGGTACTTCTCTCTCTCTCTCTCTCTCTCTCTCTCTCTCTCTCTCTCTCTCTCTCTCTCTCTCTCTCTCACACACACAGACACACACAAAACTTGCACACATATATTCAGATCAGTACTTAACATTTTATTGAATGTATGTTCAATCTGTTGTGGTGACGTGACTATAGTCTTGATGGATAAAAATGAGATCATCCAAAATATTTTTAAACAATTCACAGTAATTCCAAAACTGCTACTATGTTCTAAAGTCTGAGCACTTTGTATTTCCAATGAATAATTGAAAAAAAATAAAAATCCTCTCAAATGTTCACAGCTAAATTACTCCTATGGTTAATGTTTATGCTAGGAATAGTAAATCTCGTGTTTTCATCCCTTTTTTAAAAACTAAGACAAATGGATAAGTGTCAAAGTATTCATCCTGGATTATTCAAACTATGTCAACAAGATCAAGTACTTTAGCAGCTAGCCAATTAGGCATTTTGTCAGTCTGGTTTTTAAAAGAAAACCCTGACCTTGAACTTCATCAACATGTTTACTTTTACAGATTACATCTTATTATCTTGAAACTTTAATGTCTTAACTAGAATGGCCTCATCTTAAAATATAAACCCACAATTTTAAAGAAAATTAGTATTTAATGTTATTTATTAAATGATCCTTACATTATCTATAAGCACAGAAATTAACACACATAATATTTAACATGTATAATAATTTATACTTTTAGCCAACAGACCTTTGTTGCCATACATATTACAGTTGTCTCATGCAAAATGTAATACATTTTGTTCTACTAGTGGTTGTGGACATGAATACCATTTTAATGCCACCTACCACACATGCCATTGTTTGGTGAAATGTACAGCATTTGAAAATAAGATTTTTATTTTATATTTAATAACCAATTGTTTTACACATTTTCTTCTCATACTGCAAAAACTAGTCTGCTGGAGACTGAACATATTATTAGGTGTTATAAGTAATAAAGGATCAGAGGTGGTCCATGATGGATTTTAGTCTTTGAATAGAGAATGCAGATCTTTAATGAAGGTGAAATAAAAATGAGAGACTGACCCAAGAAAAGATTTAAGTAGAATCACTTGAAAAAGTGTTTTTATTTTTTGGGGGTCATATATTGTTAATTTGTCATATATTTTTCTCACTTACTCTTCCTACCTCAGTCTGGTTATCCCAGGCATGTCATCTCAGTCATGGTGTCCAAATGTTAGAAACTGCTTTTAAAAAGAAACCCTTGATATCTTCTTCTGTCCCTGACAATGTTGTTATAAAATCCAACAACAGCAACAGATATATAATAAAAAAGAAATTAACTCAGCAATTTATGGTGTCTCCATCTTTGTAAACACCATACAGACATTTTTACACACACACTCACACACACACACACACACACACACACACACACACACACACATCGAGCTATTTGATAGAGCTCCAGACACACAGTCAATACATATCACTGGCCACACAAAACCAAACCTTGTAAGTGCAAAACCAGCAAAAACCAAAAATGTGTTGTGTCAAATTGGTTTCTTCTGACTTTGCCGAACACACACAATCTGCCCTAGTTGAATCAAATATAATAATGTGATTGCTTATGAAAACTGCACTTATCAACCAGAGTTGTTCATTCATCAGGCCATCTGCAATTCCACAAAAAGATTTCCGTGTAGCGTATCATTGCACTAGTGATCACAGTACTTGCCAAATTTCCAGGACAGAAAATATGACTTTCCAAGAAAGTCATGAGTTAGATATTTTCTAATGTCACTTCACATTTTGTACCCAGTAGGCATATTATATTGCACAGTATCATGTTCTTGCCTATCATGGAAAATTTTCCAAATTAGGAAATTTAGAACTTATTAAAGATATGACTTATTTATTGTCAATTTCATATGACATCCATTGATAAAATGTGGTAATTCAGTATATAAAGAAAATATCATGATTTTATGTTTCTATTTTCTCATGCTTAGAACTTGTATACTTAGGGTCGACAGGTCACCCCTCGCCCTTGTTAACATATTTGTCTTAATGCGCAGTACATGGACAAACAAAAACACATGGCCCAAGACACCCATTGTGCAATACTTCCAACACATAACAATTATAACTTTTTCGTGATTTTTTTTTCCTTCTCTAAGATCAGCATATTAAGCTAGATTCTACATAAATAATTATTCATATTTTCATTTTAAAACACTTGATGACATTTAAATAGAGTGAGAAGCAGTACCTGATGAATAGTGTTTTGAATCTGCTAACAAAATTGCAGGGATGCAGGGTTATTTTAATTCAGTTGGAAGAAAATTGGTAGAGAATATTAATCTATGTCAATGTTTGTACCAAGACAAGGAAATCCCAGCCACAAGGATCTAAATAATATAACTCCTTGACTGGGATCTCCTTGTCTCAGTAAAAAAAGAAAACTACATAGATTATATTAATCCTAGAGCTATATGTTATTAACAGTTCATATTGGTTTGTATTTTTTAACAGATGTTGTGGACAACATAATGAGTTTTTTCCTGGCACTATTCCAGGGATTGAGGGTCCAGATGGGGGTACCCTTCACAGAGCAGATTATACAGACTTTTATGAACCTTTTCAGCAAGTAAGGCTGTCTTTAAAATAAATTGAATTTTCTGGTTTTTGATTTCTATCTGTTAATAGGCTTATAAATCTTTTAGACCATCTGGTGTTGATTTTTGTCCATAATTTTAATGTCAGAACCTAAGCATGTATCTAGCTAGAATCAAGCAATTTGACAAAATGGAAGTTTACCATGATTTTTACCAATTAAACATCCGGTGTTTAAGATTGAACTTTTAAGAAAGTGGATGTTGTTTTGGGGACTTGCACTTAATGGTAAGGAAGAATCATCATCCATTAGAAATAATAGTTCAAGGTTACTGCAACTGAAAGAAGAAAAAATGGTTCTACAAAAGCAAATGTTACCTACATAGATGACCATAAAACATTGGACAGTGGACAGACATCTACCTTTTCCATTAACAGTATTCTTTTTCTAAATAGACCTATAGAATACAGTAGGTGTAAATGGCAAAATAGAGGTTTTGGGGAGTTTTAAAAAATCATGTTTTAAATGTTATGGCAGATATGCTGGTGTTTGTGTACTACATGAAGTCTGCACATTATCGCCTGATCTCTAGCATGTGTTCGATATGAGGCATGCCAATGATGGATTTGATATTAAGAAATTTGTTAGTGGCGTTTTCATTCCACATATTATGCCAAGTATATAGAACATGCCAGTATATGTAATATTTCAAATCACTACATGGGTTTACCCAGTCTAAAAGTGAGTACAATAATGATCATTTAAAAAATTATTTTACAAAAGCAGATTGATTGTAAATGCATATTTTTTTTTACACGGGCATTTATATTACTCAAAATAATTAGGTTCAAGAATTTGTACCAAAGTTGTCAATGTGATACTCTTGCTTTCTGATATAATATTTGAACACTTTCATTTATGATTTTAAAATGAAAAGCATGAATGATATAACAATTGCACAAAACTTAGAAGTTTCATTGATCAGTTTATACTTATTAACCTGATTGTTGCTAGGAGGTCCTTCACATTGTAAACTTGTTTGATTGCAAACTAACAAAAGATATCAATGTAACAAACAAACACACTGTTCACCGTCCATTTGAAGTTTCTACAATAGTTTATTGCAGTAAAGACTGATCTCTATATCCAATATTTGCATTGTCTAGTTTTAATATTTCTCCTTCAAATACATTCCCCGATCACATTAATGTTAGGGATATAAGCCTGTTACCTCTCGAATCCAGCCCTACTAAAAGACGAAAAATCGTCTTTTCTATCTCATATAGACAAAGGACAATAACTCTTTCCCCTTACCTCCCCTTGCCACCGCCAGGTGTCTCCAGTTTTTAAGCTTTGCTTGTACTGTTCACAATGTACAATTACACCTCCATATAATCCAAGCCATCTTAGTGTTAAATCGGACCATCCGAAGTTAAATTGGAATTATTGTGTTGGACAATCATTCTTTTACAGGTTGTATACATTATTTTACAATTTTTTCAAAATTTGAGTGACTTTGTCACCTTTTACAGACTTCGTCTATTGACGACCACGTTACAACATGCTAATTCGGTACTTGTGTTGTCATTTACGAGTTAACGCGGCACTGAATAATTTTGCTTACTCCATTAGTAACGGTTGTGGTATTAGCGAATTAATAACATGCTGAATTGCTGATTTGTGGTTTGTTTTATCTTCTTTTGTCATTTTAGTAGAAATTTCAACCACATGCAAGACATGCACAAAGTTCAAATAAAAGAAGACAACCATGACACTTGTATTGTATGTACCAAGTGTACATCATCTATACCATGCAGTGTGTGTAATACGTGGACAGATCCAATGTGGGCTGATATAGTCCAGCAGCAGAGAGGGTGAATCCTACAACGTTTTTAGACAAAATTTGATTGAAATCCTAAAACGAGCCGTCTTATAATCTTATTTTAACCAAAAAAAGGCGAACCCTACAACGTTTTCAGACAAAAAATTGATTGAAATCTCCCTACGAAATCATTTTAACTATAAAAATGAAAACGATTTTTTAATCAATTTTGGTCGCAACTTGTTGTCATCCACCCTCTCTGCTGCTAAAGTTTTCAGTTCTGGGTTAACAAAAATAATAAATAATTTGATCGAGTCTTTAGGATCTCACAAACAGACTAATCGCTAACACCTCTTCTTGTAAATCAATCAGATTATTTGACTGGTCGGTGAGTTTGAAATTAATTCTCGTTAACGAATTATTATAGCATCGCATGTAGACAGGATTAATTGGGTTTTCAATAATTAGGAATCCTGGAGGAGCTGTTGGTGCAAATGAATAAAGAATATATCCTTGCTGAGCTTGATTTGATCGTTCGAGATTAATTTGATAGCTTCCTTCGATAACATCACACACTAAATTGAGCGCAATCACCGATCAAATATTCACGTTGAACGGAGCGATATGCCTACCACCACCATCTGGATCATTATTATGTTTGAAGAGGACAGTTGAGTCTGATTTTTGTAGCGCTTTGATATCGGTTTTAACAATTCTTGCTAATTCATCAGCGTTGTATTTCGGAAACTTGAAATTACGCAGATTGTCTTCTGTGATATTGTAATCGGTTAGGAATCGTTGTTTATTGTCGATGTTGTCATTAATTATTGTTTGAATAATTAGTTCATAGATATATTCCATGTCCGATATAAGTTGATTTATTATTTCAACGTGTTTTTGCGATCTTGTTTTCCGTAGTTGTTCTAGTTGTGTGTCATATAATTGTTTAATCTCATTAAAATAACCACGGACGTCAGTTAGCGTAAATGAAATAGTAACAGATGAGTCGGTTGTTCTTTTAATTATAAAATCCCATTGCAATGTGTCTTTGTTGGTGAATATAAATCTATCGGCGATTTTTCCTTTTCTTATATCAGATAAATTATCTCGATAACTGGGATTGATTTCATGATATGATTCTACGTCCGTGGTTAAGTCGGTGGTGGATTTTTCCGGTGGTAATTCAGGCCATCCTAGTACGGTTCTAATAGAACTTTGATAGATATCTACGACGTATCCTTCTGTGCTTATCTCAATTGCGGATGATAGCGTCGGTTCATGAACCGTTATAGCGATTTTTGATTCTTTTCCAGTAATCGATTTTATTCTACGCGCGAATTCATTATTGATTTGTTCGATTTGGTATGATCCGGTTGGTATCGAAACGACGTTCCAGTCTGGGGTTCCGTCGGGTTTATTCTTATTTGCAAACACTAAAGAATTATTGGGTTGTTGACCACCAAATGATTTTGATCTGATATTAGGCCAACTGTGGTATACTCGTAATTTTGCTAGCGCTATCTCCTTCACTGGGACCGGAGAGGGGAAATTCACACTGAATTCTGGATTCGTTGATGTTATTGATATCATGCTTGTTTGTACTGGGTTCGTGTTCTCCACTACTCGTTGAAGTAATTCCTGCGGTGTTGTCATTGTTATTATACTCATGATTTATTTCTAATTTTGGTATCGAGGAATCATAAATACTGACCATCACTGAGAACTCACAATCTGGTATGGTTGATATTATTGAGATCATTTTGGTTTTTGGGTTCGTGTTTTCTGATTCCATCGGTGTTGTCATTGTTATTATACTCATGTTGTTGCTCTAATTTCGATATTGCAGAATCAAAAATACTGACCATCGCTGAGAATTCACTATCTGATATAATTGTATTATCGAGTGACGACGATATCATCAATGATAATTGCGAGTATGCGGTTGATGCAATATGAAATTGAAGTAAGTAATTCTGCAGTTTACTCTGGCTGCATGATGATATCTTTTTTGCTATCCCGGTTGATATACCCCCGATTGTAGCCATCGCAGAAATGCAAATTGGAACTACGACCGGGGCAATCATTGTAACCGATGCAAGTATTATTCCGGCGCCAGCGAGAACGCTTGACACCGAGTACATAATAACATCAATTGCGGTGATTCTTCGTCGGTATTTTTTTATTTTTATTTGATACTCCTCAGTGAGGGTTTTGAGTCTATTCTGAAATTCTCTGACCTGATCATAGCGACATTGAGTTGATGAAATCATTTTTATTTTAAAAACACTAGCGTTTTCAATTGGGAAATCCGAAGGATTTTCCTTTCAATTATCCTATTATTGACCTGGTTTTAGGAGCTGATGAGGGGACACCGGATACAAATTCTATTATCCAGGGTAGTGACTCCCTAATCACAGACTCGTCGGAATTCTTTATAACAATCGTAAGCGGGATTGGTATAGCAGGTGGAGGTTTTGGTATTTTCTCTAGTATATACATCAATGTGTTAACACCGCTGATACCTGTGTTGCTGAATTCCAAATCAAATTTACGGTGATGTATTATTGTAAGTCGGTAGCAACCTGGTGCACCAGTATGTCTGATGCCAACACGAAGATAATTTTCATTTCCCCGGATCCAATCAAAAGTCCCACTATCAACCGTGTACACGATGTTATTGACGCTTACACTATGTGGAATTTTTATCCTATTGATAGCCGCGCTAATCTCAGCGAGAGTCATGACTGCCACAAGTGGGAATCCAAAGAACTTATTAACAATGTCATTGACTGGTTTTTGATTTTCTTTTAGTTTAAGAAGATCGTCGGAAATATCGAGATAATTTACCCTGATTTTGGTAGGATCTATTGTTTTTCCACTCTCCTCCTTGTTAGAAAAGAATGAAACCAGAAGTTCGTTGATTCTAATCAGTGCTTGGGTTTTAATATGGTTGTCGATGTTAGAAAATTTCGTCGTGATATCTTGGAGGCTACTGCCCTCAAAGAACTTATTAACCATTTCATTTGTGAGCTTTTGTTCGTCAATAGCTTTTTTAACTTCAGCGAGGGTTGGACCTGTCAACGATGTGGTTTCAGAACCAGGTGTTCTCCCCAAAAATCTATCCACGATGGTATTAAGTGTTGTTTGTCTCACCATAAACATATTAATATCTTTGAGAGTTATTGTAGATGTAGCCAGGATACCAAAGAAATTATTAGCGATGTAGGCATTGTGAGTGTGCTTGCCGATAAACTCACTGATTTCAGCGAGAGTCGAGTCTGCCACAGGTGGGGATCCAAAAAACCTAACAATGACGTCGTTAGTGGGTTTTTGATCTTCTATTAGTTTAGAAATCTCGAGATAATTTGCCTTGATTTCATTTTCATTCATCATCCTTCCCGCGTCCTTGTTAAAAAAGAATAGCGATAGATAGTTTTTAATTTCAGCGAGAGTCATGCCAACCACAAGCGGTGTTCCAAAGAATTTATGTATGACATTTTTGCGAAAACTATTATAACCTCGTATAAGATCATTCAGCTCACGTTCGTTGGTAGCAATCGCGTCGGTGATCGTAGACACAAGTGCGCCTGATTTAAGTCGTCCGTCGTTGGAATACAGCGCAATAGAGTTTTCAGCGGCGTCGCGCTGCCGTATCAAAATGTCATTCAATGACACATCACTGGATTTCAATTTACCCTGTTTGTCTTGAAATACAACTATTTCATTAGGATCAACATTTGTTAAGTTCAACGTCTCAGTGATTTCATCTTCAATTATTTTTTTTATATCCTTGACAGAATCAGGTGGTGCAGTGCCATCGGGTTTGGGTTTCAAAGATCTCCCCCAAATATCAATCATGTTATTGTAAAACTCTTTCTCTCTCTAAAATCGTTTTTGATGACTTCGTCGTTGCCAGCGATTACTAGTGTATTCATTAACGACAACATGTGGTGGTTTTCCGCTTGGGTTACTCAAGGAGTTAGAAATAGCGTCAAGGACATTTAATACTTCGCTGCCACATATTGGTGGGTCAATCATCGTTTGTGTTGGTAGCGTAGAATACCATGTCTTCATTGGAAGGGTTTTTATATACCGCATAAACTCTTTTGGTGGGGCTAATCCATATGAATCAAAATAGACAATCCCACGTGGATCAATAGCGTATGCAACCCAGTGAGTACCAGGTCCGGTGCTGTTATCTAAATTAATGATTCCGGTTTCAACGCTGTTTGGTTGATGTGGTAATTGATCTTTCATAAAGACACCTCTGAAGTTTTTAATCGCTAGTTTTTTAGCAGCATCCATTAAATCAAAATTGGACATAGGAATCTTCGATTCCTGAATTAATAAATCGTTCCTGGTAGTCTTAGACCCTTTCCGCTGTACCACGAATACGGGGTTCCTGGTAGTCTTAGACCCAATCCGTGAACGGATCGTCCCTTTTTTTTATATCCTTTCCCAGTTGCTTTCTTTAGTGCCATTCCTGCTGCAGTACCAACGGCTCCTAACGCAGCCGCTTTAGCCACCGCTGGGGCTGCTGCTGCAATCAATGCTGGAATCGCAGCTAACAACGGAAATATACCGCCTGTTTTAATCATATTTTTGATAGCAGCCACAGAAAGAGTAATCTGAACACCTTTTTTGGCTGCAAGTGCATCATTGAAATGTTTCACCTGACGAGTTGTCAGCGATAGTTTATTTGCACCACCAGTCATTTGGTTGGGTTTCAACGTGATTGTGGTTCCACATTTTTTAGCTGATTCCGATTGCAATTTTTTTAATTGACCGGGAGTTAACGCAACACTAATAACACTATATGACATTATACATAATTGATTGATTCTAAATCGTTTACATGTTTTCCACTGGTGCATCTACCACTCTCATTCTTCCACCAACACCTTCAAGTAGCATTGATTTATCACTGAGAATGACAGCAACCGCTCTATAATCAGCAATACCACCACGAGTCACATTAGCTCTAAAGTGTATATCAACAACTGACTGTCTTGTCAAATCGAGATGTTCCAGTGAGAAGTAATAGATCGGATACAGATTTTTAAAATCATATTGTGATATTTGCAAACCAGTATCCACATTTTGATCACGTGCCATAAATGACAACAGACGATGATAAACTCTTGCAATATGATTTTCTGTGTAATTAAGTTGTATATCCTCGGATGGTTCCTGCTGGCCGTTTATTCTCAGTGAGACGTCTTTCACACCTAACTGATCAAATATCATATGGCTGGAGAGTTGATTGCCAACTCGTGTGTTATCCTGTAACGCAATAAATATATGACGTGGCGCAAAAACGCCTTGTTTGGATGCTAGATTCCACGTGAATAACCCGTTGATATTTGATTGTTTAACATCTGTACTCACGGTTAGCCAACTCAACAACGACTTTCCTCCTTGGTCCATAAATGATAGTAATCGTTCTTCTGCGGTGATTGCTGGAGTCAACACTGGCATCCACAATGATATTTTTGTTAAATTGACTTTACCGGCATCATCATTGGGATTTGCAGCATCTGCTGGAATCCTCCAGATTGCGTCATTATCATCACTCTTTCGTACAAGCGATACTGTATGCTTCGCCCCGTAGATAACTTTTCTGACGTTTCTACAGAATCCAAATATGTGATGCAGTGGAATCGCGCATGAAAATGATTTACTAGCCCCTTGCAACATTGAAATACGTGTTGCGGCTCCTAGATTGAAATTAACGTCGTTGTTTATAATCATATTCTCGACATCAGCATCACTATTATCACGTTTTTTTGGTCGTCTTACAACAAATGGATTTCCTCCAGCGGTATTCTTACCATCTTTTGCAAACATCATAGAGGGTCCTGCTGATCTTGTATAATCATCAGAATATCTCGCTAACCCGATTATTGTTGTAGCCACATCAACATCGCGATCTATGGACTCAATTTCTTTTCCATCAATGAGATATCTAGCACTCTCAAATAACGCCATAATACCATTATTGACAAAACCGACTTGAGTACCATCTGGATACGGTGCTGGTACAG
Organism: Unio delphinus; assembly: GCA_029339505.1. Taxonomy (NCBI): domain Eukaryota; kingdom Metazoa; phylum Mollusca; class Bivalvia; order Unionida; family Unionidae; genus Unio; species Unio delphinus. The sequence continues at coordinate 12,557,303 of JAQISU010000098.1, forward strand.
CAGTAGTATCAGCAGCTGTTACAAGTTCTCCTTCTACTTCAATAAACGCTTCACAGGGCAAAAAGTATTTACTGGTATCATGGACTTGAAGTTCAATTCTTGCTCGACTATTTGAGTCTATGGCATGATAAGCGTAATATTGATAATCGCGTACAGAATCATCCTTGCCAACTGGGGCGTCTATATCAAACGCCGGATCATGTGATTTTTTGAACATTTTATTCTATTTATCAGAGTCTAAATCATAAACGATTTTCCATTTCATCGTCGTGTTTTTTTAAAGCCGCTTCCTGCTATCATATTTGCAATATTGCTTTGGTCGGGAGTTAAAGCCATCGACTCTAATTTTTCATCTACTGCGTTATTTATAATTCTACTAACACTTGCAGGCATTTCTGCTGTAGATGGCAATGGTACCGGTTTCTTTTTTCGTCTCACCAATGATGTTAATTTATTCTTCGCGGCTGAAAACGCTTTCCCGGCAAAATCTCCAACAGCACTAATACCCTTATCACGAATAACATCAATGGCTTTCATTGATAATTGTTTAGCTAACGGCATCACTTTTGGAGCCATTCTTGCAAATAACCCCGCAATGGTATTGCCTAAACCATCTCCGTAGTATGCTCTATAAACCGGAAACCGTGAATTAACTACATAGACGGGGGTTGGTTTATCATGATTGTAGTGTATGATCATTATTTGAAATCAGAAACCATTTTTCAATTGGAAACGCTAGCGTTTTTATTTAATCACTGTGATACCCACTTTCCGCAAACTCGCCAATGAAATCTCGATATGTTTTGATATCCATGATACCGCCTTGAAATATCCGTCTACAGATATCAGCTGCTTCATTAATTATTTCCGGTGAGTTATTTCCGGCTCGGAACCCTCCTACAAGAACCTCTAATCGTGATATATCACTGAGAACACTACCAGGACATGAAACGCTAGCGTTTCCAACTAGACCACTCCCCGAAAATTTCTTCTCATCGTATGGCCGTCTTATTTGGAGTTGAAATTTTCTCTTGAAGTCTCTGTATTCCTTCATCCTTCTATCTAAACTCCCAGTATTTATTTCATACACTATATCAGCCCATTCATTATGTGACATTCTATAATCCGAATAATTGTCCGTGAAAAACTTCTCTTGTGAATCATAGCTGTTAGCAGCGAATTCACCTAAATTGTCTATATCCTCGTTGAGAATTTGTTGTTTAGCGCTCTCGGTAAATATAATTGATTTAGGTAGTCCACTAACTAGTTCTTCCTGAAATCCTTTAAATTTTCCTTTCGAAGCGGTTGATATATCCTGAGGAAGTGATTGCAAGGATTTTTTTGTTTGTTTAGTTCTTTTTGCTATTTTTTCTAACACAGGAATAAGACCCTCTTCTTTTCTTTTACCGTCAGGATCATCTCCCAGTATAGCACGCTCTATCTCCTTCGTTGCTGTGGTTACTGGTTTAAACAATTCTTCAGATCCCGCAGCAAAATCAGTCTGAAGACTCTGTCGTTGTTGTAGTTTATTCCGTACAGAGTCACAAATTGGTACAAATCTCTTAATTGCATCCAGTCGTTCACGAGTCAATCGGGTTGTTAATGCTTCATTGACCATTATTTAAAATCAGAAACAATTTTTCAATTGTAAAACAATTTTTCAATCCCGACCTAACACCATCGATTTTTGACATCCCTTGAGGGTCGGCTAAAAAAAAATGATTAATAGTCGGTCAATCAAATAATGATAAATAGTCGGTCAATCAAATAATGATAAATAGTTGGTCAATCAAATAATGATAAATGGTTGGTCAATCAAAATTGTTCATTTTCTTGAATTAACGCCCGTAGGTTTCTAACTTTAGAATTAACCTCCTTTTACAATTCGTATTCGTACCCCAATTCTTTTCGTATTCGTTCTACGATGGTATACAACGGAGCGAACACACTTACGTCACTGGAAAATGCGAGAGAGTCCTTAATAGAATTCTGAATTCTTTTGATGAGCGCATACTTCTTTGGTAGCATATATTTATTGTTGTTAACTCCGTATTCTATATCCTGAAAATCAGACATGATTTGATCAGGATTTAACCTATCTGATAGTTCAATATCCCAACTTTTCAATTTTGAAATCTCGGATAAAATGCTATTCATGTTTTCAGAATTCATTATTCTATAACAATTATATATTTCTAAATGAAAAATATGACGCATCAGACATAACTAAATTGAATTTTTTGTCCCGTCCTTTTTGAAATAGCCGTTTTGGTTATTCCCTCTGCAACTTTTCGTACTGAGGCTCTACAAATATCGAAGTGCCTACCGGCTTCATATAATGATTGAAATATTTTTTCTTCGTTAGTTATTGTATTCAAAGATTTTACGGGTCTCGCTTTATTTGAACAAGTGCCAGTCCTTCCTCGTTTGGTATTCTCACTCTGTGTGATAGCTTGCAGATTTGATAAAGAATTGTTCTTCGGATTAGAATCCTTGTGATCGATAACAAAATCATCCTCGATCAATCCATTGAAACATTCAAACACGAAACGATGATTGAGATAAGTTTTCTCCCGGCCAACAGTAAACATCAAGTACCCTTGATTATTCACAGAACCAACTGGTTTCTTCAGTCTGCGGTTTCTTACAACACCATCACTGGATGCTTCATAATTTGTGATCACAGGGTGTTGTCTGAATTCTTGGTTCATTCGTATACATAATACTATTGTTTGTCTAATTCATCGTTTGGTTTAATGATAAATCTTTCGATGTAGTCTTGAGGAGTTCTTATGATTTTATCCTTGATACTGACTTTGTCAGCGTCAAGAATACTGACTTTGTCAGCGTCAAGAATACTGACTTTGTCAGCGTCAGGGTCAAAATTTCTGATTGATTGTCCATTTTTTATTCTTTTATCATAATAACGCTTCAACTCCCTGTATCGCTTACCACCACAATTCAAACACAACTGAGATTTCCCCCTAACCCCAACTCCACATAGAATACAGGGTAACGGACCAAGGCTTCCACGACGAAAGCTTTGCATATGATACCCACAGAACTCATTTCTGCATGATTTGTTACACGGGATTACTGATCCAATCATAAGCCACTTGCAGTGATTCATTATATAAAAATCTTTCATTTAAATGCTTGTTTTAATTATAGCATGAAGGAATTAAGGAAAATGCCTTCGAAAAATGCTGAATTCAATGCTGATAAGGAGTTTAAGAGATTATTGAAAATCAATCCTAGATTTAATCTCGATAGACCCAAAAAATGTAACAAACGTCCAAGAGACGGAAACATGAAAGAGTTTAAGAGATTTTTGAAAATCAATCCTAGATTTAATCTCGATAAATCCAAAAATCGTAACAAACGTCCAAGAGACGGAAACATGAAAGAGTTTAAGAGATTATTAAAAATTAGTCCTAGATTTAATCTCGATAAACCAAAAAAACGTAACAAACGTCCAAGAGACGGAAACATGAAAGAGTTTAAGAGATTATTAAAAATTAGTCCTAGATTTAATCTCGATAAACCAAAAAAAACGTCCAAGAGAGATTACCCCTGGAAAGATGCTCAATTCAATCTCGATATAGCTTCTAATACACCAAAGAATACAATTCTTGATAAAGCCATGATTAGTAAAATCAGAGACTGTTTTAATGAATTTAAGCGTGATGGAGCATCTTATTGTTGGTCAACATTTCGAATTGATGGTGTTGTTGATGCTACCATGAATGATGAAAAAGCAGCAGTGATAATTTCACGTGTTGGGGAAAAACGGTATTTTTTCCGAATCAAATTCATTATCGAAGTCGATGGCAAATGGATTATTAAGGATAAATTTGAACCAATCCTCAAGAATAAAAAAGCTGTCATTGTGAGTAGAGATTCCAAACCAGGGATTCTAACCGGCATTGATAAACCATACTACGAAAGATCTTATCCCGTAACAGCAATGGTTTATGGGATATATCCGTTAAATGATAAACCCGATATCGCAAAACTAGCTCCTATGAAATATTCGTCAGGGCTTAATTGTGTAGCAGAACGAATAATAGAACACTTCACAAATGCATCCCGAGGAAATAAACTAACTGATCTGCGACGTAGGAAAATAACCGAGTGGGAACTGACAGTGAAACAGCATGGTGCAAAGATTTCTGATATAGCTAAATTAGAAACATCATTACGATTCCCAATAACCGTTATGACGATAACCGGAGAGGTTTTATACGAACCGAAATATAACAAAAATGGAGCACCAATACAGATTATTGATCATAACAAACACGCGTGGACACCTGCGGTAACAATATTTCCACGAGAACGAACCGTGAAATATATCCCTAAGGAGTTCGTCGGGGATGTTTTCTATGAAGAGAAATTATTCGATGCTATTCATGCGTTGTGTAAGGATGATCCTGTGTCAGTGTGGTTACTTAGAAGTGATGAAGAATTCGATCAATTTGTAAAACCAAATGGTGAATTATATCGCATTGAAGAATTAGATAACAGAATGAGAAAAATCGCTAGTGATTTTTCACCGGAGAATTCCCATGAAAAACTACTCACGGATAGTTTTACTATTCCATCAGTGGTAGCTCACTTCGCAAGAGAAAAAAACTCATGGCGTCCAACACGAAGTGATTTTCTCGAGGATGTAAAATTGAGTTGCGTCGAATTCGGTCATGGAGGACTGTGGAATACGAAATACTCATGTGATGGTATGATTTCAATTGATATATCCGCGTGTTATCCCGGAAGTTTTCTCGGGTATGGGGAATGCGCTGAGTACTTCAAACGATTTGGACACCCCACGCATGAAATGACTCGTGTTGCGATTAATGGACCATTGCCTGATTTTGATTTAACCGGATTCGCTCGTGTGATATCATTTGAATTAGCTACAGGGTTACATCCGTGTAGTTATGTTTGGCTCGGTAGACACCTATCTGAAAAACACTGGATGCCAATAGTGCTATTGAGATATATGATTGATTGTGGTATGCTAATATCGTTGATTGTTTCCGAGGCTATTATATGCTATCGAGCTCAGAAAGAAGTTTGGCTACCACAACCCAATCTAGATAGAATAATCAACGAACTACGAAAACAGTTTCCAGATTTCAGTGAAGAAGAAATCATAAATTGGTCTAAGAAGTTATTTGAAATTAAAAAAGAACAAGCAAAAGATCTCGGAAGAAGAATAATCGGTAAATTTACCCAGGGTGGACGATACGATAACGCAAAATACTCTTCGCGGTTGATCATAGATGTCGCTGAATACGATTTTATTGTAGCGGATTTAATGAAACAGGGAAAACTTGTATCCCGTAAGGATGCTTTTCTATCCAATGGTGAGAAATTAGGTACGGTTGTTACCTACTGTGATGGATATAATTCCCAGTACACACATTTGAGAAGTTCAATGCTAGCCTATGCTTGCATTAATCTATTTTCGATGATAAATAGATTTCCTAATACCGCGGTTAGAGTGGCCACTGATTCGATGTATATACACAATAAGTACAAATCAGCTGTAGCGGCATTCACAGATCCCGAAGAAAATTGGGGGCGTTGGCGATTTAAAAAGGAGATGCTACATGAGTATTGTGAATCCGCAGACGTTGCCATGGATGATAAATATATTTGTTGTAACCGTATTGAAATTCAATCAGAATTTTCTAATGCACCACCGGTATCTGATCCAGTATGTAGATATAAAACAGTTTATTTAAACGGTTGTGGTGGGTCAGGAAAGACAACTCGTGCAATTGAATTATTTCGTCGTGGAAACGCTAGCGTTTCTAACATGATTGTGCTAACGCCGACTCACAGACTCGCCAGAGAGATGATACAACGAGGGGTAAATGCTTGCACTTATCACAGTTTTTTTCGATGGAAAGGTGACAAATGGACTCCTGAACGTATGGGTGATAAATTCATTCCTGAAATCTTAATTTGGGATGAAATATGCACAGTGTCATTAGATGTATTAAAAACATTTCTTGAGTGGTTGTTAACCAAAAACACAAAAGTCGTCATGTGCGGGGATCACGGCCAACCACCACCATTTGTCGGTGCATCTCCACATGAATGGCTAAAGGGTTTTGTAGACTACTATGAAGAAATCACCACTGATTATAGATCACTTGATGAACGATTACGCGAGTTCAAAGCGCTAATTAGATTACAACCGGATAGAATCCAATGTGAAATAGCGCGTGAAGTGATTTCAGAAACCCCAATGAATGATTTCTGGGAAGCGTGGAGACCAAACGATTTGATCATTGCAAGTAGAAAAATAGTCAGGGATACACTTCAGATGAAGTTATTTGAATTGCATAAAGAAAAATTTGCAACGCTTCCAGTACCCCTTTGTTATAGGCCATCGGATACACGAAAACAGAATATTGAAGTTGATATTCCAGGACAGAGTGAAAAACAAATTCTTGTATTAAATGATATTGTGCTGGTTGATATCAGCGTCGTTGAAGATGCATTGCGTGCTAATAAATCCCCGTGGACGCTAGGATACGCAGCGACGATACATTCTTCACAGGGATTGACTATATCGGATACAATTGTTTGGATGGTAGATAATCGCATCGAATGGTCAAATTTAGTCTATCTCGCAGTATCCAGAGTACGAAACATAAATCAACTTCGAAGAGTTGTTTTCGATGATAATGACACAACAATAAGTGATATTGATGTTAGCATCATTAATAAAAAACTCTCCGGTTACAAACAACAAGACAAAAAAAAACAACGAGAATTTGATATTGATGCTGAACTAATAATCACTTTGAAGAAACAACAGAATAATCACTGCGCGAGTTGCAATTGTATAATGCGTTGGCAGTATTCGGATAAGGATCCTCGCCAATTCACCGTAGACAGAAAAAATAACAATCTCGGTCATGTCAGAAATAATGTGATGTTGACTTGTCTTGAGTGCAATAGACGCAACGGTGCTAGTTAAGACCATGCGGTGGCAATTGAGTATCCTCGGGAATCACTTGTAGTTGTTGTCGAGTAAAACCCCGCTGAGGGGCAGTTGAATCCAGTTTATAGACTGGAGGTCTACCAGTTGATCGTGTTATACTAGATATCTTATGCGTAGTGACGCTCCAAATAGGATCAGTAGCCCTTTTTCTACCCCCTTCAAGCTCTCCTGGTTCGTATAAGTACCTCACAATGACACTACTACCAAGAATTGGTTCTTTGAAATCTTTTTGTGGTTGTATGGGTATTGACTTCTTTTTAATCGCGTTGATAGGTTTCATGTTGATTGTTCTAGTAATCTCGTTATTCAGTGCAGTAATCACAGATGGTAATCTTTTAACCCATTCACTGGATCGCTTTTCTTGAATGAATTCTTTTGCGTATTGATATCCAAATAACCGCTCAGCAATCGTCCGATTAAATCGTTCTACAATGGCCTGATCGCGATGTAGCGCAGTATGCCCTCGTCGTATGGTGACATTATGATGTTTCATTGTTGATAACACTACACCCTGAAATTCCTTGCCAGGATCAACTTGTAACAGATTTGGCCAGTGCAGAGGACCTCGTCGATAAATCCTTTCAAATGCAGAAGCGACTTCAGTGGCTGATTTTGTTTTTAACGGTTCTGCTTCTTTGTATCGACTCGCAATATCAACTACGGTTAGCGCGTATTTGTAACCACGATCATGTGGCAGAAATAATATATCAGCCTGATGAACTTCATTAGGAGCGGTCACATCAAAATGCGAGAATTGAATTTGTTTAGGCGGTGGTAGATAAATTTGCCATAGTGCCTGTTTGGATAACCAATTAGCCGCAGTGGTTTTTTTTCACTTTTGCAGCACTAGCGAGTTTATTGATTGCAGCGTTACCCCTCCAGTATCCCCTCGGAGAATTATAAATTGATTCCATATTATTAATTACCAGCACCTAACATCAATTTACTTTTCATAGCCGATTTTATCAAAAATGAAGACAATTTTTCTTTGAAGGATTTATCAGGAATAGCATTTAACGCATGAATTAATTTCACATCTGCTAGATGCCTGTGTTGCAGATTGCTGCTTTTATAAGCAACATCATGAAGGTGACAGGCCTTATCAATGGCGTTTATTGGTTCTTCACCGGGGTTGGGTTGATTTTGATTATTGAGTCTGATATCAAGTCTGGTTCCCGGTCCACAGTAGCTATATCCTGGAAGGTGCTTTTCTCCGGGGTATTTTGCCCATGGGGTTCCAGGGAGCTTTGCCAATTTGGCTGCGATATCACCTCCTCGTTTTTTTTAAAATCAGATTTCATAGACACAAATCTAAATTTCTTTGTACCACATTGCACGCATTTACCAGAAAGCGCTGATCGGTTATTTTTAGTTGTAACCGTCGTCACATCATCTGTGCCAGTACGCGTTTTACACTTAACACAATATAGATCCATAATTTATGTATAGAAATATGGATATAATTGATTTTTCAGCGACTAAAACAAGAGAACCAATTAAGCATCATGCAGCGCTACCAAACTCTATCCGGATGATTATAATCGGGCCATCTGGATCCGGTAAAACGCAATTGTTGCTCAATTTAATAATGAGATGGATGAAGTGGGATAAGTTGTATTTAATTGCCCCTAGCGTAGATGATCAACGATGTTATGAAGTGTTAAAGGATTTTAACGAGAATGCATCAGAAATTAAGGGTGAGAACGCCATTGATTTTATAACCGATATCGATGAAGCACCGAGTATTGATGATATTGATGGAGATATTAACAATTTAGTCGTATACGACGATATAATGTTGGATAAACAAAAGAATCCTGCTAGAATATTTTCCCGTGGGCGTCACAAAAACACTGACGTGATATATGTCACTCAACGCTACACTCAGGTTCCAAAAGTGATCAGAGATAACTGCAATATTTTTTCTGTATTCAACGGAGTTGATACTCATACGCTACGAAATATTTGGCAGACATGGTGTTCTGATATGGACTTCAATCAATTTAGAGATTTCTTTAGTCATGCTCAGTCGACTCCGCACGGATTCGCAACAATAAATTTGCATGATCCTCGGACACGATATCGTATCAGACTGGATCAAATATTCGGTTAAAATCATTTATTATTTTTGTTAACCAGAACTGAAATCACTAAGCAGCAGAGAGGGTGGATGACAACAAGTTGCGACCAAAATTGATTAAAAAATCGTTTTCATTTTTTTAGTTAAAATGATTTCGTAGGGAGATTTCAATCAATTTTTTGTCTGAAAACGTTGTAGGGTTCGCCTTTTTTTGGTTAAAATAAGATTATAAGACGGCTCGTTTTAGGATTTCAATCAAATTTTGTCTAAAAACGTTGTAGGATTCACCCTCTCTGCTGCTAGTCCGGAAGGCAGCAAAAGGGAGAGATAGACGGAATAGGTCGGAGACCCCCCACCTAAAGTTCGTAGTCTGCAAACGTCAGCCACAGTAACATCAGTGGCAATGGAGGAAAATAATGTTGACATGGTACAACAGCCCGCCTTTGAACAGATGCATCGTTTGGTCCAGGAAACTACAACACAGCTATTGACATCAGGCCAGATATTACCTCTTTGGGGAGTGTTCCCCAATTTTCAGTTGCCCATTGGGCATAAGTCCCCCCCTTCCCCCCGCATGTCTGAGCATGGCCTTCGGGCCTGTAAATCTGGACGCATGGGTTTTTTACCAGATCCATTGGATCTATTTCATTATACAACATGCCAATACTATGACGAAGGTTTTAGTGAGAAATCTGTCCGTCCAGCCAGGCCATTGGAGTGGTGGGTACTAGTGATAGCCGGACCGTCGCCGACATTCAGGCTTACCATACGCCAGACAAACCAGCCGGCAGTGCCGTCCCAGTATGGGGACCTTATTGCTAAAACGGTCCAACCAACTATGATTTATGGGGATTTTAGTGACAAATTCGTCCGTCAAGCTGTACCACCGGCAACATACCAATTCTATCATGGAGATTTTAGTGAGAAATCTGTTCATCCAGCCAGGCCATTGGAGCGGCCGGTACCGGTGATAGCTGGACTGTCACCGACATTCAGGCCGACCATTCGCCAGACAAACCAGCCGCCAGTGCCAGCCATCCATATGTTCATGGCTTCACCACAAGGGAGAATTAGTGAAATTGTCAAGGATGACAGAATTGTGTCATCTATGTCACCTGGTTTGCTCTATCCAGAGATGCAAGCTGTACCAGAACCAACGTTCCCTCTAACCAAATAGAAATTATAAGAAATTTATAGGGTGTTGGCAACTTCAGAATGCCCACCACCTCCTACCGCCATTCAAGACTAAAAAGTTAAGGGGTCTGTTGATCTTGAATGGGAGGAAGAAACGATGTCCTTCCTGCTCCTTCCTCAGTCGGCAAAATTCAGAAAGCCAAGTACCAGCACCGTTCTAGTGTAGCTGGTACAAAACTCAAACAGACGCCTTCAGTACTGATCTCCAATGCCACGTCAAAGCTAGTCCAAAACGTAGTCGCTACGTCTTCAATGTTAGACTTGGCTTCACTAGCCATTTTCTGACTCCCAGGAAAATCCGGCAATGACCACTCTTGGGAAGCGACGGCCCAGATTGTTATAGTTATTAACAGGGCAGCTCACCATTCCATGGCCAATGCGTTGACTGCTTCTGCCAACTTAGACCTGATACAACGTGATGCATGTCTGCGGTCCACGTCACTTAAGCCCCATCCTACTCTGGCTTTATGGATGTCTCCATTTGGATCACGTTTACTCTTTGGGGGAAAAATTGAAGAAATTCGGAGACAGGCAGCTTAGGAACTGCCCCTTCAACTCGCTGTCCAACCTTCGCAGGTGTTTTGAAACAATCATCCCCTGCCACAGTGGAGGGGTGATAAGCAGACCAGGGAAAGTGGATCCTTACAATCAAATGTGCAGTATAGATCCCAACCTAATGCCGGGAGACTACAGTCTAATCAAGCTAGGAGGCAATCATACAGAGGCGGCAAGAACCCAAGTTTTTCTGCCTTCAAGCCTCCTAGACGTTGACATACCCTCCCCACCGCCCGCGGACAGTCTACCTGTGGGCGCCCGCCTCCTGCAATTTCAGGACCACTGGACCACTTTATTTCCTCAGAACAATTGGGTGATCCAGGTAATTTTGGAGGGACTTTGGATTTCATTTATCCATCCCCCTCCCCTGTCCTCCTCTCCCCTCTTCACGGATGTACCGTCAGATCGGGAGAAGAATTCCTTTCTATTTAAAAAAATAAAATAAAAAATAAACCCCGCAATCATTGGGGTTTTATTTCTGGTTGTTTCTTATCCAGAGGTGGTTCATCGACCTGAGTCACCTCAACCAATACATTTTTCCACTGAAATTCAATATGGTAACGGTGAGATCAATCCGTCTTTCCATCCGACAGTGCAGGTATGCCATCAATCTAGATATGACCGACGAATATATTCACGTTCCTATCCACCGCGTCATGGAAATTTCTCCGTTTTGCTTATTGCGACTCGGTTTATCCAGGTCCTACCTTTTGGTCTCAACATCAGCCCTTGGGCTTTTACCAAGGTTATGGATTGCATCGTCACCCTGTTCTGCTCGACTTCATCTATAGTGACAGCAGTGTACTTGGACGACATCCTCCAGGAAACATGTTAAGTTCTACTCTGCTCAAAGGCAGAAACGATCTTCTATCACTTTTAGATCATCTAGGCTTTCTCGTGAACTGGAAAAAGTCCGATCTCTGTCTATCCCAGCGTTTTGGTTCATCTGCGTATGGAGTTTCATCCGGATCGTCAAACTTGTCGAGTCCATTTCCAACAAGATGTGCATTTCAGCAAGAGAGTTCTTGCAACTCCTCGGATTATTCAATGCAGCGGGAGACTTGATCCTGCTTGGCCATCTTTGTATGCGCCCCCTACAAATGACGTTACTAGCACAATGGCGCCCTTTTTCCAAGTCACCTCAATCACACAATAATGATCACGCCCGAGATACAATCATTATTCCGTCAGTGGCACAACCCCAGTTGGCTGTCCACAGAGATTCCTCTGGAGATACCCCAAGCGAAGATAACGGTATGTACCGACGCCAGTACCTACGGTTGGGGTGCCCACCTGTTGCCGGACTTTGATACCGTCAGCAGCATGTGGGGGCCAGGGGAGAGCTCTATCCACATCAACCTTTCAGAAATGAAGGCTGTCATCAATGCCTTTCATTTCTTGAAGGATCAACTCTTAGGCAAAACTGTCCTCATTATGTCAGACAACTCTGTGGTGGAGACTTGCCTCCTCAAATAAGGGGGCACCAAATCACCAGACCTGTGCAATCTGATCTGACAGTTTCTACGTTGGTGCGACAATCTCCACATCAATGTACAAATCAGACATATACCCGGCAGACTCAATGTCTTGGCTGACACGCTATCCAGGAAAGGTCAAATCATTGACACGGAATGGTCACTCCATCAGTCAGGCTTTCTTCCAATTTGCACACTTTGGGGACGTCCAATGATCGATCTTTTTTGCAACAAGGTAGAATCGCAGGTTGCCCTCATTTGTCTCTCCGGTTCCAGACCCAGAAGCTTGGGCCATGGACGCTCTGTCAATCAGCTGGGAGGGGTTGTGGGCTTTCTCCTACCCTTCCACGGTCTTGGTACCGAAAATAATCCAGAGGTTAAGGGGTCATAACTGTCAGATGATTCTGATTGCCCCTCTCACATGGAACAAGTCCTGGGTCACCGATCTACTCAATTGTGATAGATCTACCCAGGAAGATTACAGTCAGCCCAAATCTTCTCAAGCAACCGCAGTCTTGGGTGCTCCACCCCTGTCCGTACCGTCTTTATCTTCATGCTTGGCTCATGTCTGAACAGCCTTGCGGGACAAGCAATTTAAACCTTCAATTGTGGAGAGAATCTCAAGAGCAAGAAGGCCCTCTACTCTGAAGGCTTGAAAGTGGCATGTTTTCAGGGACTGGTACCATATCAATAACATCATCCCTTTGAGTGTCTCAATCCCTCAACTGGCCGACTTTTTTCTTTGGCTTTTCGAGGAGAAACAGTTGGCCCTAATTACTATCAAATGCTACTGCTCCATGATATCAGACACATTCCGCCATCATGGTAGATGTGATATCAGGCATGTTAAAGATCTGTTGGATCTTTTAGCCAATTTCGAGTTCAATCGACCAAAATTCCTCACCTGTTTCCAAAATGGGATCGGTCCTGGGTTTTAAAATGGCTCAATTCAGACAAATTTGAGTCTTTAGCCCACAATACGTTAAAGCTACTATCATACAAAACGTGTTTCTTGATAGCCTTATCTTCAGCGTGCAGGGTGAGTGAGTTACAAGCCCTTTCCAGTGACCCGAACTATCTTCAGTTCAGATCAGATGGTTCGGTGGTCCTCTTGACGCAGCCAGGCTTCGCAGCCAAAAATAGGTTACCATCCATTGGCAAGCAAAGAGTCGTCATTGGCTCGCTACTTCCATAGATAAGTCAAGAGCAGCAGCCATGCAAGATCCTGTTCATGCACTCAAGCACTATTTTAAATGCACAGAGGCAAGTCGGGTCACATGCAAGAACCTTTTTCTTCTGGTGACAGCTGGGAAATGGTATATTACCCCACAAGCCCTTGCTTCATGGCTGAAGTGGGTTATACGCTCAGCGTACACTGAGGTCTTCCAACATTAGAGTCGCCTCATGAAGATTACCGCTCGTGAGATTAAAGCAATCTCAGCAGCCCTTCATTTGAACACAATGTTTCGATCCGAGATATTATAGAAGCTGTTGGCTGGCATGCAGAGTCAACCTTCTCCAGTTTTTTCTCAAAGATTTGACCTCGCAAAGGCAAATCTTGAATCTAGTAGGTCCGGTGTTGGCAGCCCAGATGCCCACCAAACCCATTTAAAACAATCAGCACAGCCTATCAGCTTCACTGAATTCGCCAGTTTTTTTTTTGGTTTTTTTGTAGGTAAGAAGATTTCAATAACTATCTTCTTAACCGTATAAAGGGGTCACATATCACATGACCCTGGGCTGTGTTTCTGATGAAATTAGGAGAACGGGTTATCGTTCAAATGGGGAATCCAGCCATCATTCCCTAGAGGATACCCGGGGTAGAGGTAGGATGCTCAGCATTCCCTCCTCCTATTACCTATTCTCCTAATGTTAATGTGATCGGGGAACGTATTTGAAGGAGAAAGCCAATTTTTTAAAGTAAATTATGTTTCTCCGAGAATACTTACCCAATCACATTACTTAAAAACCCTCCCAGCCACCCTGCCATGCAAGCATCCTCATATAGGATGCTCGCTCACCTTAAAAACTAGTGACACCTGGCGGTGGCAAGGGGAGATAAGGGGCAAGAGTTATTGCCCTTTGTCTATATGAGATAGGCAGAAAAGGCGATATTTCGTTGTTTAGTAGGGCTGGATTCGAGAGGAAGCAGGCTTATATCCCAAACATCAATGTGATCAGGTAAGTATTCTTGGAGAAACATAATTTACTTTAAAAATTTGCTTTCTAAAACAAATTGAATAAAAACAAGGAGAAACTCTTGTATACATATGTTGAAAATGTTCTCAGTTATAGTATCTATTATTAACACATGATGAACATCCTGCTTCTGTATTTGCAGAGATCAGTTATCAGAGACCATAGCCCATGAGAGCAGTGCGGCATACAGGGCTGTTGAAAAGTGAGTTTAGATATAGAGACACATACATGCTGGCATACACACACACACACACATATGCAGATATCATATGCACATTCAGGAATGTGAAGTTTTGAAAAAGAAAACTTTGGACATCATTGCAGTGTTTTACAATGAGATATACAATTTCCAGATAGGGGATTACTTTTTTAGTTACTTTAACTTGCATTTTTATTGGCCCAAATGTTTGGTTGCAATTCATGCTGAGAGTTGTGAGTAAATCCAGAATATCCTAATTAACCAATGACTTAAAAACCTCTATGAAAGTGCTTTGTCATCTTAATTGCCATATTTTCCACTTAGTTTTTAACATACATGATCAATTAGAGGTGAGAAAACACAACAGCTACCCCATTTCTTTCCATGGGTAATTCGATAACAAATTATTTAGTGACATTTATTCATAATTTAACAAATTTATGGTAGCCTGAAACAAGACCATATCACCAATATTTAATTAATTAAAAAAATGATGTAAATCAGGGTATTTTGTTAATATTTTTCTTTTTTGCTGATTTGACCTTATTTGGGTCAAATATCACAATATTTATTGCTATATTTTTGTGAATTTGGGTATGTAGTAATTTAAAATTATTATTTTTTTCTTTCCTGTATGTCCTTAAATTGTCCTCCTCCTTCTCCCCCTACGGCATTCATAAGCAGAAGTTTTGAGGTTGTATTGGGTAGAAAATGCAAGAGCTTCACCTTAGATGATTCCAGAACAGTTGAACAAAAGAATCTGGATCTTCCTATTTTGCACTTTCATATGATGATTTAAGTTTTTTTAAACCAAGACTGAAATATATGTGCTACTATCCATGGTTTTCATTTGGTCTCATAAATCACTCTTAAATTTGATTTACTGTATTCATTTAAACTAACTTCTTGGGTTTTGTGGTTTGTCAATCACTTTTGGTCTTATAATTTCACCAGAACAGTTTGCAAAGAACAAAACTGAATCTTTTGATTTTGTTTCCATTTAAATGTGTACCCTTTTTTTAACCTGCAACCTTGAGGGTAGCATTCTGAAAATTAAACTAGTCTCATCATATTGAAATTGTCACATTTGTCATTATTCTTGCATTTGTTATTGAATCTTTTGCTCCATTCACCTACAACTTTATTAATGGCTTAAGCAGACTTACCACTAAGAATGAAACTCTTGATATTGTGTTTCATGACCTGAAGTCTACGTAACCATCCATTACCTGTAAAGTTATCATGGTCCATTTTAGCTGATCACATTTATTCCTTTTGTGCAATTAGTTAAGCTGTGAGTGATGTTCTTGTCACATGCAGTGCAAAAACCATTCAAAAACCTTGTCATTTGAACCTTAGATCACTTGGCATTTAGAACCATTCTCTTTCCATTTATTCCATTTTCCACTGCTTCAGAATGTTTATTTAAGTCTTTCCATCATAAATATTTTTGTCACCAAGTCTTCTACTTTTTAATGTAAGAATTTTCTGTTTCCATGAAAACATGTTAAACTTGTATAATGACTTTGTTCTTTGCTGCTAGTTTACTGGAATTTAAGCATACATACAAAAATCTTATAAAGTAGATGATATGCCTTGTTGATACAAGAAGTGATATGTTTTTCAGTCCTGGCCTGGTGTCCTTATTGTTCAAAGTTCATTTCTGTTTGCACATGAATCTACAAAAGCTATATTTGCCTATCTTTATCACTACATTTTAGTAGTAATCATCCAAGAGAAGAACTTGACAGCTCACAACAGTCGAGCCCATTTTCTGTAAACAAACATGCTGTAGCAGAGAGGTGGCTGCCTATGAGGGGTAATTTTATGCACAAACTCATTGGTGCTGAAAAAACTGTCCCTCTTGAGGAGATGGCAGCTGGTCAGTGAGGCTGCAAGAGGTGACCACTGTACACATATTGAACTTGTGGTCCAGATGCGCATTTGCTGCTCGCTATACTTCAGTTTCAGCAACTTGTTTGGCTTTTGTATGTATTTCTGTCTGTCTGTCCATTTATTAGGTACACTTTTTGTTTAGGGCAAAACTCCAGAACCAGCAAGATGTATTGTTGAAACTTGGTACATAGATGAGACTGATAATCCAGATGTACCATTTGCTATATACAGTACTGGGATAAAGATGAGACTGATAATCTAGATGTACTATTTGCTATATAGTTCTAGTACATTGATGAGACTAATAATCCAGATGTACTATTTGCTATATACAGTACTGGTATTATGATGAGACTATTAATCCAGATGTACCATTTGCTATATACTGTACTGGGATAAAGTTGAGACTGATAATCCAGATGTACTAGTTGCTATATACTGTACTGGGATAAAGATGAGACTGATAATCCAGATGTACTATTTGCTATATACAGTACTGGTATTATGATGAGACTGTTAATCCAGATGTACCATTTGCTATATACTGTACTGGGATAAAGTTGAGACTGATAATCCAGATGTACTATTTGCTTTATAGCTCTAGTGCGTTGATGAGACTAATAATCCAGATGTACCATTTGCTATATACAGTACTGGGATAAAGTTGAGACTGATAATCCAGATGTACTATTTGCTATATACAGTACTGGGATAAAGATGAGACTGATAATCCAGATGTACTATTTGCTATATATATTACTGGTATAAAGTTGAGACTTATAATCCAGATGTACTATTTGCTTTATAGTTCTAGTACGTTGATGAGACTAATAATCCAAATGTACTATTTGCTATATACAGTACTGGTATTATGAGACTGTTAATCCAGATGTACCATTTGCTATATACAGTACTGGTATTATAATGAGACTGTTAATCCAGATGTACTATTTGCTATATACTGTACTGGGATAAAGTTGAGACTGATAATCCAGATGTACTATTTGCTTTATAGTTCTAGTACGTTGATGAGACTAATAATCCAGATGTACTATTTGCTATATACAGTACTGGTATTATGATGAGACTAATAATCTAGATGTACTATTTGCTATATACGTTACTGGTACAGAGATGAGACTTATAATCCAGATGTACTATTTGCTATATGCAGTTCTTCAGTTTCTGCATTTTTTAATATTTGTGTCACATTGTTTCAGTAGTTGTCCTGTTGGACACATGGCCAGATGAGTGCAGGTTTTAATCCCACCATCAGATCAAACCTCTGTTGGCTGTTGTGGTTTGTTTATGATTGGCATTTTACACGGATTGATTTAGCATGAATAAACCTACTTGTGTTACTTTTTCTTGAAAAGCCTAAACACTGCTATATAATGTTTTGTTTTGTCCATCCATCCATGAATATTGGTTGACATAATTATATTAGAATTATGGTATAGATATACCCTTTTTCACTTTTCTTTCAGTTTAAATATTCTAGCTTACATTTCTGTAAGAGAAACTCTGCTTTCAGTACCACCCAGAATGCACTGTTTATCATCTGTTGTATCTATCACCTATCAACAATTACTATTTTTAACTTCATAAAAACCACTCAACCAATAACACGGAGAAGATTATTTTGGTACTCATAATTTTGAGAAACATGTTTTGTGTTTGTAATTTCTTCAATCCTAAGATCTACAGACTTTATGAACAAATTACCAACAGCAAAAATCTTCAGATTTATGGTAATTTGCATTGTTTTGCTTATTTAAATTATTTAAAATTCAGATTCTTGATGATACTGGAAATTATTTGCCAGGAGCCAGGTGCAGCTTTTAAAAGATTCCTCCCCAATATAATATCTACCTGTATGGAACAAATATACCCCATCATTGCACAGGTAAATAAAGTTATGTATGTGTGTATACATTAACGTGAGGACATTTGTATTACCTTTATTTTCTTTTTACTTTGGGAAATAAAAATGAAGAGGATAGATTCAGCTATCAAGGAATCCCTGCCTAATGTAAAACCGATATTTACAATTCCGGATTATGCGGGCCATAAAGGCAAAAAAATATAATTTATATGTATATATGTTGAAAATTTCACCTCTGCCATGTATCAATATGATTCACAATACACTGTCTATTGTATGATATATTATCAATACACATATCTTCTTGATGGTCATTTCATCTGTAGAAGGTCTGTCATTGGTATGGTAGTGTTTGTGTTGACATGCTGGTTATTTTTCTAGCTTGCAGATTAAAACAAACTTAATATCTGTTCATTCTCATCCTCATCAAGATATTTAAAGAAACATAATTTTTATTCAATCTGTTTGGCCATTTGATCGGATACAGGACATAGCATGGTCACCACACCCTTTGTTTTCCCTTTTTGTTACCAATTTCATGTCTTTTTAAGTTTGGAAGGCAAAATGAAAGAAATAGTACTATTTCATCATACAAAAAAAAATCTTATCTAGAACAAGTTCATGTATGTGAGCCCCGATGACTAACAACCAAATCATTTACACTGTAGCTCGAACAGATGCATAACAACTGCCATGGACAGAGAAACTCGTATATGATTGAACTACTTTACAGATAATATAACAGCCACTTCTGTGCAAAGTTTTTCTGTTGATTTGTATCCATTTCTGTTGAGTTTGGATGCTAATAATTCTGGTGTGACACAAGAGTGACCAAGCTGTTGTTATTATGATCATGATTGATTTCCGAAACTAGGAGCATAAATATCTAAACGGTTTGAAATTTTCTGCAATATCCCTCTGCCATCATCAGTGACTAATGTTGATATCAACAAAATTACTATTGATCTTAAATTATCCAGAGCAAGAAAGCAGCCTTTTGAGATTGGTGGTTATTGTTCCAGTCTGGACTGGAAAAGTATTGAATGTAACATTTCACAGTGTGACGTCCTAAAAACATCATTTTCAATACAAGTAGTTGTGAAGCAGTAGTTGTTATTTAATGATCAGTAAAGTGCTGAAATTATATATGGGGAAACCATTCTGGAATATCTTCTTTTCAATTTCTAAGTATACTGACAGGATAAAAAAAACCAGCATGGTTATTGGCAGGGCATGTTGAGTGTATGCGAATTTCAAACTGTTTGGTAATGTATAGAAGGTTAATGGGAATTGTCAATAGTTTCTCTTTGTTACCCACATAAATAAATGTATGCACCTGCTACCACTGTCCTGGAATAATTATCAGTATAGAGAATTAAAATGTAAAAGACAGCATTATTCACCACTGCTGAAGATTAAAGAAAATTATATAGGATAAGTATCTTTTTTTATATCAAGTCATCACCTCTTGTACCAACATAAGTATAGATATGGAAATAATACATATGTAGTATATCCATGGATCATTTCACCCCAAGATATATATATATATATATATATATATATATATATATATATATATATATATATATATATATATATATATATATAGATGGTAAATGTAGATTGTTACAACAGATTCTTTGTTATCCTGGAAATGATTATTCAGAGGTAAGGATAAGCATTCTTTATTAAGCAATATTTATATTATTAAGGTTATGTACTTTTGTTTTCAGTGAGATGGATGAATGTTTTTTGTGTGTCTACAAAGATTAAGATGTTTGTTGCTGTTTGTCACCGAGTCTGATTTTTCTTTGAAATAATACTTTGATGTAAGTTCAAGGTTCAAACAATTCGGTCAAAATGAAATATCCACATCAGTTCAATGAATCTACCTATTTATTTATGTGTATGGATAGAGAAAGTGTGAGTGTGTGTGTGATCCTCTTTTTATGCTAAGGTTCCTTTTTCTTCCTTCAGAGGCAGTCTCCAGACATTAAGCAAGTGTTTTACCAGCTTCTCCATGAGCTAGTCATTAATAACTGGCGCTATTTCTTCAAAGGCTCTGTGTTGACGGCACTTCATAATCAAGCAGAGACTCTGGAGAACATGGAGCAGTTTGTGTCTATTATGCAGGTTTATATCAATTTTTTGATGGTTTCTTTTTACTTTATTGTTATCAGAAAATTACTACTTAATGTCCAGATAAATTTCCCCATCCCTCTCAAAGTTGGTGGGAAATGTAAAAATGAACTCTGAACAGTCTCAGTCCATCACATTTTTGGGAGCATAACTTGAAAAACATTCAAGATATCTCTGTGGAATTTGCTGCTATTCATAATTCTTCACTTTAAATATTTTAAAAAATGTTTTATTATTTTGTTCATCCAGACAGACAGACTGACAGAGCATAACTCCAAAACCACTCAGAATATCTCAGATGAAACTTGATATGCATATGCTAAATAGACTTTTGGTCAAAATGCATCTTTTGGTATTCTTTATTCTTCAGTTTCAATATAATTAATGATTGTGTCCATATCTGTCCATCCATACATGATCTGTCCATCCATCAATGATCCACAATTTGTTCTGAACTCAAAAATTGTTTAACTCATTCTCTACCACCATGTTGATTCATCATAATTTACCTGCCCTGTTTACAGAGATGGAGTGGTGTAGTTAACCTTGTATATGTACCAGGATCCATAATTGAGGAATTATATTAGCATAGACCTTTATCCTCCATGATGAATTTGTTTATTACACATGCCATTGGGTTTTATTACCATCATATACCACTTAAGTATGCAGTTCAATCAGTCAGTTGTTACCATACTTGTGCATAGGAAATACAGTACAAAAGAGCAAAGAAAATTTAATGTAAGAGCACCAGGATTATAGGAGTTATTTAAAAATTAAAATGTTGAAAAACGAGAAAAATCATGTCAAGAGGAAAGGTTACATTACATGCTTTGATGGGGAATTTTATGAATTTCATTCAATAAAATTGACCTTGAAATACCCATTGACGAGGAAAGCAATGATGCATATATGTGTAAAGAGGAAGATAAGGGAAAATAAATGAAGTAGGAGAGGATCGATGATCATTAAAGACAGAACCCACATCAATCAGAGATTGTTTCCAAAACCAGTGAAATGACCAACACAAAAAGAAGCACACCCTGTTTTGAAAACAAATGTGTTCATTATCAGAGAATAGAAATTATTTCATCTGACTCAGTATCTTGCTTTGATTGTAAATGTTGGCCTATCATGTGATTTGTATCTATGTTAGCGATGTCACCTTACAGTAAGGTAGCATTTTTTGTTTTCTCAAATGTGTGGGCTGATGTTTACTTATAGTATTACAAGTTTTGTTCTGTTGAGTAATGGATTTTGTTACAACCCCAGGATCAAGGGCATTGGGAGTAGCATGTAATACACAGTGTCCGGCCTGCTTGGTAACGTGCCACTGCCTAGTCAGTAACGTGTTCTTTGGTCCCAATCTTTACGGTACCGAATTAATCGGTAACAAACAGGCAACTCGGTCACAACAAAACAAAGTCACACAATTTATACGACATTTAATAAGGAATTCCATCATGGCAGTAAAGTCACAAAATTTATATTGTCATTTAATAAGAAATGTCAGTTGATAAGAAATTCCATCAGTGCAGTAAAGTCACATGTCATTTAATAAGAAATGATATGAGAAATTCCACGCAGGAAATCTATTATATCAGTGAGAGGAACATAAGTCTGAACTGAAGGCTCCAGACGACGAGTTACTATTTAAAAGATGTATTTCTTTTTTGGTTTTGGCGGTTATTGTCAGGCAAATAATTGTACTATCAGGGTTTCGTTTTTGTTATGTTCAAGTTTGATTTCATCAAGAAACGTGTATATGTTGATATGATATTTTCTACAGCAGTTAACTTACGACTGGCTTCTAACAAATTACTATTTTGGAATTGCTTTTTATATATCACTTTCTTCTTTACTTTTACTATAATTACTGAATTACCGTGTGGTCTGTTACCGATTAGCCTGGTACTGAAAAGATTGGGACCAATTTGCCTGTTACCGAGTAGCCCAGAAATCATAATACACATTTTCATTTCAGTTTGCCATGGAAGTAGCTCAAGTGTTCTGTTATGTTTCATATTTTGTTATTTTCAGTCAACATAAAAGTAGCTCAAGTGTTCTGATATGTTTCATATTTTGTTATTTTCAGTTGCCATGGAAGGAGCTCAAGTGTTCTGTTATGTTTCATATTTTTTGTTATTTTCAGTCATATGGTCAGTCATTTCTCCAGTCAGAGATTTCCATATTTCGCCAGAATCTGGAGTCTTTGGAAAAACTGAATGGAAAGTGGAAGCTGTACAGCAAGGTAAATTTGCTTTATCATTCAAGCAAACTTTGATTTTTGTACCTGTTAAGTGTAAGTGAAATTCACAAAATATTTATGTAATATGTAGTAACCTGAGATTTACCTGGACCTAATAATTGCCAGGTATTGTAAATTTATCAACCTTTTCTGACAGTTTGCATTACCTCAAGCAGATGTATGACTCACAAAATACTCGCATGACTGAGGGGGATAACATAGATGTAAATTAATTACACATATTTTTTTTTACTTTTTATTAACTTAAATTTTGCATAGTGTATAAATACTATCAAACCCTGCAATGAAAACCAACTAGGTGCAGGATGCATCTTGATGAATTCTTCAGCCTCTCAGAAATGTATGTCATCATGACGAATATTTCGTGCTTCACTGTTAAGTTCTGTTCATTCCAGAATCATCAAACAGGATGATTGGGATGATTGTATGCATCTCTTTTAGTATCAGACCTATAAGCAGCAGAGAGGGTGAGCCGGACAACATTTTTAGACAAGTTTTCACTGAAATCACGCTTAAAAACAATGAAACCAATGACATCAGGCCCAAATGTGTGTGTGAATCTGATATCGTTTCATGGATTAGGATCAAATCAAAAAAACAACATTTTCAATGAAATCAGGTCCAAAAAAAATCAATGAAATTAATGAAATCCTCCATCGATTTTTTGGGAAAAAGGGACTACAACGTCGTTGTCACTCACCCTCTCTGCTGCTATGGGTTAACCGAATATTTGATCCAGTCCGATACGATATCGTGTTTGAGGGTCATGTAAATTTATTGTTACAAATCCGTGTGGGGCAGACTGAGCATGACTAAAGAAATTTCTAAATTGATTGAAGTCCATATCGGAGCACCATGTCTGCCAAATATTTCTTAGCGTATGTGTATCAACTCCATTAAACACACACAACACATTACAGTTATCTCTAATCACTTTTGGAATCTGAGTGTATCGTTGAGTGACATAGATCACATCAGTGTTTTTATGCCTGCCTCGGGAAAATATTCTAGCAGGATTTTTTTGATTATCTAACATGACATCGTCGTATACAACTAAATTGTTGATACTTCCATCGAGGTCATTCACAGATGGTGCCTCGTCAATATCGGTTATAAATTCAATAACATCCTCGCCGGCAATCTCTGAAGCGTTTTCATTAAAATCTTTTAGCACTTCATAGCATCGTTGGTCGTCTACGCTAGGGGCAATTAAATACAACTTATCCCACTTCATCCATCTCATTATTAAATTGCGCGGATAGAGTTTGGTAGCGCTGCATGATGCTTCACTGGTTCTCTTGTTTTAGTCGCTGAAAAATCAATTATATTCATATCTCTATACATAAATTATGGATCTATATTGTGTGAAGTGTAAGGCGCGTACTGGCACAGATGACTTGACGACGATTACAACTAAAAATAACCGATCAGCGCTTTCTGGTAAATGCGTACAGTGTAGTACAAAGAAATTTAGATTTGTTTCCAAACCCAAGGAACCTTTAAAAAAAAACGAGGAGGTGATATCGCTGCCAAATTAGCAAAACTCCCTGGAACCCCATGGGCAAAATACCCCGGAGAAAAACACCTTCCAGGGTATAGTTATTGTGAACCGGGAACAAGACTTGATATCAGACTCAATGATCAAAATCAGCCCCAACCCGGTGAGGAACCAATAAACGCTATTGATAAGGCCTGTCACCTTCATGATGTTGCTTATAAAAGCAGCAATTTGCAATACAGGCATCTAGCAGATGTGAAATTAATTCATGCGTTGAATGCCATTCCTGATAAATCCTTTAAAGAAAAATTGGCTTCATTTTTGATAAAATCGGCAATGAAAAGCAAATTGATGTTAGGTGCTGGTAATTAATAGCAACATGGAATCTATTTATTATTCCCCAAGAGGATACTGGAAGGGTAACGCTGCAATCAGTAAACTCGCTAGCGCCGCAAAAGTGAAAAAAACTACTGCGGCTCATTGGTTATCCAAACAGGCACTATGGCAAATTTATCTACCACCGCCTAAACAAATTCAATTCTCGCATTTTGATGTAACCGGACCCAATGAAGTTCATCAGGCTGATATATTATTTCTGCCACATGATCGTGGTTACAAATATGCGTTAACTGTAGTTGATATTGCAAGTCGATACAAAGAAGCAGAACCGTTAAAAACAAAATCAGCCACTGAAGTGGCTTCTGCATTTGAAAGGATTTATCGAAGGAGCCCTCTGCACTGGCCAAATCTGTTACAAGTTGATCCAGGCAAGGAATTTCAGGGTGCAGAGTTATCTACAATGAAATATCACAATGTCACTATCAGACGGGGGCATACTGCATTGCATCGTGATCAGGCCATTGTAGAACGATTTAATCGGATTCTTGCTGAACGGTTATTTGGATATCAATACGCAAAAGAATTCATCCAAGAAAAAACATCCCGTGAATGGGTTAAGAGATTACCAGGTGTAGTTACCGCACTGAATAACGAGATTACTAGAACCATCAACATGAAACCTATCAACGCGATTAAAAAGAAGTCGATACCTGAAATGGAAATTCAAAAAGATTTTAGCGTTTTCCAACCGATTCTTGGTAGTAATGTCATTGTGAGGTACTTATATGAACCAGGAGAGCTTGAGGGTGGCAGAAAAAGAGCTACTGATCCTATTTGGAGTATTACTGCACATAAGATATCTAGTATAACACGATCTACGGGTAGACCTCCAATCTATAAACTGGATTCAACTGCCCCTCAACGTGGGTTTACTAGACAACAACTACAAGTAATTCCTGACGATACTCAATTACCACCGCATGGTCTTAACTAGCACCCTTGCGTCTATTGCACTCAAGACAAGTCAACATCACATTATTTCTGACATGACCGAGATTGTTATTTTTTCTGTCAACGGTGAATTGGCGAGGATCCTTATCCGAATACTGCCAACGCATTATACAATTGCAACTCGCGCAGTGATTATTCTGTTGTTACTTTAACGCAATTATTAATTCAGCATCAATATCAAATTCTCATTGTTTTTTTTTGTCTTGTTGTTTGTAACCGGAGAGTTTTTTATCAATAATATCATCTATTGTGGTGTCATTATCATCGCCAATGATTTCATCATCGAAGACAATTCTTCGAAGTTGATTTATTTTTCGTACTCTGGATACTGAAAGATAGACTAAATTCGACCATTCTATGCGATTATCTACCATCCAAACAATTGTATCCGATATAGTCAATCCCTGTGTATTGTTGCTGCATAACCTAGCCTCCACGGGGATTTATTAGCACGCAATGCATCTTCAACGACATTGATATCAACCAGCACAATATCATTTAATACGAGAATCTGCTTTTCACTCTGTCCTGGAATATCAACTTCGATGTTCTGTTTTCGTGTATCCGATGGCCTATAACATAACGGTACTGGAAGTGTTGCAAATTTTTGTTTATGCAATTCAAATAACTTCATCTGAAGTGTGTCCCTGACTATTTTTCTACTTGCAATGATTAAATCATTTGGTCTCCACGCTTCCCAAAACTCATTCATGGGAGTTTCCGAAATTATTTCACGGGCTATTTCACACTGGATTCTATCCGGTTGTAATCTAATTAGTTTCTTCAATTCTTTTAATTCATTATCAAGTGATCTATGATCGGTATCAATTTCTTCATAATAGTCTACAAAACCCTTTAGCCATTCATGGGGAGATGCACCGACAAATGGTGGTGGTTGCCCGTGATCCCCGCACATGACGATTTTTGTATTCTTCAATAACAACCACTCAAGAAATATTTTTAAGACATCTTCTGACACTGTGTCTATTTCATCCCAAATCATGAATTCAGGAATAAATTTCTCTCCCATGCGCTCAGGAGTCCATTTATCTCCCTTCCATCGGAAAAAGCTGTGATAAGTGCAGGCATTTACCCCTCTCTGTATCATTTCTCTTGCAAGTCTGTGAGTCGGTGTTAGCACAATCATTTTTGTGAAATCCGTAGGATTTTTCCCACGAAATAACTCAATTGCCCGGGTTGTTTTTCCTGACCCACCACAACCGTTTAAATAAACTGTTTTATATCTACAGATTGGATCAGAAATCGGTGGTGCACTAGAAAATTCTGAACACTGATTGCTTTCTAAGTAATTATTTTCAATGGTAACATCTGCTGATTGAATATAATCATGAAGCATTTCTTTCTTAATTCTCCATGTCCCCCATTTCTCGTTGCCAGTAGCCTTAAAATCAGCCATTTTGCTATTTATGTAAAATGAGTCAGTAGCAACTCTAACTGCGGTGGTAGGAAATCTATTGATCATTGAAAACAGATTGATAGAAGCATAACCAAGCATAGAAGCTCTCAAATGTGTGTACTGCGGATGGTATCCATCAGTGTAAGTAACAATTGTACCCAATTTGGTTCCATTGGACATAAATGCGTCCTTACGATTGACATATAAGCCCTTATTCGTTAAATCCGTGATTACAAAATCGTATTCAGCATTGTCTATAATCAATCGTGAAGAATATTTCGTATTATCATCTTTGCCACCTTGGGTAAATTTACCAATTATTCTTCGTCCAAGATTTTTTGCTTCATTGTTTCTGATTTCAAATAACTGTCTGGACCAATCCATGATTTGTTGTTCATTAAAATCAGGAAACAGTTTTCGCTCTTCGCTAATTATTTTTTCTAGATCAGGTTGTGGTAACCAGACTGATTTCTGTGCTCGATAGGATATAATTGCTTCACTGACAATTAATGATTTTAACATCTTACAATCAAGCATATACCGTAATAACACTATTGGCATCCAGTGTTTTTCAGACATGTGTTTACCAATCCAAAGATAACTACACGGATGAAGTCCTTCAGCCATTTCAAATGATACTACACAAGCGAATCCGGTTAAATCAAAATCAGGAAGTGGTCCATTAATAGCAACACGGGTCATTTCGTGTGTAGGGTGTCCAAATCGTTTGAAATATTTCTCGCATTCTCCATACCCAAGAAAACTTCCTGGATAACACGCAATCATATCAACTGAAATAACGGTATCAGCGGTGTATTTTGTGTTCCATAATCCGCCGTGGCTGTATTCAAGACAGGACAATTTGACATCTGATAAAAACTCACTTCGTGTTGGGTTCCACGCGTTTTTCTTTCTTGCAAAATGTGCTGCAATGGATGGTACTGTGAAACAGTTTGCTAATAATTGATCTTCGATTTCCCCCTCAGAAAACTCACTAGCTAGTTGTTTCATTTGATTATGTAGCTCTTCAGTACGGTATAATTCTCCGTTAGGCCTTACAAACTGATCAAATTTGCATTCTTCGTCTGAAGTACTATGAAATAGCCACACTGACACAGGATCGTTTTTACTCAAATGGTAAATAGCATCAAATAATTTCTGCTCTGAAAAAAACTCTTCGGTTTGGGATAGATATTTTACGGTTCTATCCCGTGGGAATATTGTTACTGCAGATGACCACGCGTGTGCGTTATGATCAATAATTTCAATGGGGGTTCCTATTTTTGATTGATATTTCGGTTCTTTTAATACTTCACCGGTGATTGTCCTTACCGATATTGGAAATCTCAATGATGTTTCTAATTTAGTTATATCCTGAATTGTTGCCCCATGCTCTTTTACCGTGAACTCCCACTCGGTTATTTTTTTTCGTCTTAGATCAGTTAGTTTATTCCCCCGGGACGCATTTGTGAAGTGTTCTATTATTCGTTCTGCTACACAATTGAGCCCTGTCGAATATTTCATGGGTGCTAGTTTTGAAATATCAGGTTTTTCATTGATCGGATAGATCCCATAAACAACTGCTGTGACAGGATAAGATCTTTCGTAGTAGGGTTTATCAATTCCAGTCAAAATTCCCGGTTTTGAATCCTGATTCACGGTGACAGTTTTTTTGCCCCTGAGAATGGGTTCAAATTTATCCCTAATAATCCATTTTTCATCCTCACGGATAATGAATTTGATTCGGAAAAAATGACTTTTTTCCCCAGTACGTGAAATGATCACTGCTGCTTTTTCATCAGTCATGGTAGCGTCAACAACACCATCAATTCGAAATGTTGACCAGCAATAAGATGCTCCATCACGCTTGAATTCATTAAAACAGTCTCTGATGGGTTTATCAAGAATTTTATTCTTGGGTGTATTAGAAACTATATCAAGATTGAATTGAGCATCCTTCCATGGTGCTCTCATGTTTCCGTCTCTTGGACGTTTGTTACGTTTTTTGGGTCTATCACGATTAAATCTAGGATTGATTTTCAACAATCTCTTAAACTCTCTCATGTTTCCGTCTCTTGGACGTTTGTTACGTTTTTTGGGTCTATCGAGATTAAATCTAGGATTGATTTTCAACAATCTCTTAAACTCTCTCATGTTTCCGTCTCTTGGACGTTTTGGACGTTTTTTGGGTCTATCGAGATTAAATCTAGGATTGATTTTCAACAATCTCTTAAACTCTCCCATGTTTCCGTCTCTTGGACGTTTGTTACGTTTGTTTCCGTCTATTGGACGTTTTTTTGGTCTATCGAGATTAAATCTAGGATTGATTTTCAATAATCTCTTGAACTCTCTATCAGTATTGAATTTAGCATTTTTCGAAGTCAATCTCTTGAACTCCTTCATGCTATATATAAAACAAACATTTAAATGAAAGATTTATGTATAATGAATCACTGCAAATGGCTCATGATGGGAAATGTAACCCCGTGTAACAAATCATGCAGAAAAAATGAGTACTGTAGGTATCATATGCAAAGTTTTCGACGTGGAAGTCTTGGTCCGTTACCCTGTATTCGATGTGGGGTTGGGGTCAAGGGAAGATCACAATTGTGTATTGATTGTGGTGGTAAGCGATATAGGGAATTGAAGCGTTATTATGATAAAAGAATAAAAAATGGACAATCCATCAGAAATTATGACCCTGAAAAAGTCTTTGACCCTGATAACGTCACTGACAAAATCATAAGAACTCCGCAAGACTACATCGAAAGATTCCCCAGTGATGTAATTATTGAACCAAACACTGAATTAGACAAACAATAGAATAGTATATATGAACCAAGAATTCAGACAGCATTCCTTGATTACAAATTATGAGGCATCTAGTGATGGTACTGTCAGAAACCGTAGACTGAAAAAATCAGTTGGGTGGGATAATGGTATGGGGTATTTGTTCTTTACTGTTGGAAAGAAGAAATATTACAATCATCGTTTCGTATTTGAATGTTTTAATGGATTGATCAAAGATGGTTTTGTTATTGATCATATCGATTCTAATCGAAAGAATAATTCTTTAGATAATTTACGAGCTGTTACACAGAGTGAGAATAATTCATCTGGAAGGACTGGAAAGTGCTCAAAAAAAGCGAGACCAGTAAAATCTTTGAACGAAGAAAAAATATTTAAATCATTATATGAAGCCGGTAAGTATTTCAATATTTGTCCGCCTTCTGTTCAAAGAGTTGCAGAGGGGGTAACCAAAACGGCTATTTCAAAAAAGAGCGGGCAAAAAGTTCAATTTAGTTATGTCTAATGCGTCATAATTTCCAATTAGAGACATGTCATTCTTATAGAATAATGAATTCTGAAAACATGAATAGCATCATAGTTGAAATAGCAAAATTGAAAAATCAGGATATCAAACTATCAGATGGGTTAAATCCTGATCAAATCAAGTCAGATTTTCAGGATATAGAATACGGGGTTAGCACTAACAAATATATGCTACCCAAGAAGTATGCACTCATCAAAAGAATTCAGAATTCTATTAAAGACTCTCTTTCATTTTCCAGTGACATCAGTGTGTTCGTCCCGTTGTATACTATCGTAGAAGGAATACGAAAAGAATTAGGTAACGAATACGAATTGAAAAAAGAAGTCAACTCTAAAATTAGAAACCTACGGGCGTTAATTCAATTTTGATTGCCCGACCACCTTATCATTTTTTGATTGCCCCGAACATTTATCATTTTTTGATTGTAACCGACCCTCATTTTTTTTAGCCGACCCTCAAGGGGGATGTCAAAAATCGATGGACGATGTGTCAGATTGATCAATGAAAAAGTGTGGAAAGTGCCAGTATTATTTATTTTATATACAATATTGGCACTTTCCACAAACCTGATAGAAGCCGTTATAGGATGAAATAACACTTCCATGACCGTGTTAAAAATCATCCGACATGTCACTGATGTCAAAAAAGGAGTTGCCCGATGGTGTTAGGTCGGGATTGAAAAATTGTTTTACAATTGAAAAATTGTTTCTGATTTCAAATAATGGTCAATGAAGCATTAACAACCCGATTGGCTCGTGAACGATTAGATGCAATTAAGAGATTTGTACCAATTCGTGACTCTGTAAGGAATAAACTGCAACAACGACAGAGTTTACAAACTGATTTTGCTCTGGGGTCTGAAGAATTGTTTAAACCAGTAACCACAGCAACGAAGGGGGTTGAGCGTGCTTTACTGGGAGATGTTCCCGAGACGGGGAAATCTGTTATTGGTGAACTCGAAAAAATAGCAGCCGAAAACTGAACAAACAAAACAAATGGGATCAAAAAGAACAGTAAATGATTTACGCGTGAGATTTAACGAGGAAGGGTTAGCAGCAATTGATAAGACTGATCCAACAGAAATTCCTTCGCTTGTTGTGACGTCTTATGAAAACAGAAAAAAATGGTTGAAACCAGAACATCATAAGTTTGTTAAGAATTTCACTCATTGGGCTGATATATTTTATAAAATCAAAACTGGAAAAAGTCAAAAAAAGACAGATAGTGCATCATACATCGAATATATCGATGCGGTGGATCACGTGTATAATCAATACGAAGAGTTTAAACAACCAAAATTGCAAAAGCGGCGACAGCAACCTGCAAAGAAAATATCTTTCTCTCCTAAAAAACAACAACTACCACGTGATGATGATGGTGATGATGATGATGATGATGATGATGATGATTATTTACAAGAAACGAATTTAGAAAAACTAGATGAAGCAGCTAGTTATAGCAGAAGTGGACTGCAAAATCCAAGGATTGGAAACACTTGTCCTGATAGTGTTATCAATGATATATCACGATTAGATGTTCTTGTAGGAGGGTTCCGAGCTGGAAATAACTCTCCAGAAATAATTAATGAAGCAGCTGATATCTGTAGACGGTTATTTGCCGGCGGTATCATGGATATCAAAACATATCGAGATTTCATTGACGAGTTAGCAAATGGGTATCATAGTGATTAAATAACAATTGAAAACACTATTGTTTTTATAATAATGATCATCCATTACAATCATGATAAACCAACCCTCGTCTATGTAGTTAATTCACGGTTTCCAGTTTATAAAGCATACTATGGAGATGGCCTCAGCAATACCATTTTAGGATTCTTTTCAAGAATGGCCCCAAAAGTGATGCCGTTAGCTAAACAGTTATCAATGAAAGCCATTGATGTTATTCGTGATAAGGGTATTAGTACTGTTGGAGATCTTGCCGGGAAAGCGTTTTCAACTGCGAAGGATAAAATAACATCATTAGTAAAATCACGAAAAAAGAAACCGTTACCGTCTACAGCAGAAATGCCTGCAAGTGTTAGTAAAATTATAAATAACGCAGTAGATGAAAAATTAGCATCGATGGTAAATCAAGGGGACCAAAGCAATATTGCAAATATGATAGCGGGAAGTGGCTTTAAAAAACCACGTCAATGAAATCCTATGGATTTTCACGCTAGCGTTTTTCACGATGAAAATCACGATTTAGACTCTGATAAATAGAATAAAATGTTCAAAAGGTCACCTGATCCAGCATTTGATATAGACGCCCCAGTCCCCAAGAATGATTCTGTACGCGATTATCAATATTACGCCTATCATGCCATAGAATCAAATAGTCGAGCAAGAATTGATCTTCAAGTCCATGATACCAGTAAATACTTTTTACCCTGTGAAGCATTTATTGAAGTAGAAGGAGAAATTGAAACAGCTGCTGAGACTCCTACTGTACGAGCACCGTATCCAGCTGGTACTCAAGTCGGGTTTGTCAATAATGGTATCATGGCGTTATTTGAGAGTGCTAGATATCTCATTGATGGAAAAGAAATTGAGTCCATAGATCGTGATGTTGATGTGGCTACAACAATAATCGGGTTAGCGAGATATTCCGATGATTATACAAGATCAGCAGGACCTTCTATGATGTTTGCAAAAGATGGTAAGAATACCGCTGGAGGAAATCCATTTGTTGTAAGACGACCAAAAACACGTGATAATAGTGATGCTGAGGTCGAGAATATGATTATAAACAACGATGATAATTTCAATCTAGGAGCTGCAACACGAAACGCAATGTTGCAAGGAGAGCGTAAATCATTTTCATGCGCGATTCCACTGCATTACATATTTGGATTCTGTAGAAACGTCAGAAAAGTTATTTATGGAGCTAAGCATACAGTATCACTTGTACGAAAGGGTGATGATAATGATGCAATTTGGAGGATTCCAGCAGATGCTGCAAATCCAAATGCTGATGCCGGTAAAGTCAATTTAACAAAAATATCATTGTGGATGCCAGTGTTGACTCCAGCAATCACCGCAGAAGAATGATTACTATCATTTATGGATCAAGGAGGAAAGTCATTACTGAGTTGGCTAACCGTGAGTACAGATGCGAAGCAATCAAATCTGAACGGGTTATTCACGTGGAATCTAGCATCAAAACAAGGCGTTTCTGCGCCACGTCATATATTCGTAGCGTTACAGGATATCACACGAGTTGGCAATCAACTCTCCAGCCATATGATATTTGATCAATTAGGTGTGAAAGACGTCTCACTGAGAATAAACGGCCAGCAGGAACCATCTGAGGATATACAACTTGATTACACAGAAAATCATATTGCACGAGTTTATCATAGATTGTTGTCATTTATGGCACATGATCAAAATGTGGATACTGGTTTGCAAATATCACAATATGATTTCAAAAGCCTCTATCCGATTTATTACTTCTCACTGGAACATCTCGACTTGGTGAGACAATCTGTCGTTGATATACACTTTAGAGCCCGTGTAACCCGTCCTGTTGGTATTGATAATTATAGAGCGGTTGCTGTCATTCTCAGTGATAAATCAATGCTACTTGAAGGTGTTGGAGGAAGAATGAGAGTGGTAGATGCACCAGTGGAAAATCTTTCAACGATTTTTCTCGATTTTTCATTGAATTAGAATCAATCTATTATGTATAATGTCATATAGTGTTATTAGTGTTGCGTTAACTCCTGGTCAAATCAAAAAATTGCAATCAGAATCGGCTAAAAAATGTGGAACCACAATCACGTTGAAACCGAATCAAATGACTGGTGGTGCAAATAAATTATCGCTGACAACTCGTCAAATAAAACATTTCAATGATGCACTTGCAGCCAAAAAAGGTGTCCAGATTACTCTTTCTGCGGCTGCTATTAAAAATATGATAAAATCAGGTGGTATATTTCCATTGTTAGCTGCAATACCAGCATTGCTTGCAGCAGCAGCCCCAGCGGTGGCTAAAGCAGCGGCGTTAGGAGCCGTTGGTACTGCAGCAGGAATGGCACTAAAGAAGGCAACTGGACAAGGATATAAAAAAAAAGGGAAGGGGTCTAAGACTACCAGGAACCCCGTATTCATGGTACAGCGGAAAGGGTCTAAGACTACCAGGAACCCCGTATTCATGGTACAGCGGGAGATCCGTTCACGGATCAGGCCTGAGACTACCAGGAACGGTTTATTAATTGAGGAACCTATGGTTCCCATGTCCAATTTTGATTTAATGGATGCGGCTAAAAAACTAGTGATTAAAAATTTCAGAGGTGTTTTTATGAAAGATCAATTACCACATCAACCAAACAAAACTGAAACAGGTATTATTAATCTCGATAACAGCACCGGACCTGGAACTCACTGGGTTGCATACGCTATTGATCCACGTGGGATTGTCTATTTTGATTCATATGGATTAGCCCCACCAAAGGAGTTTATGCGTTATATAAAAACCCTTCCAATGAAGACTTGGTATTCTACGCTACCAACACAACAAATGAATGACCTACCAATATGCGGCAGTGAAGTATTAAATGTCCTTGACGCTATTTCAGCATCTAGAAAAACACCACACATTGTCGTAAATGACTACACCAGCAATCGCTTTTTAGAGAGAGAAAGAGTTTTACAATAACATGATTGATATTTGGGGGAGATCTTTGAAACCCAAACCCGATGGCACTGCACCCTTTGATTCTATCAAGGATATAAAAAAAATAATTGAAGATGAAATAGCTGAGACGTTAAATTTAACAAGTGTTGATCCTAATGAAATAGTTGTATTTCAAGACAAACAGGGTAAATTGAAAACCAGTAATGTCTCTCTGGATGATATTTTAGTTAAACAACAAAACGCAATCGAAAATACTATCGCGTTATTTTCCGATCAGGGTAAACTCAAACCGGGTGTACTCGTTTCGACGATTACAGATCCATGAAAAATTCTCAACGATTCTGCGTTAGAACTAGCAACACTTCAATCTAAAACCGAAGAACACATAAAACAGTTTATATCATTTCGTAGAAATATCATTGATAAATTTATTGGAACCCCGTTAGATAAAATTGAAATAAAACTCACTGATATTAAAAAATCCATCGATGAGACGAAAAACTTCATCGAAGCCGTCAAAGGTGATTTTTCGAGGATGATAACAATCATTGAAAAAACAAAAATTCCTCATGAGAAAACCAATAACGTAGTATATACAATCCAACACGGATCATTTGCGTGGACACTTGCAAACAATAAATTAGATATCACTGCAACCGTTAAGGGTATTTATCGATTAACACTGGTGACAACGGCTCAATTTAATATTTCATCGTCGAGTTCATCCGGGGTCAATAATATGATTTCAACGATCATCGACAAGGATACAACTGAAAAGTTCACGTTAACAGCTACTGATAAAAATTTGGCTGGAAATTCGGTATCATGGTATGTGGAATTCGTAGCGGATTTAAGTAAATAAATTGAAAGGATTTCACAATTGAAAACGCTAGCGTTGTTAAAATAAAAAATGATTTCATCATCGCAATATCGCTATGATCAGGTCAGAGAATATCAAACTAGACTCAAAACCCTGTCTGAGGAGTATGCAATGAAAATTAAAAAATATCGCAGGAGAATTACCGCAATTGATATTACTGTGTATTCAGTGAGTGGTGTAATCACCGGAGCCGGTATTATACTGTCTTCAGTGACAATGATGGCTCCGATAGCTGTTCCAATTTGCATTTCTGCGGCAACAACAATCGCTGGAATAATTTCAATAATCACAAAAAAAATATCATCATGCAGCCAACGGAAACTACAAGACTACATAATTCAATTTCATGTTGTGTCCACTGCATACTCGCAATTATCCTCATTGATATCGTCATCTCTCGATGATACAATTATATCAGAGAGTGAGTTTTCAGCGATGGTAGATATATATGATTCTGCGATGTCAAAATTAGAAATACATCATGAATATAATAACAATGACAACACCGATGGAATTACTTCAACAAATAGTGGAGAACACAAACCCAGTACAAACCAGCATGATCTCAATAACCTCAATGAATCCAGAATTCAGTGTGAATTTCCCCTCTCCGGTCCCAGTGAAGGAGATAGCGCTAGCAAAATTACGAGTGTATCACAGTTGACCAAATATTAGGTCAAAATCATTTGGTGGTCAAAAACCCAATAATTCACTGGTATTTGCAAATAAGAATAAACCCGACGGAACCCCAGACTGGAATGTTGTTTCCATACCAACCGGATCATACCAAATCGAACAAATCAATAATGAATTCGCGCGTAGAATAAAATCGATTACTGGAGTAGAGTCAAAAATCGCTATAACAGTTCATGAGCCAACACTGTCATCTGCCATTGAAATAAGCACAGAAGGATACGTCGTAGATATCTATCAAAGCTCAATAAGAACAGTGTTAGGTTGGCCTGAAATCCCACCCCGGGGAGAAACCGTTAAATTACCAGAACCAAAAAAAACTGATTATATCACAGACAGGATAAAATCTGATAATCCAGTAAAAAGCTATAGCGGTTATGATAAATTGAATTTATTTCTTGAAACGATAGATACCGTCACTAATAAAAGATACTACACACTTCTACAGGGTAAAACCACTGAAAATTTCAGAGCGTTCAATAACGATATTTCGTTGTTGTTAATATCCCTTAAATCCGGTACTCTCACCCGAGATGAATTTATCAGCGTTGTAGAAACATGTAACAAAATCATCAATGATATGGAAACATTTCATTCACAAATTATTCAGGGTATATTAGATGACGATAAACCCCTATCGAAAACAATATTTGCAACGAAGTATAATATACGCGTAGAAGATATCCCCACATTCAAACTACCAGGATATAATATCTTAGAACTACAAAAATCTCTCAGTGACACCATCGATGTTGGTTTTAAAATAATTCATGATACGTGGAAAAAAGCAACATCACCGGAAATAAAAATCCTGACCCATAATAATGACCCAGATGGTGGTGGCAGGCATATTGCTCCGTTCAATGTGAATATTTCATCGGTGATTGCGCTCAATTTAGTATGTGATGTTATCGAAGGAAGCTATCAAATTAATCTAGAACGATCAAATCAAGCTCAGCAGGGGTATATTTTGTATTCATTTGCACCAATAGCTCCTCCAGGGTTTTTAATTATTGAGGATCCAACTAATCCAGTCTATATGTGATGTCATAATAATTCATTAACCAGAATTAATTTCAAACTCACTGACCAGTCTAATAATCTGATTGATTTACAAGAGGAGGTTTTACAAATTAGTCTATTTGTGAAATCCTAAATGGATTTT
The DNA here is from genome assembly GCA_029339505.1 of Unio delphinus. Classification (NCBI taxonomy): domain Eukaryota; kingdom Metazoa; phylum Mollusca; class Bivalvia; order Unionida; family Unionidae; genus Unio; species Unio delphinus. The sequence continues at coordinate 12,595,196 of JAQISU010000098.1, forward strand.
CGTCCCTCGAACACGATATCATATCGGACTGGATCAAATATTCGGTTAACCCATAGCAGCAGAGAGGGTGAGTGACAACGACGTTGTAGTCCCTTTTTCCCAAAAAATCGATGGAGGATTTCATTAATTTCATTGATTTTTTTTGGACCTGATTTCATTGAAAATGTTGTTTTTTTGATTTGATCCTAATCCATGAAACGATATCAGATTCACACACACATTTGGGCCTGATGTCATTGGTTTCATTGTTTTTAAGCGTGATTTCAGTGAAAACTTGTCTAAAAATGTTGTCCGGCTCACCCTCTCTGCTGCTCTATACAACAAGATAAGACCATTTGTTACTTACATTTCATTCACTTAAGTTTTTGTAATTAATTCATGACCTAAAAAGGTTTTTTTGCAAAATATATATATATATAATAGAACCTGTCTTGGAAGACCACCCCTTCTGCCAAAAAATGGTCTCTAAAGACAGGTGGTCTCTCATAACAGGTCATAACACTATATACCGTATTTTGGTGTGTATAACTCACACTTTTTTACCTAATTTTCTTATCTTAAGTCGGGGGTGCGCGTTGTATACAAGAACTAAAAAAAAAAAGATTTTTTCCAGGTCGATCTGAAGAGGATGAAGGCACTATAGCCATCTACATATATCACATTCACTACTTGTGAAATATTAAATCCATTGTACATTGCATTGTAACTAAAATCTTTACCGGTACTAGCCGTATTAAAGAAATAAATAATGCTTACAAATAGTCTTGTTCTTTGGTTGCTTATGTTAATAAACTGGTTTCATTTCACATCACTGTGTCAAGTTTTGTTCTGTGCCACGGCCGGAAATACATGTACATAACGACTGGCAACTTGTTCAAAAGCTGTGCAAAGTGCTGCACTGGAGCAGAACAAATACCACTGTGTGGATTACCATACTTGTTCCGTAAATGTTCAGTACCGTATTCCATAACTGTTGATCTAATCAAATTTTTCTTCATTTATTATTGGTTGAATTGAAATATAATATGTGTAGAATGCAACTAGTGTTAATGTTCTCATCAGAGCATCTGTAGGGGACATATTTTTTGCGACTACGGATTTTTTCTTACGGGAACACTGATACGTTGTGGAACAAAATAATCAATGTATGAAGTCGGAAAACATTTTTTTCCTCTTTAGAAAATAAGCTTGTTACCGTATTTTCCGGCCTATAAGTCAAGACTTTTTGACTTGAAAATTCGGTCTTCGTCTTATACTCCGAATCGACTTATATATGGATTTTGTCATTGAAATTGCATCGACTTATATATGGATTACAGTATCCGGTATGCTATTGATATTGCTCTATAATCGGCATAATCGAAAACAGGTCACATAGAAGTACAAATTCATGTTAAATTACTATGTAAATAAATTGTCATAAAATAATATGACTGCATTTATAATTGTAAGTTTTGTCATTATTTATTTTGCATTCTGTGTGTTTTTTCTTATATCTCAAACATAAAATAAAAGAAAACAATTACCGGTAAAAACTTCACCGGGCCGCATAGCACACTTGCGGTCTATACTCTATAGTGTACTGTACTAATTCAAAGCATATTGTTTGTTCCTAAAAAAAAAGATATGAAATAACTGGTCCATTAATATTTGATTTTCCAGTATAATGTTGGACACACGTGAGCAATTACCGGCATAGCTTTTTTTATTGATCCAATTGATTCTACAAAGGGATGTAATCCATAGTAACTCGAGCGTTCTATGATTATTTATAAAATAATGTAGATCATGCATTCTACTGAATCCCCCAAATCATATGTTTCTAATTGTATTTGACAAAGTTTCTCAAATAAATTACTGTAGGTTTAAACTACACTAAAATCAGATATATAGATGGACTACCAGTACTAATAGATCATCAGTGATCCATGATTTTTAGTTTCGCAATTCAGTTTAAAGCAAATTGTAATGTCAACACTTCACCTATATTCATTCTTAACCAGCTGACGTTTCGGTGTCTCTCTTTGATTATACCGGTTGTTGATAAATTTGTATTTGGTTTCCAACAACAATCAAAGCCAGTTGCCGCAATTGTTTCGACCTTGATATTGGCTTTAGCTACCGATACTAGTTACCATATTGCCGGTACCCCATTGTTCTTTATCATTAATCCGCATCAGTTACGCTACTCGTGTTTAATATCAATGGGATTAAGTACAACAATAAATGATGCCCACTTCCTTCTCTAGATCTAATAAATACATGTAATGAATTTAGCCATGGGCATTGTTTTCATTGCTTTAGTACAGGTTAAAATGCAATCAGTTCTGCCTGCTGTATTTATTAGAGTACATCAAAAGAACATGACGCAATTGCTGGGCTAGCTGGGCGGCAAGTTCAAAGGACTTTGACTAGCAGCTTGGGTGGGAAAAAGTGCTGAAATTTACAATGACTGAATTCAGAGACAAAGATCCTGAGACGTACATGTAGTTATTATTAGAATACACTTTAACTTCCATTATTTAATATACGAACAAGTACTATTTCATCATTCGTTACGTACACCCGTTACGTAATTTTTGTTATTTTCTTTTCATTGAATTCAGTCACATAATGATCTGTGACAAAATTATTTAATAGTTTACATCCGTGTGTGGATATTTTCGATGGAAATATTTGTATTATGGATTCAATTTATGTTACAAGATTCGCTGGTGAGTACACGGTGTTGATACTCTTTTCATGCAATAGATTATACATGTATATATAAATTAGACACGTCTATGTACCAATGCATGGTTCTCTGAATAAAGTACCGTAATTGTATTTGACAAAGTTTCTCAAATAAATTACCGTAGGTTTAAACTTTCAACTGGAAGGAATGATCATAGCTCTTGTTGCAATGGATATTGCCGGTAATATGGAATATCATACGACGATACCATCAATATTCATGCAACCGGAAGTTACTACCGGTAGTATAAAATACAAAGCCAAGTTATTGACCTGGCCTCGTCTTATACTCCGAATCGACTTATATATGGACGAAGGATGGAAAATTTACAAAATTGGTCAATTCGACTTATACTCCGCATCGACCTATAGGCCGGAAAATACGGTACTTAGTTTTATTTCTCATCTTAAATCATAGTATTTGAGATATCTTTGCGATTATACAGTGATCAATGGCTTCAATGCTTCATTGACTCGGTGTGGTCTTTTCACAGTAATCGGCGCCAGGTAAGCTTTGATGCGCTCAACATAGTTACAATGCTTTGTCTCGGTGAGCAGTATTTAATTGATTCAGCTTGGTATTTTTAATGGTGATCAGTGCTTCATTGACTCGGTGTGGTCTTTTCAAGGTACTTGGTACTGACTAAAGCTTTGATGTGCTAAACTTTTTCTTTGTTTTATTTCTCATTTTAAATAACAGTATTTGATGCGGTACTTCTTTGTTACAATACATAATTACAATGCATTGTCTTGGTAAATTCTAGCCTGAACATATGGATATATTTTAGAGGTGTCATGATAATCCAAATAAGTATAAATACTGGACCTAAACTTTCACATATCATATTGTGTTCGATCTTGAATCTAAACGAACATGGGTCGTATAAGAAATTTATGTACTTCGAAAGACAAGCTAATCATCATTGCCTTTGCAGAAGCACATGGTAACAGAGCCGCTGGGAGGGAGTTTAATGTATGAGAGTCTTCTATTAGGGAGTGGAGAAGAATGAAAGAAAGACTGAAGAAAATGCCACAAACAAAACAGGCAGAGAGAGGGACAGGTCCAAAGTATCCGGAAGTGGAGAGTGGAGTCCTTGAATGGGTCATGGATAGAAGAAAACGGGGAATCGCAATATCTATGACAGAGATTCGCTTTCAGGCAATATTGATTGCCAAACAGAAAAAAAAAGATGACTACAAGGGGTCTGTGAGCTGGGCTTACTTATTTTTACGACGGAACAATTTGTCAATTCGGCGACACACACATATAGCCCAGAAGATCATGAAGACAAACTGCTGGAATTCCAGATATTCATAATTAAACAGCGCAGAAGACTTAAGTTTGAGTTGAGCCAGATAGGAAATGCTGATCAGACGCCCATGACGTTTGATCTTCCATCCAGCACCACTGTCCATATGAAAGGGGCCAACACCGTCAGCATAACCACAACTGGCAATGAGAAAAATCGTTTTACGGTGATGCTTGCCTGTACCGCGGATGGCGGAAAGCTCCCTCCATATGTTATTTTCAAAAGGAAGACACTTCCAAAGGGTGCAGTGTGGCCAAAGGGGATTATCGTCAGGTGTCAGGAAAAAGGATGGATGGATGAAACATAAATGAATGACTGGATAAAACATGTATGGGGAAAATAGCCAGGCGGTTACACCAAGAAAAGTTTATTAGTTCTGGATGCCTTCCGATGCCACAAGTCAGATCATGTCAAGGACCTGCTAAAGACGGACTACCAAACCACTCTGGGCATAATTCATGGTGTTATGACATCGATGCTCCAGCCCTTACATGTCAGCATCAACAAGCCGATGAAAACGATGTTCAGAAGGAAATGGAATGAGTGGTATGCTGGTGACCAACACACATTTACACCGTGTGGAAACATGAGGAAACCCTAGCTGACTGACGTCTGCCAGTGGATAGCGAATGCATGGGCCGAGCTAGATCCAAGTATCATCATCCATGCCTTCAAAAAGTGCTACATCTCAAATAAAATGGATGGCACAGAGGATGACATCTTGTGCGAGGACAATGCCAAGCATGAATACCACTCAGAGACAAAGATGATGATGAAAGTTATTATGCAGCAACACCAGGAATGATGACAGACGAGGACATACAGCAACTTTTCAAAAGTGATGACGAAGAGGAATTTGAGGGATTTGATGCAATAGATTGCGTCAACTAGACGAACCTTTAAAGGGTCCTTTTAAGGGCCAACAATAAAATCGGAAAGATACAATATCAATATTGCCACTTTTTCATTCACTATCTAAAATGACCAACTGTTGTTGCACTATGAAAATGGAGCGAAATACGGGTAGTCACAATTTTAAAATGCATTATATCACATGCACATTATATGGCAGAACTGCGTTTTTTCCACTTATTTTGGGTTGAAAATCGGGGTGCGCATTATACACACCAAAATACGGTAATCAATACAACTGTGCAATGAGATTCTGGTCACCCAAAACAACACGTCTCATAGCAGTGGTCTCTCAAGACAGGTTTTACTGTGTATATATAAGAGATTGTTTCATCTGACTCATCTGTGCTTACATTCACTAATCACTACCATCTCTGTCCAGAAGTAGGTCACTGTGATCCATGTTTCATGTTTTACTGGTCAGGGTTCAGTCTCAAGCTAGAATCATGATAGTGATATACATCTTTATTAGTACCACACATTCATAAGTTAAGAAGGTCAAAGTAACCTACATTTTATATTTTACTGACATACATTACATTTTATATTTAGCTGGTGACCACTTTATTTTAAGCCACGAATGAAAATCTGCATGCTCACATTTCACTTATGTTAGCCTATGGTCATTTATCTTCATTTCTCATGAATATGAATAATCAGGAATACGTCATCATTGAGCCAATGAAATCAGCACTTGAAAATCAACAGAAGCTACTTCTTGTTGATCATTAAGTGTCTGCATTTAGAATAGTCTTATTGGCTCACTGAGTCAACATGAAAAGCTGCAATAATTGGTTAAGCAGGTTCATGATAAAGAAATTTAATCACAGTAGCCATTGGTAAAAAAAGAAGAAGAAAATGACAAATTTTTGCCCATGGCTCAATGGAATGCTTAGATATGTTTCCACCTCACACACACACACACACACACACACACACACACACATATATATAATTCATGGAATTATTAAATTCTTGTGAGAGGATGCATTTGGATGAGTAATTAACCTTTATTTTATATTAAGCCAGTGTCACCCATATTTGATGCTTCACTTGGGTTATATTTGTTTTATTTACTAATCATGTTTTTTGAATCATTAGATGATTGCTTGCATCTCTCTTATTACTACCATCCAAAAAAGGTAACTGTGACCTACATTGCACATTTTGTTGGTGTACATTAAGGTCCAGTTTTATCTCCTGACCATGTAGTTGTGACTGCTCCTGTGGCCTAACAGTTAGAGCATGCGCCTCGGAAGTGGGAGATCATGGGTTCAAACCCCGGCTGAGTTATAACAAAGACTTACAAAAATGGTACTAACAGCTGCCTCAATAGGCACTCAGCCTTAAGATGTTTTTTATTTAGGGCTGGTTGGCCTGATATCTAGATAATGTGACTGGGTGGGACATCATGCTACATGTCTGCGGCATGATGCCTTTGTTCTAGACATCACTATAAACTTCCAAACTGCAGACATCATAGCAATATAATTGAAAAAATGTTAAAGATACATTAAAAATCCTGATGATACACACACACATAGTTGTTTTGTATGCTGTATACATGATAAGCTATCATACATGGATTCAAGAAACATGGTGAGAAGATGCACCTTAATGAGCTCTGCTCCATCATTTCAGTAAGATATCATTATGACCTATAATTTCAAAATTAATAAAATTTGTGTTTTTGTTCATTTTAAGACAATGTTATTGCTCAAGTCATGAAATTTATGATGAAATGCATCAATGTTACAATCACATCTATGCAATAAAAGCTCATCATGATCTTTATTTCCTCTTTAGTTAAAATTTGAGTTTATGTCCATAGAAGATTTTGTGTATATTATCCTTTCAAGAAGAATGAAGGTTGGACATGTTCTATAGTTTTACTGTGAAAAGAGGTCTTTGTGGCCTTCCTTTCATGCTTCATTGGCTTTGTTGAAATTTTATATTTAAGTACCAGTAATGAAACTTGATGCATCTCTGAGGACTAGTTGGCTCAGAAGGTTCTTTATGACCGCTGCAGTAGGAAGTAGGAATAAATATGCATAGTCATTGATAATCTTCATATTAATGATGATAAATTACATATTGTGATAGGTTACCCTCAGCTGGTTAACTCTTTATTGTATTTGTAAATGTTTGTTTGGAATAAAGAAGAAGACTGAATACTGCCTACTTTTTATGTAAGGCCTCATCTTAAGTGACTATACAATGCAAGTACTGATGCATAAACTACTTGCTCAAACAGGGTCACTTTAATGTTACTCAAAGCCAGAAGAGTTCCACTCAGTAAAATATGGCATCATGGGTTGGTTGTTGCTGTAGTGTTTAACACCATTTTTCAGCACACGATGGGCTATACATGGCGGCCAGTAATAATGGTGGAGGAAGAACCCGGTAAAACCCCGGAAAGAAACCACATACCCACAAGAAGCTATTAGCAAGCTTTCACACATACCCACATTGGCTGAATCTGAGACTCGTGCCCACGCAAACAGAGGTGGGATGACAGCGATCTGTAATGATAGCGCTTAAGACCACTCGGCCACTCTGGGCCCCGGCATTATGGGTTGGAAAGTGTTGATGTTTTAAGCAGATTTTTAAGGACAGTGATTAAAATAGAACGTAAAAATAAAATAAAAATTCTCAAAATTTTTATGCAAGTAATTATTGTACCTCAACTTTGATAACACAGAATGTTCTTTTGTGTTTTATTTTATATCTTGTTCACCTAGTCACAGTAGGTAGGTTGTTTGGCAAGCTGGATGTTGGGTTGGTTGGTTTAATGGTATGTCAAATAGTAAGGACAATGTACTTATGATTAAAAGTTAAATTTTACATATAAACAATATTAAAAGTGAAAGAGATAAAAATATAATTTGCTTTTATCGCTGAGATCTTGAAGGATATTTTTTTTTATAGCAAGATTCATGCATACTTATAAGGTAATCTTGTATCTAATTTGCATGTTTTCTTAGTATTCTGTTAACCACATGTCTGCATCTGTTTTGCTGACATGAAAATTTACACTTAACAGTATATCATCATGATCTTGGACATGTTTCTCCATTTGCAGATGCATATATATTAATGGCATGATTTTGTATCTGATTGGTTATACCTGTTACTACTCTCAAAATAACATTTCTGATCCAGTTTTGATCAAACTTGAAATGTGGGATTATGTCATCAGGGTAGGTTCAATAATGAGAAAGATCCACCTGTATTATTGAAGCTATCCTGCACCTGATTGGCTGAGCATGCTTGTCATATTTATTATCTGATTTTTGTCAAACTTAAAATACGAGCTGATATTATTGAGATCTGGACAAGTTCAAAATTTAATGGAATTGATGCATACTAACCCGATAATATTGCATCTTATTAACTGGTCTTGTTACCATTATTGATGCCATATTTCTGAATTGATTTTGATCATACATTCAATATATATATACTTATAATATCATGATCTTGTAAAAATTCACCACAGGCAAGATGCTTGCATATTAATGGGTGATCTTGCATCTGATTGGTTATAGAACTGCTTGTTACAGTTATAGAAGTCATATTTACAGGCCTGCCTTCCCTTTTGATTTTGCCATAAGTCTTGTGAAAATTAGCTTAAATGCAAACTTAAAAGCAAAAACTACAGAAAAATGATCATTGCCGAAAAAACAGAAAATTTGTTCATACTTGTTTGATTTGGATAGCATGAAGCTAATCCTCTGAAGGTCTTGGGTGCATTATTTCCATAGAGCAGGTCTTGGCAAATCCTATCACATTCTTAAATAAAATACATTTGACAGTGTCAACCCAGCCCTGCACTCAGCGTCAGGTTTGGATGCTTGTTGCGTCATCACTGCACCATTAGATTAATTATCAATTACTTCCTCCTCACTGTTGGATTCTTCATCCTCAGCATTTAAATTATCCACATTATCAAGAAATGATCTTGAACTTTTCACTAAATCTGTCATATTAAATGGAATGCCAACTTCATCTGATACTAACAAGAGAGAATGAAGTGTAGATGCAATAACCATACCAAAGCGTTCCACAGATTCATCTTCACTATTCATAATTACTAAGCAAAATGTTTCAACAAATAATTGTATTAAAAAAATTAAAAATACGGTGCAGTTGACGACTCTTTCATTTTTATTTCAGTTGTTGTGGATATTTTCCCTAAGGTCTAGACCAAAACTTTTTAATGTAAATAGCCAGATAATATTTTTAACTGCTTCTCATTAGATAAATGTAACAACACTGATTGACATACTATAATTTATCTGAAGGTGCCTGCTAAAAATACCTGCTGAAAAAAATTGGCAAAAAGCACTAATATATGATTGAACAAGACCCTTCTTTCCAACCATATTAAAATACAGCCATGAATAAATATGTGGAGTAAAGCACCACTCCTTTTCTAATTTTTTCAATGCACCTGTAGCACATGTATCATCATGTATTGGTTAGATATTGCATTTCCACAAAAATGAGTGTTGTCAAAAATCAACATAGACCTTCTTGAATTCAGTAAAGAATTGACCCTTATGTTTCTGACCTATAGTTAGGCTAAATTTTTAATCATATAATATCTAGACCTTGTTTTCTATGAATTGTATATTTAACCTAATTTATTTGCCTTATTTACAAAAATTTAACCTAATGAAGAGGTACTTCCAAGATACTGCTATGTCTGCCATTATTTCCCCATGACAGATTCACTTTCAATTTCAAACTTATTTAATAAAGAAAATATTGCAAACACTTCAGTTAAAATCTTCAAAAATATTTATTTGCAAATTGTAAATTTCCACTGGTTCTATTAATAAAACTATTACTATTTATGCATTGATTTTTAAATTTGAAGTACAAGTTGGTATGTATTCATTATCCAATGATAATGGGTTAATGGTTAATCAACTATGAAAACAAGCCTGTGAATGTGTAAGAGTTTGGATGTCAGCACAATTGATATCAATACTAGTTATTTGATGCTTTCAGTACTTTTCACCTTTGACTATCACACAACTCTCGAACTATCTGTCAGCGAGTTGATCGAGGGAGCATCTCAAAAGTCATAAACTTTCGTTGTCCAATGTACATCTGAAAAAAATCACAGGGTTAAGTCATTGTTGCTTTCCTAATGAAAATATACATTTTTATGCAATGTAGTCACCCACCTCAAATGGTAGAGTGACCCTTGGATGTTCTGGCATGGCTTCATTAGCTCACTTTGTCAAAGGGTCAACTTTTAAGTTATGCAAACCAAGTGAGCAATATCAGGGAGTAAATTTAGAAATTATGTTTTCATGCAGCAAAGACTTTTACAATGCAAAGAGAATTAACTCTTTTGAATTAACTTATAAGTGAGAGAGTGAAGTGACAATGGGCAGTTTATGGGGGACTCTCCACCTGTTACAAGTTTCTCAAAGTGGAGATGGGTGAGGTTATTATGAAGCATAGGCATATCATCATAGAAATACAGCAGTAATTTTTAGAATTTCTATTCTGCAAAAGAACCCTATTAAAAGCGCCCAAAGCATGATCTCATATGAAATAGATTGCTTGAAGTTTATTTACAAATTTACCACAGCTTCTACATCCTTTTTCTCAGACAATTTTTCAGGAGGTAATGTTGTTCCAGTTCATGAACGTCTTGGTACAGGTGCTCATCCACAAGTCACATGACCTTCTCCAAGAAGAGATTGTTGTTACAGTTTACAACATGGCCTCAGTTGACTTTGACAAGTTCTATGTGCAGTTTATGCCACAATTTCTTGCAGAGTGTGAGGGACTGGATGAGAATCAAAAGTCAGTACTGGGAAGGAACTTCAAAATGGACAGGGTAGGATTCTGTGGAATTCTCACAGGTTTTTGTTATATAGATAATGTGTTTGTACAGGCTTGTATGTCAGATCCAACTGCAAACAACATAGACTCTGATCAACCTGTGCATTATGTGGTGACACATCATGGTCTTTGTAGTTTCCCATTGGATCTGTTCAGTAATATATATATATATATATATATATATATATATATATATATATATATATATATATATACCGTATTTTCCGCCCTATAAGTCGCTCCTGGGTATAAGTCGCGGGAGGGGGAAATCCAGATAATTTTGGAAAATTCAACAGATAAGTCGCTCCTGCATATAAGTCGCTCCTGCGTACTAACCGTAATCACGTTTTTGATACCGCCAGCCATTGCATACGACTTGGTAATTTCCAACAACGTGTACGTATATTCTTGTTTGAAATTTAAAAAATAGAAATATAAGCAAATAAGATTTATAAATAATGTTTATTAGGTAAATAATAGCGCCACTCGTCTTCTTTTTTTACGCCAGTCACGCACAAGCTTCTCGCTTACGTTGAATTTTCTTACTGCTGAACGATTTCCGTTTTCTTTCGCAAATGCTACGACGTTTAACTTAAATTCTGCATCATAACTTTTTCGCGTGGTAGTTGTAGGTGCCATGATTAAACTGTATTGACTTACGCTAATATAACAATTTTAAATCATACAACGTTATTGTGAAACTATCTTTTTTTGATGCTCCATGGTATGAACGGTCTGTATTTATATACCGGTCAATTCCACAACCCGAGCGAACTTCAAAGGCACTTTATAAAACAATTGAAGTTGTTTGCCAGCCTTCCAGTTTTTTTTATTAATTACTTTGAAGTTCTCTCAATGAAGCCAGTCTCGGTATTCCGGTCAATTTCCACAACCCGAGCAAACTTCAAAGGCACTTTATAAAACAATTGAAGTTGTCCGCCAGCCTTCCAGTTTTTTTTATTAATTACTTTGAAGTTCTCTCAATGAAGCCAGTCTCGGTATTCCGGTCAATTTCCACAACCCGAGCGAACTTCAAAGGCACTTTATAAAACAATTGAAGTTGTCCGCCAGTCTTCCAGTTTTTTTTTTTTATTAATTACTTTGAAGTTCTCTCAATGAAGCCAGTCTCGGTATTCCGGTCAATTCCACACCCAGAGCGAACTTCAAAGGCATTTTATACGACAACTGAAATTGTTCGCCAGCCTTCCAGTTATTTTTATTAATTACTTTGGAGTTCTCTCCATGAAGCCAGTCTCAGGTTAATCCAGAGTTTTTTTATAAACTATTGAAGTAAATTATAAAGCGCTACCGGTACATATATTGTAGCGACATCTGACCAACACTTTGCTTGAAGCACGTGGTGAATAATAAAAGAAAAACAATGGCAATCGTAATTTCAATATTTTTTTTAATTAATAACAACAAATTTTAATACATATATATTATAACTAAATATTATTTGATTATTTAATTTGATATTCTTGTAGTCTAATACTTACGTGTATGTAAGTTTCGAGCAATTGGCTTGCCGGTATACTGTAGATATATTTCGCTATAACACAGCATCACTGCGCATCAGTCATATCAGTCGTTAAAAAAATTATTTATCGTATAAGTCGCTCCTGCGTATAAGTCGCACACGTCATTTGAAAGAAAAAAAACGAAAAAAAGTAGCGACTTATACCCCGGAAAATACGGTATATATATATATATATATATATATATAAGGGACCCCAAGTGACCGAGTGGTTTAAAGTGCTCTGGTACGGACCACTGCGATCTCACCTCTGTCTGCGTGTGTTCGAGTCTAAGATTCGGCAAATGTAGTTATGTGAGAAAGCTTGCCAGTAGCTTCTCGTGGGTCAGTGGTTCTTTCCGGGGTTATCCGAGTTCTTCCTCCACCATTAATACTGGCTGCCATGTATAGCCTATACTGTGCTGAAAAATGGCGTTAAACCATAAAAAAGATATATATATATATATATATATATATATATATATATATATATATATATACAAACCTTTCTTTCTTGTCAAAACTCGCATCAGATATTCATTTTTTATTGCTTGTGTCTCAGTTTTAGCATGCCTCAAAGGAACAAAATGGTAGCTAAAATATTATATCTGCCAGTCTTCCAGAAGTGTTGGTAATTTTTTGGATGGTACCCTAGTTTTCCATTTCAGATTTACCCATATATTTTTTGAATATTTGTTATGACATTGAAAATGCTTTTTTCTGTATTTTATCCTGATGTTTGGCAGTGTTGCTGTTATTGACAGATCATGTATAACAGATTGACTAAAGTATAAAATGCAATCCCTTTTTGTTGATAAATCAGACCCTATTATCCCCAAGAGTTCAACATTTAGTTTTGTTGGGTGCTGCTCACTGAACTGATGACTCATTCTTCTCTGCATCATAACTGCATTTAGACATTTTGCATTGAAAAATGAATCACACTTACACACAGCTCCCAGCAGAGATGACTAACAACCAAGTCCTTTGCATTGTACTTCTGCAGATGCAAAACAGATGCCCAGACACACACATTCATTTCTGTGAGTGTAAAGGAAATTATCGACAACACCCAATCAGCTTCTACAAATGATGAAGGTGACTATAACTTGTGTTGTTTCGAATCTGCCTCCTTGCTGATTCTATGCTAGTTTTCATTTTCTTATATCCAATCAATATATTTAGTAATGAATTTCATGTCTCATGAAAAAGTAGCCATTCCAAACTAGTTCCCATGTATGATGGAAATACAGATTATTTAATGACCACTTTATGTGAAGTTTCTCAGTTGCTGCATATCGATTTAGATCAAGGCTGGACACCAGTACTTCTGATGTGTCATGCAGTGAACAAGCTACAGTTCTGATTGGTAGATATTGTTTTAGTCAGTACTGGAACAAACAATAAGCACCAATCAGAACTGAATGTAACATATTTCACTGCATGATGCCTGAAGCGTAACTCTTATATTTGATACAAGTTGATGTGAACAACAAAGTAACTTGGTGTAAAAGTGGTTATTACATTACTAAAGTACTTAAATCATGTGTGGAAAACAATTCTGGAATGTCTTCATTTATGCTGTGTGTTGCTGAGTATGCTGACATGGTAAAATAATCAGCAAGGAATCTGCCAGTGGAGGAGCAAAATCATTCACCTTGGATTTCTATAATTTTAGGAATGCAAATGGGTGTATCATTAGATTTCTTTCTTACTGACATTAAAGAAAGGGAAAAACAACTAGCGTTGTATAGGGTATCAGCTTGTATTGATTCTTCAGATGTTGTATCGATATGATTATCAGTAGGGAAAAAATATGAATATATCAATGATTTCATCCCATTGAAAATGTCACTAATACCTACTGATGACAACACTTCAAGAACTCAAGAGTAGTAATGAAATAAGCTTTGTCAGGTGATTTTTTTTGTGTCAGTTTTATATTTTAATTTTGTTTTAGTGTAATGATTCTAAATGTGATATGTTGTCTTGTATTCAAATACCAGTCTTCATTTCTGTGATGATATTTTGATTTCCATTTCACTGACATGGGTTGTATTGTTATACTCAATTAATATTGGACCTGCTTTGTTTTATATTTTAAAAAGGAATAAATAATTAAGTTACAAGGCATGCAAATCCTAACTGCATAAGAGTTAGCAGTCATTTCTCAGGTCAACTCATTTCAGTTGTCCACTTGAACACTTCTAAATACTGTGTAAGTAATGAATAAACTACCTTAAATTATCATTCACAAATACAATAAAAGATTAGCAAACAAGTGAATCCCAAGCCTTGTTTTATCATTCACAAATATAATAAAAGATTAACAAACAAGTGAATCCCAAACCTTGTTTTATCATTCACAAATACAATAAAAGATTAGCAAACAAGTGAATCCCAAGCCTTGTTTTATCATTCACAAATACAATAAAAGATTAGCAAACAAGTGAATCCCAAGCCTTGTTTTATCATTCACAAATACAATAAAAGATTAGCAAACAAGTGAATCCCAAGCCTTGTTTTATCATTCACAAATACAATAAAAGATTAGCAAACAAGTGAATCCCAAGCCTTGTTTTATCATTCACAAATATAATAAAAGATTAACAAACAAGTGAATCCCATGCCTTGTTCATTATGGAAAGTGAGTTTCAGAGTCTTAGAGATTTGCTCAAAGATGAGCAGAAGTTCTGCTAATAATTGCATTGTAATTACAGCATCAGTATGTCACTAAAAAAACAGTTTTAAAATATTGAGTTTCAACATTGACTGTTTTTGCACAAGATATTTTGACCTTTTAAACAAAAGAATTTTGTTTTATTGTGCAAAAATCTGACATTATAATATATATATATATGTTTTGCAACTACACAAGGCACTCATGTACATGCATTGAATTCTCTTGGAGTTTTTTGTTACGATCTTTCAGAGAATGGGTATGTTGAAAATCAAAGATAATTTATATTGACAAGAGAACATTTCATCAGAAAAAGATTTTTATTGCCAACTATTCCCATCTTTATTATAAAACAACTTTTTGGCCATTAAACAGCACTGCTACCCCCACCAAATCCATTTCTCTTTCTTCTCAATGTCTAGCCAGGATTGCACCCCTTATTCATTTTTCAGAGATCCATCAGTAACTTGCACTTTTGCTTATAGTGTGGTCAATTGTTTATATCCTGTCTTGCACAAGTTATCAAGCAAGAGGTGTATTTTAAATCAGTAATCTATATCTGACATCATGGTACTTGTTTAATTGCAGCACCTTCCCACTTTTACACAGTTATCAAGGAAGAGGTGTATTTTAATCCAGCATTCTATATCTAACATCATGGTACTTGTTTACTTTCAGGACCTTCCCACTTTTACACAGAGCCTTCACAGATTTGTTAATGATTTGAGATACTACCGTCTTGTCAACAGCAGTCTACCAGCAGGGTCGTTCAGTTTTTGAGATGGATTCATGTTAGGCAAACAAAATTATTACTTTCTGCCTTGGAATATTTTAATATCTCTTAGAGATGTACTTTTTAAAGGTATTTTATTAACCTCTGTTCTGTAATGCTTTCTATTTAGGAGTGAGTTCATCTTTTAGTTTAGATTATGCAGTTAGATTTTTTTTTCTTTTACACATTATGTAACTGTTAAATAGTTTGATCAATACTTTATCATGATGTAAAAGTACTTGAAGAAAGAGCCAGTAACATATTGTTTCTTACAATGTGTACTTTAACAATCAGATTAAACTTATAACATCTGAGAAAGAAATATTATTGACTAAGAAATATTTCTCATACTATCATTAGGAGACTGCAAACCCTTTCAGCGGTAAATATTTGGATATTTCTTGAAAGAATCAAAGGCTGCAGCATTTTCTCATGTAAATTGCCAAGTTTAGTTTACAGCCTATAAATATTTGTAAAATCATGAATCATGTCAATAAAGATGCATGTAACAGGACAAAACCAGGCTGGAATTGAATTTATTGTGACATTAAGCAATTTTGTGAATGAGATATTTATTTATAATGCAATTGAATGAAAAATGAATCTGACAGCATGATGTGCACTGATTTCAACAATTGGTATAAGAAAATTATATAGTTCCATTCAGCTCCATTCGCAAATATCTTTCAGTTGATGCCACTAAAACACTTATGTATTTATTAGTACTTTCAAGACTGGACTATTGTAACTCAATTCTGTCTGGTTTGTCACAATATTTACTCCAGAAACTTAAAAATGTTCAAAACACAGCTGCTCGGATAATCCTTAGAGTACCATGATCAGAGCACACCTCCCCCACTGCTCTGTACCCAATGCTGGCTATCCATTTGATCCAGAATCAAACACAAATTTTGTTCTCTGTGCTACTTTCACTGACAGACTCCAGTCCAACATACCTATCCGGTCTCACCTGTGTGTATACGCCATCAAGATACTTGCGCTTCTCTTCTGACAATTGTATATTCATTGTTCCCACTATGAAAATGAAGTAATATGGACAGTGTTCTTTTGCATACCAGTGCCCGGTAATGTGGGACGAATTGCCCATTGAAATTAGACACAAAGACACAGTGATCCCTTAAAATTTACCTTTTTTGACTGCAGGAACAAACTTAGAGACCTAATAATGTTTTGTGCCCTAAATGTTTTCAGCATTTTTTATGTTTTCCAATTTATCGTTTTTGTTTTTCTGTAGTCACATCATTATAGATGTTGTAAAGCGCTTGCAGCTTCTAAAGATTAGGCGCTATACAAATTCCTCATTATTTTTATTATTATTCCTAAATAGAACTAATAAGAACATGTGACTTCAAACAAGAATCAACTTATGGAACCTATAAACAACTATGATCTATGGATCTTTCACCATGGATGATCATTGTATAGAATTTACACATAAATGTGAAGCATGTACAGTTCTATCACAAAAAGTGATCAGAGTTTAGATTTATATAAAATCACAGGACTGGATGATTCTGTCTCCAAGATTGATCAATACGTAGAATTTGTACAAAAATATGAATAAAGTATGTTGTTTTCCACAGGAAGGATGTTGTATTATTCATTTTCACTCATATAGTAGACCAGGCAACCCTTATGAAATGATATTGTCAAAGGTCTTATGATGATGGCCCTTAAAATACTTACAGAATAAAACCGAAACCTAAAGAAAAATTATTGTCACCATAAAATCTAGATAATTGGCTCATCCATGTTTTATATCGATCTGGGTTTCATATTAGAATTAGTGGAGTTAGGTAACTTTACCTTGTATGCTTTAAACTGCACATTTTGTTCTAAAGCATCTACATGATCAAACTGTTGATTTTACAATTTCTTAAAATGGCATCCAGCAAGTGATGCATGTTGAAGAAAAAAGGAAAATAAACCTCTTAAAAAGTATTAATAATCAGCACAGAAGAGTAAAAAAGGAATATTCAGATTCTTGTAAAATAAAAGCAGGAAGGGACACAATTATGTTATTGGACATAACTTGAGTATGTCTCATGGCGGAAGATATGATTGCCATCATCATGTGAAGTTGAAGAAAATACCAAGAATTATGTGAAGTTGAGAAATGGCAACAAGCGATTGAACTGCATAAGGTTTTGAACTGATGTTTGTACAACTGTACTAGTAGTAAATAAGGTCTTTGTGTAATTTGCACACTTTTCAGTTGAACAGGATGTTTACTATTGCTGCATGTTTCAAATACCGAACTTTTAAATATGTTTTCCAGCTTTACAATAGGTATACTGAGACAGTCTTGTTAGCTTTACAATAGGTATACTGAGACAGGTTTGGAAGGTCTGATATATTGATGTAGAAAGATTGGTTTCACACCTAATTGCTATTGAATTATAATGATTAAAAAATGGAATAATCTATTCCAGTTGATGATCATAATATTTTGAGTACCACAGCTCTCAACAAATAGTCAAGGAGCCACCATGCATGTTATATCCCTTCCTATCTGCTGAATGATCCTATAAAAACCTCCTTATTTCCTATACACCCATTGGTCCCGAAGATTTGGTCCCTCAATATGAGTAAACCAGTGTTGTCATCTAAGCCAATGTCACCATCAACAAAAGAATACAGATTGCATGAAACCCTTTTGAGTCCTATGATCTTCATCAGAAAAGGCTAAAATAGTATGACCGAGCCTTGTGAGATATAGTTATGTAGGATTACAGTAATGTACATCACACATGAATTGGCTTCATTACACATTAAATCAGAACTACTGTACAAGAGTATTATTATTATTATTATTATTATTATTTTTATTATTATTATTATCACATTTCTACATGAATATTCTCTGTCCAGCAAGAATAATCTCACTGAATTATAAGAACTGGAACATTACTCATCCTGTAATGCATGAAACATTTAATTGAATTAATTAGGTCTGTCTAGTTATAAAAACAGCTAACTTCAAACTTACTTATCAAAATGGCTATCTTGAAACAGACTATATTCAGTTTGATAGCAGTGTTGTGTGACATACACATTCAGTATATAAAACAATTCTATCACATTTAATGGCATGCAAAAAGGACGCAATTTTAAATTATACATACATTTTCACATACCTCTAAAGATGATGATTGCTTCTAGAAACTGTACAGCTTCCTGAAAAAAAACTTGCATTGTGACAGTATATTCAGACTTTACCCTGTGAAAAATACCCTGGTTATGGTGAAATTCATGGCCAGAGACCTTGAGGTAATCTGGTTTCTTACTGCCAGCACTTTGAATCAATCTCTGTAACTTGAAGTAGCTAAAGTGAAAAAGTAACCACCCTCAATAATGCTGTATGTGGCAACAAAACCTCAGCATTTTCAGCCATATATAATGCTTAAATATTTTACTACACACAATGTTGTTGTGTCATTGTCAAAAGAATTACCTGTTCCAATTAAATGATATTCTGTACACATCTCTCAAGTGGCCCCGAGTGGTCTAAAGCCCTCTCCGTTACAGATCACTGCCATCTCACCTCTGTCTGTGTGGGTTCGAGTCTAAGATTAGGCTAATGTAGTTATGTGAGAATACTTGCCAGTAGCTTCTCGTGGGTTGGTGGTTCTTTCCGGGGTACTTCCTCCACCAATAATACTGGCCGCCATATATAGCCTATCGTGTGCTGAAAAATGGTGTTAAGCCCTACAACAACAACTGTGCACATCTCTGCTTAAGAAGACTGTTTTTTGTTTGTTAATTCTCTTAAGATATGGATGATATTGCCATCAAATGTGGCATAACTAGGAAGAAGATGACATTGTTGAGAATTGGTTATACTACTTATTACAGGTAAACATAATTACACAGGTTGATTTGCTAATAATGCTGACAAAAGATTGTTTAAACTGCATTATTTTCTTTTGAAAAACATTTTTCCACATATTCTTTGAAAATTGACATTATTTAAGAATAACTATAGCAAGAATAGTAATGTGATAAGAGCAATAGCAGTGTCATCTGATATGATGAATACTCTTACTGCCACCACTGCTATATTTTTAAAAAAAGCATCAGTAGAATGGTTAAATATGTTGGTGACTTGAGATTTTTTTTCCTCTTTAAAATTTGGAGAAAAGAAGAAAATATGAAGAAAATCTTAATGACATACAAGTCTGCAAGGAGGTGTATCAAGAAAATCTTTACCTGATCAGCAATCCTGCTCAAGTGAGATATTCCCTTGACAGAAATATTTATTTTGTACAAGGTTGAAATAATATAGTAAATGTGGACAGCACTCATGAGGTCTAAGAAAATATAATCCAGTAAGCTCCTCTCTGCCACTTTTTATTATATTTGGATTTGACCAGCTGGATTTGTTTTCATAGTATATGTTTGTTGTCATTGTTAAAGAGACCACCACATTTGATGCAGTAAAGGACTTTTTTCCCCCACCAAACTTGCCACAGCTTTAAAAGCAAATTAAAGCAACTAATTCAAGAATCTGTATACATGTGTTGAACTGCATAATAAAGGAACCATATTTTAATGGCATTCCACATAATATGGTTAGTACTTTAAAATTAATTTGATGATTTATAGCATGATAAAGAGAAAGTTTTCACCTCAGCCAAAATGATATATTGCCTCATAATAAGTAAAAGCCATTTTTTTTTTTACAACAATTTGCCTATATTAATTTTGGATTTTATGCTGCTTGCAATGTACAGATTAAATTCTTAAATGGCATATTACATCATTAATTCCTAATTTTTACAGTTTATTAGATGTCACTGTCTGAATCAACCACATCTAATCCAGTGGCTGTTGAATTCAAAACTGTAACCAGAAATGTCTGAAAATAATAAAAAGGCACAGTGAGCAACTTCCTAGACAACCAGAACAAAAATCAGAAATTAAAAAATGCACATTGATGTTTTAGCTGTTGTCAGAATTTAATGATATTTTTTGTGGTCAGAATTTAATGTTCTGTTAAGTAAGATATAGAATTTTATTTTCCTCCACCTTTAGACTTGCTCAAAATTTAGCGGTCAGATATCCAATGCATTCTTGCTTTTTGGAATTGATTCATAATATTAGTACAGTAGAACCTGTCTTGAAACACCATCCTTTCTGCCAAACAATTATGTTTTCTCAAGACAGATAGCCTCTCGTAACATAACACTATATAATCAATAAATCTGTGCATTGAGAATAAGGTTTCTCAAGAGAGGTGGGCTCACATAATAATGGTCATTCAATACAGGTTTTAGTGTAACTCCATGTTTTCTGGCTTGAGACAGGTTCTCTTAGGGAAAATTAAGTAATGATGTTAGAAAAATTAAGCCAACACGTTTCATATAAACATGACTCGGCTCACCATGTGATGCCTATCGTGTCTAAGGGTCATCATTTTACTTTGTATTGAACCCAATTATTTGTTCACATAAGACCATTACATGAGGCTAAGAAACTAATAAACAGTGATCAAAAGTAATGCTTACTGTGTAGCTTTCAATAGTACGAACTTGTGCATAAGTCATTTAACTATTTGTAATCACAGGTGAGATATCTGGAACTTAAATTTACTAAAAACCCACTTAAAATAAACAGCTTTAGAACAATTTAAAATGTCATCCATAAGACTTGTTAAAAAATAACATTGTTAGCCCAAACATTTTGTAGCTAAATTTTGAATGGTTATATAAGTAGAGATGATTTTCATCAAACTGAATATATTACAAAATAAAGAATTTGTAAACACCAGAACTGTATAATTGCATTGTGAGACTGAAATTTTGGACTCGTTTCTTTATTTCTGGTGAAGCCAAATTGCTTTGTCAAAAATTTAAGTGAATTTCTACAGTAGACCTGCCTTGAAAGACCACCCCTGCTGCCAAACAGTTATGATCCATCAAGACAGTTGGTCTATCATAACGGATTATAACACTATAACAGTATAATCAATAAAGCTCTGCATTGAGAAAAAGGTCTCTTATGACAGGTGGTCTCATATGACATCTTAAGTAACATGAATCCCCAAATGAATCTCTCAAGTTGCTTAGATTATCAGCCAGTGTTTCACCAATTGTACGCTGATGACACACAAAATTACAAATCTAGCCACCCAAATGAAGTTCATGCTACCATTTAAGAAGTAGAGAGGTGCATTTCTGATGCGAAATCGTGGATGACATGTAACAAGCTGCAGATGAATGACGATAAAACTGAGGCCATTCTGATCACAACACAAAGACTTTCTTATTCACATCCTTTACCTCAAACAATAAATATCAGCAACAGCAACATTAAATTCACAAAGTTAGTATGAATCCTAGGTGTTACTCTGAACAGTACTCTCACATTGCACCAACATGTCATGAACATATGCAAGGCTGCATATCTTGAGCTGAGGCGCATAAGCTCTATTCACAAATATCTTTCAGTTGATGCCATTAAAACGTGTGTTCATTAGCACTTTCAAGACTGGACTATAGTAACTTAATTATGTCTGGTTCATCTCAATATCTACTCCAGAAACTTCAAAAAGTTCAAAATAACAGCTGCTTGGATCATCCTTAGAGTACCATAATCAGAGCATACCTCACTGCAGCTCTGTACACTGGCTATCTAATCAAACACAAAATGTGTTCTCTGTGCTGTTTCACTAACAGACTCCAGTCCAACATACCTATCTGGCTTCATCCATGTGTACACACCAGCAAGATACTTGCACTCCTTTTCTAACAATCGTATACTCATTATTCCCACTATATATAAGTTATAACGAAGTCATATGGACAACGTTCTTTTGCATACCAGGGCCCAGCAATGTGGAATTAATTGAAATTAGACACAATAACACAGAAATCCCTTTCAAGAGTACTCTTAAAACTCGCCTTTTTCAATTGTAAGAACAAGTTAAAGACCTTAGAATGTTTCCTACCTTAAATATTTTTTATCATTTTTTTTTTGTTTTCTAATTGCATGGTGTGGTTTGTTTTTGGTAGTCATATCATTACAGATGTTGTAAAGCACTTCGAGCTTCTAAAGATTAGGCGTTATGCAAAGTCCTCATTAATATTATTATTTTTATAAAATGCACACATTTATAATGGAGGATTACTGGTGGGAAAAATCGGGGAATACCTTCTCAGTAATTATTTTACCCAGTGCATCAGTTTGAAACTCCAGAATGGGAAGTTAAGACTTTACAGCAATCATTTTCTCTTTTTCAATATGACAATATATCTTTTTTAAAAAAAATATAAAAAGCTAATCCATATACAATATACATTTGCACAATATTGTGTGTAAAGTGTAATCCCAGTTATGAATAGACAAAACTACATTTGTGTTTTGTTATGAGCGGGTGGAAAAAATTGGTTTGATTTTGCATAGAAATATATCAAGGCCTTGAGGCAGAGAAGTGTGTTCTTATGCTGCAGTAAATGAGTCTTTATCCCAACTCTGAACAAAGTACTTGTGTGTTTTTTTATTTATACATATCCCCTTTTTTCACGCATTGTTACTGTTTTATAAAAGATATTCTGTAACCAACTTTTTAAAAATGTATGTAAGAGTGGCTGTATACCTTGGAGTTGCACCATTGGTCTGTCTTCATTGCAGATACAGTAGAACGTCGTTTATCCGAATCAATTGGGACCGGACACCGTTCGGATACGCGATTGTTCGGATAGCCGAAAACCGAATGCGATCCATGTAGTATATGAAACCGGACACTATACGAATATTGAAAATCATCACATGCGGGAAACGTGCGTGAAGAAAGAACAAAATAGGTGCAAAATGTCGCAATTTTACCTTTATTGTGGAAAATAATCACTTATTTTTCGCTGTACCATTGTACACCTTCGTTTTTAAGCTACAAGGTCTCTGATTCTCTTGAGCAGCAGTAGTTGAGTAGGACAGCACTCTGATTGTCGTTCGTACCACTCCATAGCTGTCTCTAACGCAGCAAACGCGTCAGCATTTGATGGACCCTTGCTACTTTCGTTGTTGTTGTCCTCGTCTTCATCCGTTTCATCGTCGACAGGGTCGGATTCTTCTTGCACGGAAGTCACAATCTCGTCATCATTTAGCATTTGAAATCCACAGTCTTCTGCATCGCATGCCATCCAGGTTTCTACATCTTCTTCATCGCATTCTTGAAATCCTGGGATCGATCGGACAAAGTCGGTAATCTCCTCCTTGTGGTCGTCATTGGAGTCTTTTTCGCCTTTTAAATCTGGCCACAGCTTATTCCATGCATTTTTCAGGTTCTGTCTTTCGAGCGAGTCCCACGCTTCGGCTAACATGTAGCAGGCGTCTTTCATATTGAGCTTGTTAGCAAAAGCAGCAACACTTTCTTCGTCATTTTCTGCCAAAAGTAATCTCCGCAAAACTTGTTTCCTATAAATTCTCTTGAGCTTTTCAATGACGTCTTGGTCCATTGGTTGCACCAGCGCAGTGACGTTTGGTAGAAGATACATCACGCTGAAGTCGTCATCAATTGCATTGAGAATTTCGACAGGTGGGTGACAGGGAGCATTATCGAGAATCAGTAAAACTTTGCCTGTTTTCCCTTCACGTTCACGAAGTTTCTTGACGTTGGGAATGAAGTCTTTAGAGTACCATTCAGAAAAAAAGGCAGAGTTCATCCACGCACTCTTTTGCGCCTTGTAAAGAGTAGGAAGGCATAAAACATTTTGGAAGCAGCGAGGCTTCTTAGATTTGCCAATCACAAGCAATGGCAAAGTGTGTTCCACTTGCCTTCGCACAAACCATGGCTGTAACACGTTCCTTGCTGACTTTAAAACCTGGTGCTGTGGACTCCCGTTTTGAAGCCAATGACTTACTTGGCAGAGCCTTCCAATTTACTCCAGTCTCGTCTACGTTGTAAACGTCGTCTCTGGAGCAACCTTCTTCTTCCACATGCTGCAAAAATGTTTCCTTAAACTTGTGGGCAGAATTCTTATCGCCAGACAATGATTCGCCTTCAATCTGCAGTTCCCGTATCCCATGGCGCGATTTAAAGTTCTGTAACCAACCAGTGCTAGCTTTGAAATCAGCCGAACCGCCTAATTTCTCGTTAAGTTCCAGAGCTTTTTCGCACAACAGAGGGCCCGATATCGGGTCCCCTTTGCTCCTTCTTTGTGAAAACCACAAGTAGAGTGCACGATCAAGAAGAACATCGTTTGCTTACCTCATGGTTTTCCTTTTCTTCAAGCCATCTTCTGAGTCAAGTTTTGACGCAAAATTTAAAATGGTTTCTCGGCTTTTTTATGTCAGAAATTGTTGACTTTCCAACATTATAAAACTGTGCTAGAGACGCTCCACTTTCTCCCTTCGCGAGACGGTTCAATATTTAAAGTTTTGTCTCTATGTTCAAGACGTTGCGCTTCCGTTTTGAATTCGAAGCCATAGCAGTTCACAACTCAACAGAAGAGCACGTATACACCACCTCACTTGGAAACAAACTGACCTAATATTCCGCGCAGATGTTTACCAAATCCAGAATTTCCTCAGGACTAGGGCGAGTTAGAAGGGCTTAAATTAGAAACGCTCTCTGACGCCTATAACGGGATCGTTACGTGTATCTAAAACGAGTTTTGAGATTCTTGAAAAAGGATTAGTGTCAACTTATCAACTGAAATTCCCCAAATATCCCTCACCTTGGGTTTTCCCGTCACTTTTGGTCTCACGCGAAACAACTGTTGAGCATTGCACTGTTCGAAAACGTATTCATATACATGTACAGTACATGTAGTTGGTAAAAAAAAAACTGGTCCGGATATTTGACGCTCCGGATAATAAACGTTCGGATAAACGACGTTCTACTGTATAGTGATTTACTTGTAAGCTTTGAATTTTTAAAAATATTGGATGGGATATATGAATGGGTTTTAACTGCAGTCACAGACAAGTAGATTTTTTTCTTACTTCTCAAAAGGAAGATTTTGGACCAGTACGGGACCCTTTTTCTTGCATGCAACTTACTAAATACACACATTCTACATCCTAGCACTTCAGTTCAATTTCACAGACTATTCGTAATTAAATATGTTCAAATATACAGAAAACTTATTAAAAGTTCACAAATATTTTTAAGAAAACATCAATCCTATATCTTTCTGACACGTAGACTTGATTTTTAATATTGGGTATTTTTGACAAGAAAATTCTAAACAATATTCTGTTTTCTTTATTTTATACATGAATTGTCGCAAGAATTTAAAATGTAAACAAAGTTACAGTTCCTAGCATGTGTCCCAGTGATTAAAAAGCCTCAAAAACATGAGACATAATTAAAAATTTGCATCACACTTACTCTGTGATATTGTTTTATACTGCAAATGTGTAACTTTTTCCATGATTCACTAAATAAATTTAATTTCTCAGTAAAATTAATAGACAAAGTTCCTCCACTTACCCTGCTCCCTAAAAAACTATATAAGTAAGCATTCCATTGACCAAATTGTTGAACTCTGAAACTGAAATGGATTGAGGTCAGAGGTAATTTGAGATGATCTACATTGTGGAATATCTCTTCTCTGTCTTATCAGTGCTATTTCTGGGAATACAATCAATTGGTACATGGTTCAGGAATTAGTTTTCTTCCATTTCTTAAGACCTTTTTGTTTAAGTTCTTTTCACCCAGAATTTAGCACTTTGTGTCAGCAAACTCATTTAAGTGCAAATGCTAGGCTATAGCTACTGTCCTTAAGTATCTGTTTAGGGCTGTGTGTTACCTATTTGATATCTGTTTAGGGTTGTGTTGTTAACTATTTGATATCTGTTTAGGGATGTGTTATTAACTATTTGACATCTGTTTAGGGCTGTGTTGTTAACTATTTGACATATGTTTAGGGCTGTGTTGTTAACTATTTGACATCTGTTTAGGGCTGTGTTGTTAACTATTTGACATCTGTTTAGGGCTGTGTTGTTAACTATTTGACATCTGTTTAGGGCTGTGTTGTTAACTATTTGATATCTGTTTAGGGATGTGTTATTAACTATTTGATATCTGTTTAGGGCTGTGTTGTTAACTATTTGATATCTGGTGCATGGTGCAAACCAACCAGTTTCATGAAAGTAATGAGGTAGGCATCAATGTAAGTGCCAAATTAAACATGGGTAAAGTTTTGTCTGAATGTAGGGACATTTGTGACCATGCTTTGGATTTGACACGACTCACAGAATCTTGTTAAGGATTTTTTTAGAAAATTTTCAATACCAGATCAGTGGCAAAGTACTTGCTCATTTCCTCACACAAACACACACATTAGGCATCACTTTGCATCCCAGCTTCATCGAAAAACTCGTAAAATAGTCTGTCCAGAATTGTATTAACCTTTTCTCTGCAGTAGATACTGGGAAATGCCAATAAACTGCTCTTCATTACCTATGGTAGTCCCCCATTATCCCTTGTGACAAAAGCAGCCATTTTAATCCATTATTTCTAAAAATTACAAAAATGTGTTGACATTTTTTAATAATTTAAAATGTATAATAATAAATAATAACTGATAGTTTATAAATGGACTGTTATTGAATTCTTGAAATTTTGTAAGTAGTGCCAGGCTTGGTGTATGATACAGACACTTTGGTGTGCAATAGTAAAATAGTCTGGCTGCTTTAAGGAAATGATCAGAGCTGCACTTATTGTAAAGTCCTTTTAAATGCTAACACTGGAGAAATGTTAGATAGCATGAAAAGCATGCAACAGGTATTTAATGCACCACAAAATATAATCTTGCAGTAAGAAATGTTTAATACATAAATGCCTAGTTAAAACATAAACACTAAACATACCCAAGTATTGTTCATTCTTCCTCTTTCAGTTCCCACTTCATATCCATATTCATTCATAACAACTTTTTCAGGTCTGTATGTGACAATAATAACAATTTAACCACTTAAAAATTTTGGTTCTCTCGCAATGGAAGCTACTCATGTGCTAGACTGTATGAAACGTACTGGACATGATGGTACTAAATCCTAATCTTCCTAATCCCAAATTAAGTAGCCAGAAAAAAAGAATTCTGTTTTTGAATTACATGTATCCTAACTAAACTAATTTGTATATAAAATAATGTGGTACAAGACCACAGTGTGATTTGGGCTGATCCCAGTTTTAAGTCGGGGCTGCTCTTGTATGTCTCAAGATGAGGGGTAGGAGGGAATGATCCCCCTAGTTAATGTGGTATGAAATTTTATATTTCAGGCATGACATTATTATTATTATTATTATTATTATTATTATTATTATTATTATTATTATTTTAAGAATAAGACTATTTGATTGGGGAGAATCCCAAAATAAATGTTAATATTTTAATTTTGTACACACCAAGGAGACCATTTAACAGTTGGCATGAAAACATATTTTATAAATCAATAATTAGTCAAACCAATCAGACACTGAATGGTACAAGTAAAATGTGAAATGCCTAGTAGCAATACCAAAAGCTGTATGGAAAACAGAAGAGGTAAATAATACTAGAAAAAGTTATGTATATTTAATTTGCTTTGGTTTTTTTTTTAAATCATTATATGCAATGGATAATTGTATTTCGGACTTATCCTTGTGTAAAGTCAAGTTCGTTTTCAACCTGATCTGAATAATTGACTTCTCATTTCTAAACAGCATTTTTATCTCACTCTGTCCTGAACATTGGAAATTTCCATGAAATGGGAGGGGGGTCTACCTATTATTTAACATATTATATATTATAATTTTGTAACAGGCCTCCTAATTATAACTAAAATTTTAACAGGTCAAGATTTGAAACCTTCCAGAATTAAATTTTCATAAGGATGTTGTTTTTATTGTTATTAGGGTTTAACACCATTTTCAGCACAATATAGGCTATACATGGTGGCCAGTATTAATGGTGGAGTATGAACCTGAGAAAACCCCAGAAAGAACCACCAACCCATGAGAAGCTACCGGCGAACTTTCTCATATACCCACATTGGGTGAGCCTGAGACTTTAACACAAGCCGACAGAGTTGAAGTGGCAGTGATCCATAGCGGTGAGCACTATAGACAACTTGGCCATTCAGGGCCCCCTTTCCATTAGGTAAAAGTTCTTTTGTAAAAAATGCTGATCGTGACCTGAGGTCAAGTAAAAGATTATGGTTTAAGATTATGATTTAAGATTATCTGAATTAACTAGAAATTATTCATTCATGCTTTAAGATCTGGGCAGAATCAGTTGTAATATTTTTGTGTCGAGTATCTTATATTGGCTGGAATTTATACAAATTATTTAATTCAAAGTATTTTCTTGAAAAACAAAATAGCATTCTTGGAAAAAAATCTTGGATTTAAAGTGAAATTCAAATAAAAATGTATTTTTGGGTTGTATTTTGATTCAGCAAGACTGTTGACACATCATTACAAGACAGGCCATCACAGGCACGTCAACACTTAACAGCATTGAATTTATTTTGGAATACTTTTAAAATTTATTCAGATTTTAGAACTTTTGTTAGAAATTGTGGGATTATTTGGAATTTAATTTGCAAAACCATATGTTCAATTACATTTTTCATTACATTTTCACTTGTATTCTAGGAAAATAAATTATTTATTGAATTTTACAAAAGTTTAATTTCACTTTTTACTTTGTTAAGACCATATATTCATGACACATGGCAATAGACTAACAGATAAAGGAATATCTAGATTGAATCAAAGTATTGGGTCCTATATGTTGTGTATTTTAGGTGCACAAGTACAATACTTAATATTATGCAATCTGTTTCCACAGTTCACATCTATTAAAGCAATATTAGTTTGAAAAATTCAACTGAACCATGATACAACTAGATGAAAACAATTCAAAAAGATTTCAGTGGTATATTTCAGTATAAAAAATGTTAGATGAAACTATGCTGGTGCTGACGACATTGATGGTGTCAACTGTTTTGCAAAGTCCTCAGATTTAATGCATGAATAAATACAGATATGCATACCAACATGATAAAGAATATAATAACAGCATCTGGTAAACTCAGAAAAATCATCAGAAGATCTTGAAAGAAAGAGAATGTGTAATAATTATGTAGTGAAGAAGGTTGAAACTGGTGGAAGTTTTTTAATCCCAACTAACAGAGCTAATAATTTGAAAACCATCAATAACAACAATATACAAGCATTAAATTATGATTTTGGTTTTAGTATCTTGTGTAAGTTTCTTTTTCTAAAAAGTTAGTATTGTATTCACTTAATATAAGGATTTTAATCTTTTTTATATGACTAAATATAATCTTTTCAATGAAATTGAAAGGAACAAACTCTTGGAAGAACTGGCGGAAAAATCAGCAATGAGGGACAGGCATCTGTATAATCTCAACTGGAAACCAGGTGCAAGTCCAAAAGTGCAATAGGTTGAGCAAAATTAAGCATCCTCAATGATTGGGCAAGATCCATGTCATATAATGATTGGGCAATATCCATATGTAATTCAATGATTGGGCAATATAAATGTCATACAATGATTGGGCAATATCAAAACATCATGCAATGATTGGACAATATCCATATGTCATAATGATTGGGCAATATCCATGTAATATAATGATTGGGCAATTACATATTGCATGCAATGATTGGGCAATATCCATGTCATTCAATGATTGGGCAATATCCATATGTCGTACAATGATTGGGCAATATCCATATGTCGTAAAATGATTGGGCATTATCCATATGTCGTACAATGATTGGGCAATATCCATATGTCAGAGAGAGAGAGACAGACAGACAGACAGACAGAGAGAGAGAGAGAGAGAGAGAGAGAGAGAGAGAGAGAGAGAGAGAGTAAAAATGTTTTCTTCTAGTTTTCTTTTTAATTTACCTCAGAAGTTCAGGTAGTGAAAACAACCAAACAAAGCTAGAAGTCTTAAAAGAGATGCACATCTGAAGCAAGTCCAAGATGATGTATGCCCAATGATTTAAATTAATCCATCAATCATACGCCAAAATTAAAGAAATTAAAAGTTACTTCAACAATACTTAATATATACCGTGTCTATTATTCATAGTTAAACAGCAATGAATTAACAAAGTAATCAATTAAATGTCATCAATTCCAGCAATATAAGTAATTCATAAATGTAATTCGTTATAAATTCTGGAAAAGTTGTGCAAAGCTATTATTATTTTTAAATTACAACAACTATTTTTCATAGTTACAAATTAGCAGCTTACAACATAATAGAACAATCAGAATAACGAAAATAAAAAAGAACAAAACATGGAGTTCTAAGAAATCTTGTGAAATTAGTTTTAGTGTAGTGTATTCAGTGGGTTACTTTGAACTCTTAGTGCGATGAATATCTATTATGTGCAAAGCGTAAAAAAAATCAATAAAAGCTATAAATTGGGACAGATTGAACAGAAGTAATGCTAATGTTACTTACCGTATTACAAAAGTAATTGTACTTGATTACCTCAGTGTGACAGAGTA
Organism: Unio delphinus; assembly: GCA_029339505.1. NCBI lineage: Eukaryota > Metazoa > Mollusca > Bivalvia > Unionida > Unionidae > Unio > Unio delphinus. The sequence goes on from JAQISU010000098.1 coordinate 12,626,487, forward strand.
ATTATAATTGTAATGAAGCACTACAATTATTTTTTTTTAAAAAATAGTAATTATAACTTTAATTCACAGCCTTTACAAAATGTAATCTATACGACACTATTTGAATATTCATGATAATCGGTGGGGAAAACTGAACATTTCTTTTTCTTTAAATATCAAAATCCTGTCCAAAGTACGATTTAGTAGGATGTTATACTTTGGAACTCCAATGTCCGACATTTTTGTAGCCTAGCCTTTATTTTTCTGTCAATATTATATTGCGCGTGACTGAGAATATGTTAAAGATCAACGCATTAAAGGCAAGACTTGTTTTATAATGACGTCACTAATTAAAATACGTTAAACTTTCTGCTAATGAGACAGAATGAATCAAACGTACAACGACAGCCTTTCTGGTCAATAATGTCCTTTGTTCCAAAAAATATCTTCAGCTATGTATCAGGTAGTTAATACTTGTGTATGCAAAACTTAGGATAATCAAGATTGGTATATATATATATATATATATATATATATATATATATATATATATATATATATATATATATGAAGGCGATTCAGTAGTTCTTGCTTCGACTTTAGTATTATCGTATCCTGTATACCTACAGGGATTCAGATAGTGGCAGATCCAGATGCTGATTAATAATATTTGTAGCTAGGGAGACATCTGCATCTACTTTCCTATATATCGGCTTTATTTCTGATCTCAGGGCTGCTGATTCAGCAGAAAGAAAGATTTATATTACCATAGTGCACTACTTATAGAACACTACGTCCTTGCTTTTCTTTCAGACTGAAGTTCTATACACTTTAAATGAAAATCAATGCAGCATGTTTCAATGTAATTATAATGACATATATTTTCTAAGACTGAAATTTGCAGAATATAAATTTACTAACGTAATTAATTCCGTTCGTTCTTTTTTTTTTTTTTTTTTTTTTTTTATAATGTGCAAAATGGTCATCGTAGAAATTGGTCGGTCTAATCCGGATTATTTAATGTGGTTTTTTTTATTGATGAGAGAGTTCAAATTCACCATGTCAGCTTAAACTGCCATTCGATGACATATGCGTGTTATTTTTTATTAGTTATCTAGATATACACCACAATTTACATTTAGATCAAACTAAACTATTTTAAAGTCAAACATCACATCAACACAATGCATGTGGTGATGCTTTTAAAAGTTTTGCATTATTTCGCACAAACATAATCCTTTAGGTAGTCTGGTAGTTTTCTTAATCGAGTTGATCTTATCAATGCTGAGTTCAATGTAGGATTTGTTCCACATGCAACTCAACCCTTCGTTAGATTGATTGGCATATGGGATGAGTAGTACTTCACTGTCTTACATAATGACGAATCTCTAGCGATCTGCTCTATTTTCATACTTACCGTTTCGTTGACTTTTTTATAGGAATTGGGTCAAATGGTATTAATAACCTGTATCGCTTTTCTTGTCTAACCAGAAAGTTCTCCAACTTTGACATTTGATATTTTGCTTTTCCAGTTCCATTTCGATTCCCTTTACTCATTATGTTTTTTTTCCTAGGTTTGTTGTAATGTGATTTGAACTGTATGCTTGATTGTTTAATAATCACCTTTCGTCCCAACATCATCTTGGCAAGGAATTTGTGGGTTCTTGTATGTGTAAGACTTTAATTGCGCAAAAAGTTGAACATTTCTTGTTTCCGATTTTATTGTTTTGTTAGAGCATCTTGCAATGCTTTTCCATTTGTCCTCATGTACCTTTCTGTTTCGCCGTTCACGTGAATCCATTAGGTGTTATTTTAGAATGTTTTAATCGCATGCACCCCGCATACTTTGTCAGATCGTGTCAAGTAAATGGAGGTCCATTTATTTTATTTTTTTTTTACAAATTTTCGTAACCCAAACATTGAAAATATCTTGTCTAAAACGCTATTATCGCTATAATATTATTTATTTCAAAGACTCGATTCCTTGAGTAGTCATAAACAAGAACCAAAGTACACTCCAGATTAGAGAGGGCTAATGAAGTCCATAATAAGTTGACACCAAGGGTTGGCTGGTTGAACATTCAAAAATCCAAAATCACGAATTGAACATAAACTTCGGCAATGTCAGAGTCTTTACAGTATTTAATTCCAGCGAGATGTCAGAAAATGTAGTCTGCTGCGTTTGTTTCAACTAGTTTGTAAACCACTTTGAAATTACCTTTGTAATCTCAGTCGCCATATCTCAATTCTGCAGGAGATCGTGATTTTGGATTTTTTAAAATTAAGATCAGTCGTTTATGGCCACTGACTAGAAAAAATGTATGATCTAACATTACAGATTCGCAATTCCAAACTATTGTGTTTCATGTTAACTCTGAACATATTCATCGAGTGTAGGCAATTATGTCATTTATTAGATAATAAATGTACGCGCTTAGACCGACAATTGCACATATAATTAATTGTCAAAAAAAACCTATTTATAGCTTTATTACTAGAATTTTCCGAGTTGTTCCAAAGCATTTTTATCTTTGGCAATCGAATCTGATCAACTTTCTTTGAATCTGGAGAAATACAGCCTGTGCCTAAATTGTATCCAAACAACTCAATTTTGCCTTTGTGGAATTCACATTTCTGTTCACTTCATGTCAGCCCTTTTTTGCCTTTTTGTGAGTGAGTATTGATTTCAGGCTTTTGTCACGTTTTTCATGAATGCAACCGTGTTTTAAAATATCTCCACTGATGATGATATTCCGAAAATGTGGCGTTTATATTTTCGACGTCATTTATGAGTGGAGAAAAGTTCCTTTATCTTTCGTCCAGTTCCAGCTGATAATAGATTTGAATTTAGACCAGGCTTAAAGAACACAATCGCACCGTTGAGATATACTTTAAGTTCGTCTATCGTTGGTGTGATATGTCTCTCGCATAATACAGTTTCATTAGGCAAACGCTTATCGACGCAGATCCTAATATCATGGGGGCTTTAGGGTTTGGTTGTCATCAAATGGATGCTACCAAGGGAGTTGATCCATCAACCTTCCTGATAATGTGTAATTTTTCGAGTCTTTCCAGCTAAATACCAGGACAGCTTTGGTTAGAGCGTCTGTCTCGGATGCGTGAAGTCGCGGGTTCGAACCCTAACCGAGTCATACAAAATGCTTATAAATATGGTACTAACAGCTGCCTCGCTTGGCGCTCAGCAGTACGAGAGAGGTTAGTGTTAGGACTGGTCGGCCTGGTGCTAGGACAACGTAACTGGACTGGGTGGAACATCATGATGTCTGCGGCATGATGCCCCAGTGATATACATCACTATACATACGGCCACACTGCAGACGTCGTAACAATATGACTGAACAAATTACTAAAGCTTCGTGTTAAAAATCAAAATCACACATTGGCGCCCGCGGGATTTTTTTTTTTGTTTTGCAAGGGGTGGGTGGGGGAATCTGGGATTGGTGATAGTATATATGACAATGATGAACTATGTAGAAAACTTCTCACTGATGAACATTTTAATTAATTTAAACAAAATATTTTGAAAGCAGACTGTTAGATAATTTCACTTAAACTTTTTCAACAAATTTAACATGTATGTAGAATGATTAAACATTCAGATTTTTATTTTGGAGGTATACGAGTTATTGAAAGTGGGGACTTTTTCAGTTTCCGCCTGTACCTGACCCATTGACACATGATTCGGGTGACTAATGTTTAAAATCCACCATTTTTGCAAAGACTAGATGAATTAGATTTCATAAAGGCTTACAACGATATTACAAATGGAGAAATCTCTGAAGATTCCAAAAACATGATTATGAGGCAGCAGAGACCTCTCCCCTTGGAGATCACCAAATAAAACTTTGTGGACGGAACTTTGATTGTAAAATATACAATGCATGCAGACTTATGGAAATGGACGATGAATCAACGTTTTTTCAGTCAACAGACGAGGGTGATAATAAGATGTGTGTTCCAAAAGTGTGTCACTTACAAATTAACTGTATGGTATGCCTGTCAAAAACGTAAGCTGAGCACTTGTAAAGGGTTTACAGGAATAGGTTGTGGCATTAAAGTAAGACTGTGACAAATGAATTGGTAAATAATTTAGTTCAATGGGGAAGAGGAAACTTTACTGTTTACAGTACCATTGATAAAAAGAGTGTAACCACAAGGCATAAAATTCCACTCATTCTGTTGTTCAGCAATACCATTGACAAGGCACAATGATTGACTTTACAAAGAGTTGAAGTTGATGCATCAAATATTTTTGCACCAGGTAAGTTAGGTGGCAAAGAGGAGGACCAGAAATATAAAGGGACTCGGTGTTAACAGTTTCAATTCCAACTCTGTCATTCCACATAGATCTTGCATGTATAAATTCTACAAGATTCGTTTTGTACAGTTTGATTTAAGTTTACAATGCTGTAGACGTTCTGTTTGTTTATAGAACATCAGTGTTGACTTTGATTATGCAACATGTTCTGATTCTGATAACTCTGACTTTTCTGGTGGATAAATTTTAGAAGTTTATGAAATGTTGTTAATTGTCGAAAACAAGACTTCTTTACCTTTGGAAATATTTTTATTATTATGTAAGTCAACATTGCTGGATTGTACACATATTTAGAAGCTGGAATACCCCCTGTCAACCTGGAAAAAATGGCATAAAGACTTGTGTGTCTGTTCCCATCAATCACGAGATTTTCAGACAGTCTTAAATATGATGGAAGAATCCTTTGAAAAGTGTGGTCTGTTACTCAGAACTAGATAATCAGTTTTCAGTTTTTCATTCTGGAGGAGTGGTGATGTCAGGTTCTAATTATTTTATATGATTAAAGGTGTGGAATGTCTTCTTTACAGTGGTGTACGTTGTGAGTGACTGAATGCAAAGATAGCATCGTAAAATTCGATCGGAGTCATCGAGGGGTCAGAATGTGACCGGCGAGAGTTAGTTACCTTATGTTCATTAGTGAGTGTACACATTAGTTTACCCCGGGATCAAGTGCCTGTGAGAATTAAGGAATTATTACTCTCAGATGGACTGGTGTCGCTCTTCCTCTCTCTCTCTCTCTCTCTCTCTCTCTCTCTCTCTCTCTCTCTCTCTCTCTCTCTCTCTCTCTCTCTATATATATATATATATATATATATATATACACCCACCCACACAAACATACACAAGGAATCGCAAATAATCTTAGTTTGATATCCATGTCCTTTATAGCTACTCAGTCAAGCACAGGAATATCGCCGCTGAGGATGTATTCAAGATGCAAAACATCCAAAACGTTCTTTATCATCCAGTGATTGTATTTAAAGGAGACTAGAAACCAGTGGAAATATACAATAATATGAAATACACTGCAGAGAAAAACATGATTCTGAAGCGTCGTGTGCGACCGTAATGCCAATATTGAGATATTGGCATATCTTCTAGGCGCTGAGTTTCCGTGATCTCGTATGCATATTTTCCGCGCCTATTCGGTTACTGTCGGAAAGTGACGTCATACTAGCGACTCCAGCATCCAGACCTATAGTTCATTTCATAATGAACGATAAAGTGCGATGCCGTTTTGCGTTGCTTTTGGGTGGAATAGCATACATAGAAAAGGCTGTTGAGTTCATTTTTTTTTTCCTAAAGATAAAGGCATAAAAAAAGTATGGATACATTATTGCAAGCGAGTTGATTTCAAAGCAACACCATATAGCACTCTGTGCTCATTACATTTCTCAAAGGAATGTTACCAGAGGGATCCAAAAAAACAGAACCTCTAGGATACACGAATGCTAAGCCTAGACTATAAGTTGAAACTGTTCCAGACATACCATTGTATATTTTAAATAAATTCTGGTAAAGAGTGTCAAATGTACGAGTTACGAAAATAGGCAGAAGGCCGAGTAAGTGCTAATAAAAAATATGACAGCCCGACATCTGATCGTGCTGATGAAATGAGTAAATGTTTTTTATTCTTCTTCAAGATTACAATCTAAATAAAGTCACCACTGTCCTATGTGTAATTGAGATCTGACTTTAATCAAATGGAAGCTTGCTAAAATAATAATAATAATAATAATAATAATAATAATAATAATAATAATAATAATAACAATAATAAGATTATCAACCCTTGAACTGTCGTGTTTCGAGAAAAACAATTTAAGTAATTTAAAAAAAAATATTTAAAAAATTATTTTAAAAAACAACCTTTCAGTCTATGCCTATTACACGTAAAATGTATAAACGGAAATCTGTAGTGATTGGAACTGATATAAAAATGTCCCTTGGGCAGTTTAAATAGCAGCGATTAAAAGAAAAGAGATCCGATATAAAATCAAAGTTTCACATTAACTGGCTGACAATAAAATTGGGGGAGGCGACTATTGACCCGCCCATTTGCCCCAATGTGCAATTACTCTCTGTGATATGCCTTATTATCCCCCAGGACAAGACCTTTTTTTTCATATTCTGGTCTGCATAATAGTTAGAGGTTAGAATTAAGTACACAAACATAAGACAGTTTAACACATTAACAATTATTCCTTATCATTGCACTTATCTTGTGAAATGGACTGGCCCTCTGACATAATTCAAAGAAACCATGTGTCAGAGAGTGTATGTAAGCACCAGAAATTCATTGGCATAAAAACGATGCCGAATTTTGTTGTAACTTCGAGGCCAAAGACTTCATTTTAAGAGTTCAAATCTGCAGTCAAACGTTACCGTACATGTATGTGGTCATTGTTTCCCCACATTTTAGATCCCACCCTATTTCCTTTAGTTTAAGTGTTAAGATATGTAACACTGTTTAATGAATTAAATATTTATTTTGAATTAGTTTTTTAGGGGCACATAAACTGCGTCGTATTTTTTTTTAATTCTTCTTTTAATTTAATCATGGTAATGAAACTTTACATATATTGTAGAGGAATGTCAGGTATTAACTGGCCGAGTTTTTTGGGGGCGGAAATGGAGATTTTGTTTGCAGAGAAAATTACGCAGCCTTCATTGTGATAATTCATGAATTTTAAACTAATTGGTGACACTTTTTTTTACAAGAAGTACTTCTGTAGTAGTTAAACAATCTGAAATTTACGTGAATAATGTTTAATCTTAAACTATTTACTGAAGACAAAAACTGTCCTATGATATTAATTATTTCTTCACTACAATATTCACAAGTGATAAAATAGAATATGACATCTGTGGACTGCACACTTGATAAAACAATTATATATGGATTTTCTTCTTCTGAGAAATGAAAATTGAGAGACATATTGAAATAATCGGGAGTTAACTGCGAAAAATCAAGAGAGATATTACGACATAGGGAGGAAATACCTCCAAAATTGGAATTTATTTTCTTTCTTTCTTCTCCTGGCTTGAAAGTTAACATATATGAACTGTTTGGGTTTGTGGAATTTCAGTCAGGGCTAGTAAGTTTATTTAAATCATCAGCCCAGGGCCTGTGCTTAAAACATTTCTTTCAACACTGACCAGTACAGTACGTAATCTATTTTAACGAAGCATGTATATACTTACAGATTTGTCACACGTTAACTGTAGCATGCATGTAAAATACACTGTAATTGAATCATAGAAAGGAAGCTTCTTTATGTTGAAATTAATTACGTATGATTTCCTCCTCGCAGATTTATTTGTGGGGTGTTGTTTTTTTTGTGTGTGAAAAATTACTTCCGATGAAAACCGTTATCAATAGTCATTCTCGCTTGCCATGTTTCTGTTTGTATACGAGGACTGACTAGTGTGACGTCACGAGACCACGTGATCTGTCGTCTCATTAAAACTCGGAAATACTCGGCAATTTATGGAATCATTGTATCTTCTTCGCAATACTGTATAATCAATATCCGCACACGATATTATTTTTTTAAATATTATATTCGAATTAGAATTTGTAAAGAATTACATTTATAAAATAAAAAATTTCATTTCTAGTCTACTTTAAGCATAATACCCAAAACGACTCTCTCACTAAGTCTGTGTGCGTGCTTGTGTGTGTGTACGTGTTAGTAAACAGTTACTTATAATGTTACGTTATTTTCAATAGGATAACACACATTCTTCGACGTACTGGGGCAGCAGACCCATATATTTATTTACAATCGCTAGGCTCAAATTTTGCATCATGAAATATTTCACCAGCTGAATGGCAATGAAGGTTTCTATCCTAGGTCAGGATTAAAGCAGTCTATTTGAGGCTCCGATGGGTACATGGCATAGGAATGACGGAATTATTTTGACAAATGTTTTAAGAGAGATTATACAAATTGTTGACATTTGATTATACATATTTGTTACAGAGGAAGTTACTCATTTGTCCTTTTGCCTGTGTGGTGAGATTACGGCAAAGCTGTTGACTTAGTTGCGACCAGGAAACCTCGAGGAAAAATTATCTTCAGCCTCGTTTGAGAGTATAGGGATATGGTCTCATAAAACGTTAATATAGTTGGGCATATTTTAATACTATGATATGAGGGTGAAATTCTTGCTTTTATATTTAGTCAAAATTGAATTGGTGTGTAATAAGAAATATAGTATTTTTGGAAATTGGACGGATGTCCAAACAAATCCTTGTTTGTGCCTTTGATCCAATCTGATTAAGATCAAGCTCTACTAATAATAAGTGATATGATAGACACTTATCATGGGCGCTCGCTGAATATTTGCGGAAGAGGGGGAAAACAGGACGTGGTCAGCTTTTAAGTTCTATTGACAATCTAACTAGATCGACTGTACTAAGTGAAACTCTGACAACGATAGCATAGGGGTTATGTTCCGGTGACCAGTTTTATTACCACAATCGCTAATTTTATCAGCCAACAAGATGAAGTCTTTTGTTTTCGCGTTTAGGAGACTGAGCAGTATGACTGAAGAGCATCAGTGCGTGCCGAACGATTTTATTCACTTCATATTTTTAAAACCTGCATTTCCATTGGCTAATTCAAAGGTCACCAGAACATGACATCTAAGCGATCGCTCTCATATTTTTAGGTAGGACAGTTAAGATCTGATTATAATCAGATTGGTTTTTCAAATGTAGGCCAATACATGTATATTTAGAGGTGGAATTCTAGAGGGTGGGGAATAGGTGCCCCTCCCCCGTTGCCCCTATTGTACGGGCGCCCATGACAGCTATAAATATTCATATTATGTCGACCTTCGAATTCCAGGTACAGTCACTTTTATAGCCAATCAAATAAAGTGTTGTTCGCTCTTTGAATAATTACTATTAGAATTGTTATGTTCCGAATGATGATTATTACTTTCAGAAATGGGAATGCTGCAATTTAATTGATGAATTGAAAGGTCAACAAAGCATAACTTTGGTTTTGGTGTCCGTCAGTTCTTTGTTGTGTCATAGATCTCAATTATAACCATATTGCAGAGTGACCATATGTGCATAATTAGTAGATGAGATATATTTAAATATCTTAAAAACAGAAATAAATTAAGATATTCAATATAATCTATAAAATCTCTTTTTAACGTATTTTATAAACTTTACATGATATTTTTGTTAACACCGTCAATAAGTTGTCTTAGATTGTTTGAGAGTTGTATGCTTTGTTTTGTACGTTTTAGGTACATTTGATTGACTTAATTAAAATTTAAAGAAGTTTCGATATTTTAAAACAAGCCAACATCGTTCAAAATGTTTGAGTCTTATCCTCGAAAATGTTTTATAAAATATACGCAAAACATGTTCGTGACTGACGAGTTCTTTCTTCCGTGCTAAGTAGCAGCGTTGTATATTTGTATCTGTATAAAGTTGAGAAAATATGCATTGACGTAGCTTTTTTTCAGGGGTGAGAAAACATGCTATTCTGTGACTTTTGTATAAAGGTGAGAAATAATGCTGTGCTGTGACGTTTGTATGAAAGAAAGAAAACTTGCTGTGATGTAACGTTTGTGCATGTATTTGCTTTTAATTTTTTTGAAATGTTTTTGAGAGTACGTCTAAATGAAATACTAATTTTCATGGTGCACGTGTAATTTAAGTAACGCGTGTATTTAAAGATTTTTAGTTTGTGTTTTTTACTCATACGTTCAAAGACGGATCCTGGATTCCTGGTCTCTTGTTTTTGAGAAACCCGAGTAACATCAGAGAAGAGAAAGAAGGAAATGAATAAGGCAAAAATAGATAAACGAGAAAAACAACGTAGCTAGAAAATCAGATAAATTGATCGAAGAATCTGACGAAATAGTAAAATAATACCAGGTAGCAAAGAAAGAAAGAAAGAAAGAAAGAAAGAAAGAAAGAGGATATGAATACGAGGGGAAAACACAATTCACTTATAATGTTATGGTTTTGACACGATCAAAAGGAGAGAAAAATTAATGTATATTGTGTATACAATAATAAAAATGCATTTTCCAGACATTTCAATGCTTTTATTATCCATATGCAGGAAAATGGTAACAATTGTACAAAGAACAGGTAGCTCAGTCTAATCACTATTTAAAGAAAGTCTTGTCCAATGAGGGATCATGGGATGCTTTGTTGTCACTGCAACAAAGCAGGACAAAATTATTCTACATGTAATAAGATTTAAATTAATAATTAAAACATTATCTACAAACACATAAACTGAAATTTGTATAACAATTAAAATCATGAGTACGTAATGTATTATTTTGTATGCAAGTACGTATTATATTATTGCAAAATCCACACTCGCTTCCTTTACAAATACGTCGTAAAATGTATCCAGTCCATTACTTGCTCTGATTAATAATTGTACGCGTGCACGCCGCTAGACATTAAAGTCATAGAAATCTAAAGTGTTGTAAGTCACTCATATATCACACAAATAAATAATGATGTACACGCGCTAGCAGGGTCAATTACGATTCCCGCTCATTTACATGCATAAACGCCTCCAACTGATGTGAATATGAATATTCATGAAACCATGTTGTAGAAGCTGTCAGTCATCCAATCAGGAGAACGAAAACACACTCAATAGTCATCATCATCACCCCCATTGGACGAAGCCATTGACCGGAAAGAAGAGTTTAAACTGTATGCGCCCGCCCCCCGAGGACCAGTCGGAGAAAGGTACTGGGCGGAAGAGTGGTGATGGTGGACTGGTGTCTGAAATAAGTAGAACAAGATTTTAAATGCCAATAGGTGCAATAAAGTCCAATTCTTACCTTGGCACATAAATGGAACAATGAACTGATCATGACAATCGTAATAGTTTCACTTGTGCTAGGAAAATATTACAAAATCATACTCAGTGTTACAAGTTATATATGTTTTTCTAACATTATAATAAAAACTATTAGAAATAAGTAGGAAGTGCTAACATTTATCAGCAGACTGAAGTTATACAAAATAGCAAAATAAGACATTTAGAAGAACATTTTAAACATATAAACATGTCCAGCATTTACCTCTTTGATTATTTATATCAATAGCTTGAACAAAAGGCAAAAACTAAATAAGACTATTGGTACTGAACAATTTTATAAATGCGCATGATTCATTCCTGGGACGTTATGCATGCCACATATTACGGTTTTAATTTTAACCATTAGTATCCTTGTGATTATATAAATATTTTCTATAATGCTATAACAAAATATTTATTTTTAAAAAGACTTTATCTACTGAAATATATGAATATAATTAGTAAAAGAAACCAACACCATTTTATTTACATGTAAAATTTAAATTAAGTTAACTGCATGCATTTCCAATTTTGTTCTAGAAGAAACGAAGAAGCACATCGTTCCAAAGATTATTCATTTTAAATCAGCCAAGATTATGTCACAGTGTCAACATACTTTTACGTATTAATAAAAACAAGATCCATACCTGAACATTTTAATTTTCGGTTTCGGATAAATAACTGTATTAGAACGGTTTATCGGAAAACAGCATTTCGAGATTGTGTATTCTGAGTGAACACAAATCGATTAGTTGACTGTAGTTTTGGAAGCATCAAATCAGCTTAAGTGACATGAAATCAGCAAATGTATGTGGGGTCTTCCTGCTCATGATTAGCTCACGTGAAGAAAACAACATCTTATTGGAGAAGAGTTAACAGCTCACTTCCATATGGACAAATGCAAGTGTTCTTCACACAATTAAATGCATTATATTCATTTAAATACACACAGTTATCGCAAACATTCAGCTTCTTGTTTTTAAAAATTTATTTGTTGTAAATAATATATAAATGGAGGCGTTTTCAGTAAACGATAAAGTGCAGTACCCACCCACATTATCGTAAAGCAATCAAAACAATTATTTTCACACCTTTAGAATAAAAGCCTGGTTTTGTCACTTGATTTTTTGGAGTAAATAAATCAATTTGTATAACAAGATTTGCGCATAGTGCTTTATCTGTACAATTTTTCTCGCAATATTTCCTTACTTTGGTTAAGACGACAAGATCACACACATGTTTCGTGTTATCTGCACAAAATAACATGCAATTTCATTCAATCTGCTTCGTCATTAAAAAATATCACTCCTTAAACAGGTTGTTAATAAATATTTTTGTTTGTTGTTTGGTTTAAAAATAAAACATATTAGGCAACATTGGAAGGTAAACATGTCGATTCATTTTGATAATGTTTGGAAACGTTCGGGGGAAGGAACAACGCATTTAATATAAAGGCATTCATTTTTTGCTGAAAAAGACTTTGTTAAGGTATAACATTTTAAGCATAGCGAGAGCGCCAATTGGTAGCACATTGCACAAAACCATATGAAGGTGGCAGTTTCTGCTTGGGGGAGGGGTGGGAGTAACACAAAAGAAATATATTAAGACAAAAGCGTTCAAAACTGCAACCTCATACCGCGACTTACTATCTACTCCACTGTCTCAGAGCGGATACTGGTACTCTGATGGGTCTCACGGATGCTAAAGCTAGCGCCCTATTGTGGTACAAGGCAAATAGAGTAGTAAAGAATGAAAGAAAGAATATATGGTTACCGTATGGGTGAAGAAAAATAAATAGAAAAATTCATATAAATACAATGCATATACTGCATAGGACCATTTGCAAAATGAGCTATCAGAATGCATCCAAAAGGACACTAATTTAAAGATGTCAAGCATGGATATACATATATTAGGTTTGTTTACGTGTAAATCATTGTGAAAAAAAAACATATATACCATTTACCAAAACAAAAAGAAATATGATGAAGTGAGCATATATTTGTCACGTTTATGACAGAAACTCTATTGATGATTTTGGAAATGGCCTTTTGCAGACAGTAATAAAAGTGCTAAAAAATAATACAATTATGGAACTACAAAATACTATAAGTTAGACAACATTCAAGAATAAAAGAATTAAAAGCATAGTGCATTACGATGTGAACTAATTCAGGCGGCAAATTCTCAACTGCTACAGTCTACCAGAGCAACTAAACCTCAAAGAGAAGCAGTAAAAGAAAGCTGAAATAATCGGTAACAACAAAGAAAAGAGTAACACCGATCCTATACTGGGGAGAAGAAAAAAAAAACAAAAGCAAACACTAAGACGTCTGATAAAGAACTTGTTCAAACGTATTCTTCCACACCAACTGCAAGCGATTACCTAAAGACAAATTTTTCCTAAGCTTTGTTTGCTTAAGAAGTAGACGCTCCCCGTTCACTTCTACCTGCTTTGACCATAGCAGTCTGGAGCGGTGTAGTCTAAAATTCAAATCAAATTATAAATGAACACGTAAATGAAAACTCGCCTGGCAGAGGTAACTAGAATAGACACTTTTGCATATGGCAGCTCGTTCGTCACATCATGGAGGACGGATTCACCACCAAGATCAAAATTTCGAATGACCAAAAGTAGCTAATTAGAAGCATCGTAACATAATGTTGGATGGTCTCTCAAGAAATCCATATCGATTTTGTATTTAAAAAAAAAAAAGATATACGACATTGACGACGAAGAAGATATGTTATTTATAACATAAATGATAGAATACGGAAACGAAGGAACATAATATATAGGATCTTTTCTGCGTGTTCGAGTTATTAGTCGACATGTCATATTGTTGGTAGTACGTTTCATAAGATATAAAGTAGGTTTCATAAGATAAGATAAGATGATGCCAGTCAAGGATGATGCAACTTTTGTCAAGATTAAGCCAGAACCATTTATAAAACGTTTTGCAGCCGAACTGTTTCCTGAGAACAGCTTTTCTAAATTTTTAATCTTTGTAGTATATTTTATCATATGAAAGGAGAAATTTGAATACATGATATTGTGGAGAAATCTACATTTAACTTGCAGTTTCTATGTACTTAATTTTCAAACAAGGAACTGTGAAACTTTCTGTATCTGATCTGACTATTAGAAGTGAAACTGAAAATATAAACAAATACTTTCTAAAGCGTTTTACGTCTAATACAAAACAAAACAGTAGACCAAACTGTATGTATATGTATTGCATCGTAAAAGTGTTATTCGAAGAAAAAAAATGGTCCTTTCGAAAACTTGTGTAAGTACTTTGTGTATAAGAAGTACAATAATATGAAAACATTTTTAATAATACTTTCTGATCACAAATATATAATTCATATACAAATATATAATACAAGCAGAATAGTGAAAGAATAAAGCAAGAAGTGCTATATGCTACAATGACAGGGCCATTATAGATTAGAATTTGCTGTTGTGAGATTTTGTAAGCGTCGAAGGTTTTATGAAGAGTCACTATATATTGAGATATATATGTATTTGAAAGTGTAGCAAAGGCTGTAATTAGTTTGCAGATTATCTGGATACATAGATACTTCGGTAAATTTTTAATTTAAAATAGCAAAAACTCGGATATTGCTTCTTCAATATATTCTCCACCACATGCAATGTGAAGCTAAGAATAAAAACTTCAGAGCTGCGCTCAAAAGTTTTACGATCTCAACTTTTCTAGACGGACCACACACATCAGATGTGATTGGCGGCACTAAATTTATTAATGCTATTGTGATCATGGATACTTACGGCTGGGCTAGCGCTTGTGCGGCTTGCAGAGACGGAGCTTCGGTTTTTAGCGCGGAGTTTCTGCAAGGATCCTTCAGCAGAGTCGGCCCTCTCCTCAGCGTCTTCAAGTTCGTTTTGAACTTTGCGGTATTTTGCCAAATTAATGGCGGCAATCTCCTCCTACAACGGAAGAAAGTAAAAGGAAGAGAGTAAGTAAACGACGTTAGCAAGTAGTGAATGTATCTGGACACTTTCCTTAGACGAAGCTTGACTGCAAAAGTTGAATAACATTTGAGTGTTTGTATGTCAAAACCTACAATATATTTCCAAAACATATTTTGATATCCGTAAACCAGTGACCAGGAGATTTCATTTGCTACGTGAAAAAACTCTCCCGTAAACCAACAATGTTCTTATCTAGAAAGTCTTACCAATGCAAAAATTGTGCTTTACGAGAAAGCTTTAATAACCACAAATTGTTGCACGTTAAATAGAAACACTCTCTTATATTATATGCATTGCTGATGAGTTGCTACTCATCGTCAAATTTTACGTCATGGCTATATTACATTTACAAATCTAGGAATAATTTGATTACATGTAAATATAATGTTTTACAATGTGCTGCATACGAGACAAATTTTGAATACTTACAGCCTCCTCGACCTGGCGCTTGTAGACCTTGATTTTGTTCTGCAGTTTCTCAATGAGTTCCTGGAAACGTTCTTGGTTTTTGCGGTCCTCGTCGGCCGAGAATGCAAGTTCCTTCAGCCTGCGGTCAGCCTTACGCATGTTCTTTTGGGTCTCAGCATGGCGGCGCTGCTCATTGTCAAGCTCAACCTCCAGTTCACGTACC
Source organism: Unio delphinus (assembly GCA_029339505.1). Lineage (NCBI taxonomy): Eukaryota > Metazoa > Mollusca > Bivalvia > Unionida > Unionidae > Unio > Unio delphinus. The sequence continues at coordinate 12,642,293 of JAQISU010000098.1, forward strand.
TGGAGACGAGAAAAGAATATAGAAAACACCAGAGCATAGTCTGTGGACTAATTAATGAAAAGTGTGGGGGAAATATATCGTATCAAGTGCTCGGTTCCTCAAAGATAATACGTTGAAACATCGAATTTTTAAATGGAGATTATTAGAAAAATAAAGTTTGGTCACCATCACTTTTGCATAGAGATACCTTTGTAGCACATTGCCTTTTCGACATAATAGCAAAGGAAATGATACGATTGAGTTGTGAATATTATAATGAATGTGGAATGTATAAATACCCTGGTCTCCAACTTGGTGATGATCTTCTTGCCACCCTTGAGAGCCTGTGCTTCGGCCTCATCCAGTCGAACCTGTAGTTCTTTCACCTGGCTTTCCAAACTCTTGCGCATCTTCTCGATCTGCATGCTGTGGTCCTGCTCAGCTCTCAGTTCGTCAGCAAGGCGGGCAGCGTCAGCCATGGCCTTCTTGGAGCGCTCATCAGCTCCCTTCACCTCGTTATTCATCTCATCCAGATCAGCCTGTTTTGACAGAATGTGCGTAAACAGTAATGACACCCTTGACAGATTTTAATCATTGACAATAATCAGAATATAAGTGGGGCAGATATTTCAGATTTGTTAGGAATTACTTAATTTAGAAGCGACAAAAAAGTTCTCACATCTCATATTTACAGCATTTAAACGACATCATTGATTCTAGTTACAAAGTACTGAGAGATAAAGATTGTTTATATATACATTAGTTAAATAGATCAAGAAGAGATTACTACGCACTACAGAAACGTGCATTTACTTCTTTACCATAATGGTTTTAGTTGCCAAATACATACGTGTATGCAGAAGAACTTGAAAAATGGGTCATAATTCTAATAATTTATTGCTTTTTTAAAACATATTATAAGACTCATAAGCTAGAAAACGTATGATACATAGCATTAATTTTGTATCTTTTACTTTTTTCCAAGACCTAGTTACCTGAATTTCCACCCACGTAATACATTTTAGAACTTACCGTCATAGCTGTGATGTCGGCCTCCAACTTTCTCTTCTGGGCCTGGATGGAGGTTACCTGGGTGGACAACTCGTTGACACGATCGTTAGCATCGATCAGCTCGTTCTCAGACTGTTTGCGAGCTCTCTCAGCCTTTAATTTAGAAGAGATGTTGAAATCAAAATACATGTGGTATGTTAATTAAGCTATCGATGTCATAAACTTTGCATCCTTTATCCCTAAATATAAATATAATATTGAATTTAATGACAAAAGACAATTACTCGTTTCACTACCTAAATTTTTAAATTGCCATGTTTCTTTAGATTTCAGAAGTTTGAGCTTGAACGTTTTCAGAAACGGGGATAAAAATTATTGGTTTATTCCATCATACTCGGACAAAATCTTAATGGTCACTGACCTGCTCCAATGCATTTCTGAGTTCATCGACTTCGCCTTGGATGACAGCGCAGCGCCTCTCAGCCATGTTGTATGATTCTCTGGCTTCATCACGCAAGCGCTGTTCCTCTTCAACTTGAGTCTGGGTTTCCTGATGAAAAAATAAAATAAAAACGTATTAAAATAGAAAGTATTGTTCTGGATATATATATATATATATATATATATATATATATATATATATATATATATATATATATATATATATATATATATATATATATTATTGTTGATGCGACTATTTACTGTAACACACAATATGCTAGGTTATGTCTGGAAATTCGAATTGATTTTGCAAAATTACTTTGTATAAAATAAAGTTAATATATGCAATTATTTCTTTGCGTATTCATTTAGGCAGCAGAAGTATTAAACTGTCATCTACGGGCAAAATATTTTTTTTCTCCAGAATTGTCTTTAGTATTTTTAAGGTAAATGTACCTTGAACTGCTGCTGGAGTCTCTTCATGTTCTTTTCCATATCAGCCTTTTGTCTGTTAGCAGAATCAAGAGCGATCTCCAACTCGTTGATGTCCTGCTCCAGTTTCTTCTTGATACGCATGGCATCAGCCTTACCTTTGGATTCAGCCTCCAAGCTGGCCTGCATAGATTCCATTGCTCTCTGGTGGTTGCGGCTAGAAAAAATAATGAATTTATTGTCAATGATGGCCATCTTATTTCATCAATGTCACAAAATAAATAGGAAATGTGTCGTACTCATTAATTAGAAAAACATGGATTCCAAGGTCTTATTTAGTTATTTACCTTAAATGGGCTAGTAATAACTGTGATGGTTTTATTAATATGCTATAATGCGCCTAAAAATAATTTAGATTTTAGGACACTATAAAAAAAAGAAAAACTAAACACGAACACTTATATTAAGAAAAGTATCTTTTCCATACCTTGGATTAACCCGTAGTATTCTCTGTATGGCACACCATTGAGATTATTTGCTAATCTTTGATACGGGTTATGTGACCTCAAAGCTTCTAAAACGTAATATTTTTTTTATTGATTGTCATTGAATTTATATTTCTCGTCAATTCCATCTTGACATTTACGAAAACCGAACAGATCTTGAGATTTATAAACATTCTATTTACATGGAGTCTTTACGGCCATGCAATTGAGGAAGACTAACAAGGGCTAACAATGATATTTAAAGGCATTAGAACATATTAAAATATGACCCTTAAGTATGATTCTTAAGAAGTTCTTCCTTACCGAGTGTTATCGAACTCCTCTTCCTTCTCGTGAATTCTTCTATCAATCTCAGTCCTAACCTGAGCGATCTCGAGCTGTGAGCGCATCACCTTAGCCTCCTCCTGTTCCAGAGCAGCTTCCGCTTCCTCCAAGGCAGCTTGAAGCTCTTCCTTCTCCATCTCCAGACGACGACGAGCCTTGTCCATCTCATGAACGCTACGTCCACCTTCACCCAGTTGCTCAGTCAAGTCGTGGATTTCATCTACAGAGCAGAGCAAATGACACATTACACCCGGTATAATACTATAAATATGCATATGAGGGAATTTGAGAAACGGGAACATGTATGAGCAGCTTTTTTTTGCAGGCAAAATTAATAAAGTAAAGTGATTTATTACGAATCTTCAAAAGTGTCATTGAACTTCATTTTAAATACTGAAAGAAGTGCAAACATATATACAGAGCTGTAAAGTGAACGAATAATAAGCAACGCATTGTATATGTGGGCTTAATTTTAAGATAGCCATCGTCAATAAACTGGAGATTTCCATAAACATACCAGCCAAGTTCTTGTTTTCCCTTCTCAGAGACTCAGCAGTGTCGCTAGATTCCTCTAACTGAGCCTTGGTACGGAAGAGTTCAGCGGAGTAGCTTCGGGCCTCCTTCTGGGCGTTCTCAAGCTCGGCCTGCAGACCGTTGACCTTGGCTTGCCATTCAGCGATGGTCTTGTCGAAAGCACGCTGTTTCTTCTCTAAGTTGTTGGAGTTGGCGTTGGCCTGAATAGATGGAGGAATAAGCAAACATAATCTTTTTATTGTCATTGAAAGAAGCATATCTCTTTTTTTCGCTGAATGTCCTTTTTATTTTCATATATTTACTTCAGTCATGCTACTTTTGATTTCTCTTTCCCTCCTTTGTCTTCATTATTTTATTTATTTATTTATAACAATACAATTCTGAGATAACAAGATTTAAAATAATATCTCGTGGTTACACTTGATATGACTGTCCATATAAATACATAGTTCGTGTTAATTCTAAACGGAGGTATTCTTGAATACATTTTACGGATTCATAATGACCCATTTGTAACATATAATGTTTCCTAAATGAACTGATGCAGGAGTAAAACTGCAAAGTTTTTTAATTACACTGAAACTATGAAATGATAAAAGGAGTGAAAAACTCACTCGTTCAACATCGACCATCAAATCCTCAAGTTCACCCTGGAGTCTGGCCTTGGTCTTCTCGAGCTGACTGCATTTAGCCAAAGCTGCTTCAGCGGCTTGCTCGACCTCGGTGAGTTTAGCCTGGAGCTTGCGTCTGTAATAGTTAGAATTGTGTGGTTTTATTTTTAGGCGGAAGATCAGATGCGTTCATGAGATGCATCATTTACACATCTACTAAAATGCCAATTAGTTTAATAAAATGTGAATGAATTCAATGACCTGCCGGCTCTAATATATAAGGAGAAAAGAAAAGTTGGAAAATATAAATATGGACGCAAAATTCAAAGATAATAATTGTCATTAAGTTAGTATTTATACATTCCTTAATAATAAAAGCCAAACAACAAACAAGCTTAATCAAGTGTACGCGCAATGATGAGAGTCATTAGCAAGTCTGTTTATGAATCAGATGGGTTTTGTGTATTAATGTCATGACATGTCAGAAAAGTGGCATAAAGTATAGTAGGAGGATCCAAGAAGTGTGTAACTTGATAAATGACAACACCTAAAACAATGAGCGAAACTCTTTACAATTACTTGTATTATAGGTGCAAAGTACATAAATAATCACCTGGCCTCCTCAAGTTCCTCAGCACGAGTGGTGCCTTCACTCTCAAACTTAGATCGCCATTGTTGAACCTCGGCATTTGCCTTGGACAGAGCTCTCTGAATGTCGGCTTTGGCCTCCTGTTCTTCTTCAAGCTGTTCGCGAGCGCCATCAAGGTCGGCTGTGAGGTTGCGGATTTCGCTCTGAATTTTCTGTCGATTCTGCAACGCAAACACGATTTGATCAGAATGTGTATAATGGTCACGATATTACATAACAATCCTTAATGTGGTAGTGGACACTATCTGATAACATCTCCTTGTATTTTTTGTAAAGTTCTGATTGTTCAATGCCTTCACAGTGTAAACTGATGGTTTATCTAGCACATCATTGTACATTCAAATGATGAAGACGAAATTATGTTTGAACTCAATCAAATACGCAGCATAGTACGATAGAACCAGGAGATTCAAACGTGAAGGGAAAACCCCCAAAACAAATGGGAACACAAAGCAAACGTGAACAAAGGCGGAAATCAGAAGCATTAATTGTGAGTTTAACGTTAGATGTCATACACTGCCATCAAAGTGTACACGCCACAAGAGTGATCTTATAAAGGTTGCTTTAAACTAAGTCATAGTATTCCAACATGTTTATTCTTGATGAATTTTGCAAGATATTGGAAAATAAAGGTTTCCAACTAAATAAAGAGTATTTTACACTGTGTGCTCACTTTGTATTACAATCAATTGGGCGAATGGTATAATTTCTATCTGTGGAAATTGATAAGTAAAATATTTAAATTACATATCGAATAAGCACACGTCGAAAATTATATATACATCACATGATGGGAATCGCCGTTGATTATTTTTAAAAATTATAAAAGTGTGGTGAAATGGCTTTCTAGTAAGATCCAACAGCAACGACGTTGTATCTCTATCTGACACCGTGACGCGCGATACGATCACATTATGTTACACAAGTATGATGTATAGAATGTGTAATATCGTTTCAACGAAATTGAATATAGATGACGTCATGTGATAGTATATTTCTCGCTACATACCCTGGTCTCCTCCTCCAGTGCCTGTCGGGCCTCTTCGAGTTGAGCGGCAAGGGTTTGTTTCTCCTTGGTCAGGGTTCCGATCTTGCTCTCGGCGTCTTCCAGCTGTCTGTTCAGATCAGCACTTTCCAGCTGCATCTTGTCCTTCTGTGCCTGAAGCTCGTTGACGTTACGCACACCCTCGTCGATCCTGGCATTCAGCTCAGCAAGCTGCGCCTCCATCTGTTTGGACATCTTCTCTGAGCATCCCTAGAGTAAGATACGAATCCAGAATAATATTGCGTATAATATTGCGAATAGAAGCACGATTAAGAAGAAGCGAAGAACGTTGCACGTTTTCTTGATTTCAAAAGAAAAATGTGTCAGAATTTGTTCTAATATCTTTCTGCATTCCAGTGATAAGACATTCAATGAATAATAGTGAAGATGTTATAATATATACGATTGGACATTTTTAAGTGGCAGGTGAATGCCAATTATATTCTCACAACCAATGGACATTCATAAAGGAATTTTGGAGGATTTAGTGTATAAAAATATATAGCTAGGTTTGACTACGACTCTGTGAAATAAAATGATACTAGTGTGACGTTAATCAAATGCCAATGGCACGCAAATTACCAGTTGTTCTCGCATATTGACATATATAAGCTATTTCTAATATTATATACATGATATTATATACATAACAAAAACGCTCAATTATATATGAGAACAAAGAGCATACAGAAATCGTAATTATTGGAAAACAAAAATTACCCGAGAATGAGTAATGAAGTCTAACATGATACCATGTCGATATAAAAAGATTGTCCTCCAAGCAAAGTTAGTTGCTTAATGTATATTTCTACAACACATATAAGTAGGGGACCTTGAAGACTCGGTTGCATAAAACAGAACAGGCATGTATAAAGTTTCATTTGAGTCGTTTCAGCTATTTGGTGTAATATTCTTTACGAACAGAAGAAATGACGCCTTAGTTAGAACCATTAATCTTGGCAAGTGTCTGTGTTTAAGGGCAACTCAGTAAACAAATTGGTAAGTTTTTAAATTCCAAGCTATATAAATGTTCAAATGAAGAATTGTACAGAAACCTTAGCACGATAAACCCTTTCAAACAACTCTAATAAAAAACGTACTCAAGTTTTATGTGAATAAAAAATGAGAAGTAAAATATGTGATGCAATCACAACAACTCCACGTTATGGATTGGATGATTGGCTTTACCTTGTTCTTGGAAGCGTGCTGAATCTGAGCCTGAAGGTCATCGACTTCGGCCTTGAATTGATTCCTCTCCTTTTCAAGTCTGAAAACATTGCAAGTTGAGATTTATATTTGGATTATATTTGATTGATACGTATTTTTATTATCCGTGAAAAAAAACGATAAAGGATAGAAGAGTCTGTATATGTGCATAGGTTATGTTCCCTTGTTGGCATACCTTTATAATATATGCATATTTATATCTGTTCGAAGAAAACGGTTACATGTCAGGCATCGATATTAAATAAAAAGCTCAAAAATTCAAGACTTTCAATGATAAAATTTGTTTCACAGATATGTTACGTTCAGCACAATGCATTTTGATGGCATGAGCTAAATATATGAATTGACATATTTCTGCAAAAAATTAATGGAATTATCATCAGATATACCTGGCCTTGGCCTTCTGGAGCTGGTCGAGCTGATCGGCCATCTCGGATGCGGCATCCTGGTGCTTCTTGCGGAGAGCAGCGATCTGTGCCTCGTGCTGAAGTGCGGACTCCTCAAGGTCACGACGCAGTTTCAAAAGTTCCTGTTCGCGCTTCTTGTTCAACTCAACCTATGAGATAGGGATTGGGATATATATATATATATATATATATATATATATATATATATATATATATATATATATATATATATATATATATATATATATATATATATATATATATATATATATATATATATATATATATATATATATATATATATATATATATATATATATATATATATATATATATATATAATGGAAACAAGGTTACATTGAAATTCGTAAATAAGCGGTTTCATACTGAGTTCTTTACCCAGTAGGTTGGGTAAATGATGTACTGCGCAAGACTAAATCAGATGCATTATGCAGTTAAGAATTAAAATTCAGTTACATTCTAACAGTTTTAACCCATGAGATAATGATGTCTAAAAATACTGGAAATATCATCAGGCTTAAGCTTTAAATTGTTCTATAATATCGAGGATGATCACGAACTGTTTCACTGTGTCGAAGTTACAACAACTTACCTGAGCAGCAGTGGCGCCACCAGCCTCGTCTAGACGTTCACTGAGCTCCTCTAACTCGCGAGCAAGATCACTCCTTTGCTTCTCAACCTAAAGTGATAAAGTACGTATGTTTTACAAATTGTTACCTAATAAAACGTTTAAATAGTATGGTCATTCTCCCTTTAAATAGTTCTTACATGCCTGGTTTAACTTCCGAGGCTGCTTACACATTTTATTATGAAACTAATTCGTCTGTGACATATCGTGAACTACAAAGCAAGCACCAGTAAAAATTTAAAGGTAAAATGTTATTATATTTCCTTATCACTGAAGATAGTTTAAACTCACTATAATATATTCACACGACTGAGGCTTTAAAATTCAACAAACCTCTAAGCTGGACCTTTCACATTAAGTAAATTAACAACTATGAATTAATAAGTCACTATAGATACACGGTATGATCAAATTTTCATGGAAGTATTTGTATTGCGGGAATAAATGCAAGAGCAGTTTGTATAAGATAAACTATTGCTAGACTATCAGATTCTATCAGTCACCATCTGCACATGATGATTCAAAAGTTGCTTAGCAGACCAACAAATATAAATTCTTAAGACTTAAGCAGTGCGCAGATGTTACTGTAACACGATCGGGGAACTTTTGTTCACATGTGAACTCAGAAACCCCATCTTTATCTCTCCTATCTAACCAGCCACCTCCCATGAACTTTTTCTGCCAATTTCTCTTGTGTATATCTAGCATCAATCAGGGATGGAAAGAACGCATCGCGAGCAGCTGTAATGAGTAATTAGTCTGCTGTTTCCGTTCTCTTAAAAACTAATGTACTATATTTCTTTAGCATTAAAGATGTTTGTGGATTGATCATTGTATATTTCTACTGAATCCTGAAGAACTTGTCCTTTTCTTGATATGTACATTTTATATTAAATTCTCTATGTAAAGGTAAGAAAAATACTTGGTGAGGTAAATGATAACTTTAACCATTTTACAAAATAAGATGAATATAATCTTAAAACACAAGAGAAAAGCTAACATCAAAAAGTTTGAATTTTATCTTACACTGTCGTTGTTTAAAATTTAAAAACACGTTCAAAGAAATAAATTAAAAATTTACAATGAAAGAAGGTCGTATAACTTAACTACAGCATTGCTTAAGCTGCTAAAGAGTGTATAACATACCGTGTATAATGTTGTACTTGTTTAGGATTAAGCAAAAGTAAAACTATACCATGATGCCATTCCATAATTGTTGGGACAGAACCTACTTTGGTGCATTGGTTTCCTCCTCATTGTTTCGAAACAAGCGTATATTCGATTAATTTACTCGTTAGAAAATAGTAAATGATATCATACCTTGGACCTTGCTTGTCTTTCGGCCTCCAGCTCCTCTTCCAGCTCCTCAATGCGAGCCTATAATCAATTAAAAACAGCCGTCATAAACATCCACCATTTTGCTCATGTTTTTGAAAGAAAAGGAACGTATTTCGCTGTCAAAAGCAATGCATTTACTTAGCATTACACTTCGTTACTCATTATACGTTAATATTTCTCCTTAATTTGAATCTTTTTCGAGAAAATTGTAAAATGAATGTTTTGGGTAAGGAAAGGGAAAGGGACGGGATTGATATCACACAAAATAGAATGTAAATTACCTTTCCCAATACTTAATCCCAACGAAAGCAGCTGCACATAACAACAGCATTATAGCTGGCGTTTCCGTTTTGAGAATATAAGACTAACCCGCAAAGAGCAGAGTTATCCAAGCTTAAGCATGTCCTACAAGCACATACACAGATACTGAAGCAAAACACAGAAGCATATTTAAAAGATATAAAACAAATAGATACTCTACTTCGAGTAAAGCCTTTAGTCCTGGAGCTGAAACAAAAAGTTCCGAAGCGTCTCGGATTGCCTTTCTACTTTTAGCACTAAGAGTTGAGTATACTTGAGGTTCATATTGTTTACTATATAACAATGGATGAGTCGCAATTCCTTCGAGTACAGCAGGACTTGCGCTTCTAAACTCCCTTGTTAAAGTCTTCAAATTAGCGTGTGGATCATAATAGCTATAATCATCCTTATAAGTTTTGGTTTTCTTCTCGGTCTTCGTTTTTGTGTCTTTTTTCTTTGAAGTGTATGCATCCTCGTATGAGCTCGTTTTCCCTGAAACCCTTTTCACGGTTAATGTGTCCTTAACTTCAGTGACAGTGGATGCTGTAGGAGCCTGGACGTCCTCTGGCTCTCTAACTCTTGAAGGGGCCGTCACAGTTACATCTTCCCTGGTATATGTCTTCTCTAAAGTGGTTACTTGTTCCTCAGCATCGGCCATTTTATTTAATTCAAAGCAATCACGAAATCAAAAATCCTAATTGAGGAGTAAAGAGCAGGAAGCTAATTCTAAATCCAAGACACCTTTCTTCGGCAAAGGCGTAGCCACAACGAAACTTCCAGTAAACAGGAGAAGCTCTACTGCAGAGCCGATATAAGAGTTGCCGCGAGCACAATCAAGAGCGAAATGATGTTGTCAAAGTGCCAGCCAGGATTCTGGAAACTGAGTACTGGCCTATCTACTTAAGCTTTTTATCCAAACTCAGTATCATATATGAGGCATCCACGCCAAAAGCTGACTCAAGTGATATTACTGGAGGTAGGCCGAGAACTAAACTGCCACTGTATAGCGCTTGCTTTAAAAGGCTACAGCCGTTGAGTGTGCAATGTGGGTTTGACTGGGTTGTTTCCATGACAACCAATGAAGTACAAGAGAAAGTAGATTCCGGAATTTTTTTTGTGTGTGTTGCTGTTGTGGGTTTTTTTATACAGACGTATAGGAAAAGAATGTTTGGAATAGATCTTCGTGTGGAGAGGCAGCATTGTAGTAAGAATGGCAGATGCTGAGTAATGAGAGTTGAGATTTATTTTGATGGCACAAGGCGGCATGTAGGCGCGTGCTGAGTCAGACTTTTATTATGCACTAACAATAGATAACAGGTAAAATCAACAAGGACGAATGTGGGCGTGATATATGGACTAAAAAGATCGTACTTCTTACTAGTGAATTAGATCACCTGATGATACCTTCCTTAAAAACTACAATTAGATATTGTCCTTGAAATGACTACCTGTACTATTTAAAATAACAAAGTAATTTGAGCAGAGAAAATGTATGTATGTATGTATGTATGTATGTATGTATGTATGTATGTATGGATGTATGTTTCAGACTGCCATATGGCTGTATGGGGTAATCTAGCAACCGAAAATGCTGAAATGTGAACATGTATTGTTTCATTTCCACCTGGGATTGCTATACACTTAACAGACAGTAAGAGTATCGTATTACAAAGCACGACGAATGCACGCTGGTTCCATCTTTCCTTTTTTAGCAGCCGCGGAAAGATTCTTCCGCATGCCACAAATTCCGTCCCAATATACAGTGTATTCAAAACCATGCCAAAGGACGATTCTGGGCTGGCGGATTGGTCTTTACGTCTTGCTAGAGCCGATTGCTTGCAGTAAGGAGGCGTGTAAAATTATCTATTAAAAATGCAATGCTATCTATCAGATGCATGCAAATTAATTATACTCACCGACACCGACTTAACAAAAAGACAGAATCACGCAAGTAGAATTATTAACAAAAAGACAGAATCACGCAAGTAGAATTATTACAATTAGCTTTTACTTGCTTAAATCAACAATTTTGGTAACTTTCACAATTTCAAGGTGTGAACTTCGGTGGTTATTTCAGATTTCAAAGAAACAGTCTCTGTAATAGGTTTATGCATGCTTCATCACGAAAATGGCAGCATGTACTGCAGGTAGGAAGAATCTTAACACTAACCAAAGTAGCTTATTTAGCAATTTCGCATGCGTAGTTGCCGTTTTTAATATGAGCGTGATTCCATAATGTAAATAGTCTCCAAAGAGTACATGGAATTTATGGTGGTAAATACACCGGGAATAAATTTTTTAGAAAGCACATTCCCCTCAATCTACTTTAGCTTGACTTATTCAGCGTGGTTCTTTTATTCTGTCTCGTCTGCCTATATGTTAAGATGCTCGTTTGATATATACCATTGGCAGGCGTCTGTTACAGGTGGAAGTTGAAGATTAGACTGCGTATCTCTACAATGTTTAAATACATGTATGACGAAGTAGATAGAGTGAAGAAATACATGCTGCTAGACAGCATTTCTTGTCCATGTTCCAGTAAAAGTACAACAAATGATGTTTACCTGATTTGTGCAGATAAAACTTACTTCACAGGATATATATATATATATATATATATATATATATATATATATATATATATATATATATATATATATATATATATATATATATATAACGTATATTTCTGCCAATGCATCAATCCATTAATACGAGTAAAAATATGTTTGGTTTGTAGTTTGATTGCTTTTTACGTCGAAGTACGTTTCAGAATGGAGTGTTTTGTTTTAGATTAAAACAAATAGTAATAATAGGACGAAGAAGGAGAACAAGAAGAAGAAGAAAAAAAAATCGTAATTTACTTGAAGCTCCTTGATCTTTCTTTGAAGCTGAGCAATCAAATTCTGTTCATCCTCCAATTTCGTCTGCAGGTTCTTGTTTTCAATGTCTTTCCTGTAAGTTACGTAGGATAAGGGAAATTTTGATTCATATTACACAAACAGAGGGTGTAATGTTATTGTATCCAATACATATTTCACTTATTATTGAAAAGATATAATCTGAGAATATTTTGAATGAGATAGATAATAATTTATACTTGAATCTACAGAAGATAGTTAATTCAAATGAATTGACCCAATGAAAGAGTTTATTGCACCGATAAACGATTGAATATACAATTGTTTATAATTTTGATAAATTTACTTCTACAGCAAGCTTCAAGTTCACACCAGGTAAAATTCAAATACCTTCAACTGTTAGACCATATTATCGTCAATTAAATTACAGTCAAATGTAAAGGATGAAAAGTTTGGACGCGGGAACCCACCTTCTAACATTTTCTTCAAGGTCCCTCTTGACCCTTTCTAGCTCTTCAACTGCATCCTGTGTTGATTTGAGATCTTGTTCAACTTTGCGTTTCGCCTTTTCGACATCTCCACGGATCTTCTTTTCGCGCTCAAGACTGTCCTCAAGCTGTAAATATTATGGGACATATTTATTATTTTAAAAGGCTCGTATGCTAACTTTTGTTATTTTCGCTATGTTAACATATTCACTAAGTGCCACAAATCAGTATTAAGTCGTTCGATTTTCTCTTTTTATTTATTACTACTAGCGATGCTTTTTATATAAAATAAAATATATGGAATATAGCAATTCTGAAATTGAAATGTCTGAAGACAAACGTTTTAAGTTAATGACTGTGTCTATTAAATCCTCAAAATCGCAGTTATCACTGTTGCAAAAAGGGTAAACATTCCATCAATAGTTGTCTATCAAACACAATACAATGTTTTCGTACCTCATCAAGAGTGGATTCAAGTTTCTGCTTTAGTTTGGTTAGATGGTTGACTTTATCCTCCTCCTTCTGAAGGTCTTCCAATGTCTTTTTCTGTTGTTCCTCCATGGCCTTCTTGTCTTTATTCAGTTTGGCGATCTGTTCATCTTGTTGAGCCATTTCATCTTGGAGCGTCTTGATCTGGTTATCTTTGGTTGTCTTCTCCTGCTCAGCCTATCAAATGCAAAAAGTATTGTATCGTAAATCATTAGCGGTATTTACTTTATTTTGTTCAACCGTTTAGATAATTACAATGTCTCTTTCGCTCTCATGTTATTACAAAACGAGTGGCCAATTTTAATTCTAAATTATTCTCTTAGCCGCCAATTGCGACAGGGATCTTCTGTATACTAATGTTATTATAAGTAAGAAAAAGGTCCGTTGCTTTCTCAGCGTGTCGCTAAAGATAACCATTGAATTTCATGAAAGAAAGTCAGCATGCTATGCTTACGAGAAAAAATTTAAATTGTATGATTATATTGTTTACAAAACTGATGTATTTAATAGTCATCGAAATTATTTCAACGTGTTTTGCCTGCATATTATCGAAATATAGGATAATGGTAGTAGCTGACATATTGTCTAGTTGTGCCAAAAACTATTGTAACCTTAGCCAATGAGGTTTCGAGATCTTCAATGTCTCTCTTGAGATCAGAATTTTCTTGTTCCATTTTCTTCTTTAGAGCTTCCAACTCTGCTGATGCATCTTCCTCGTCTAGTAGGCGATCTTCCATTTCCTTGATCTGTTGTTCAAACTCTGCCTTTTGTTTAATCAATCGCTCAATCTTCTCTTCCTGCTCGCCCATTGTGTCAGCTTCAGCTTGAAGTTGCAGGTACAGGTCGTTCTTCTGTTGCAGTAGGGTAACGTTTTGCTCTTCCAGTTCTTTCTTGATCTTCTCGACCTTGGCCAACTCCTCTTTTGTCTTTATCAATTCCTCCTCTTTCTTCTTCATATCATCCTCAGCTCGGGCAATATTGAGAAGAGGCTTGACCTTGGTGTATAGTTTCCACCATTGCCAGTTGCGCAGAATCAACCACTTTCTGATGTTCCTCTGGATGACAGACAGACCGACTCTGTAATGAAAGTTTCACATGCTTGACATAAATTTCGCTGAGAATTTAATTAAAGAAATATTTGCTGGATGTATATGGTTAAACATAACAACTCATGTTAGAGAAATATATTTTCAACGACATACATGAAAGTAGCATCATAGTGAGTTTAACAAATAATGCTTTCTTCAATTAATGATTCGCTTCTTGAACATCGTGTATCAGGTCAAACTACGATGACGGTATTTGTAAAGTTTAAAAAAAGTGTCGATAATGTTTCATATATTTTGCGATCTACAGCAAACTCTTGATCAATAAATATTTCATAAACAAAATACATGCTTATTGCAGCAGTCATCGCCGATAACAATAATCGCACCACGAATCAGTTGGCCATATTTGAGCTCTAGAAGTCTTCATATATGAGCCTTAAATGGATAAATTAAAACGTACCGGAAGTTTCCGATTGGAAATTAAGAGAGTATCCTCTATAAAGCGGTGTCAACTTGATTTGAGATCATAATTCTTTTATACTTTCGGAACATTAGTGCATATTAGATGTGGCCGCTGCAGCAGGATTTAAAGACAAAACACTGACCTCTGGTCTTGCAGTTTCTTGTACTGTTTGCGCATCAGGTAGCCTCTGATATGGGCCTGGAACATAGAGATGATTTTTGACAATCGCTCGTCACGCATATCTTCAAGCATACCCAACACACCGGCTTTGAAGAAGACTTTGGTGGCACCGAGACGGTACTCATTTGTGTCGAGCTGAAGAGCCGTCAAGATCTTGTCAGTCACCTGCTTGCCGTCAACAAAGCCTTGTGGAATGGCGTTGGGGGCCAGGATGGAGTATCTATAAAAATTGCATATATACATCATTTCATATGATAGCGTGCTCTTAATTTTGTTCTTAATTTGGACTTGATCAGACTACATCTAAATATATTTCTTATATTTGCTTTAAATAAGAGCACCAGTTTCTGAATATTGCCGCAATATGCATCGAATATTAAGCAGTGAGTAAAAACTACAATTATGTACGCATTTATTTAATTTCTATGAAAATAGTTAATTATAATTAGTTTAAATAAGATATCGCAAATTCTGAATATTCGAGACACAAAATGACATTTCTTGTTTAAAAGTTCCATTAAAAATATAAACTAAAATATTTGGTATTTTATGAAATAATTTTCAATATGTAATGATTATGTAAACAAGATACAAGAACTTGCCTCTGTTTGAATTCAGAGTAGATGATTCTGTTGGGGAAGCCCTTTCTGCAAATACGGATACCTTCAAGTACACCGTTACATTGCAGCTGGTTGAGCACAAGCTCGGCATCAATTACACCTAAAATAAATGCACTACTATAGTGAATGCGAAGGATGCATGGCATACAGTCAAGATAACCTGACATAGTAATTGAATATTTTTTAAATTTATTACAACTTCAGCTGAAATTGACATTTTGCTTCCTAAAATACCTAGCATTTGCCACAAACGTTTGATACATTGTACTCCCCCACCCCCCCAGCCTCCCCCCCCAAAAAAAAAACGAAAAAAAACCCCACATTTTACGTACAAAAACGAAAAAACCTATCAAGCTTTGAAAATAACTGTTTTTGTCAATACTAAAATAAAATCTTAATGAAATTTACTTGTATCCGGATTTTTTTTCCTTCAATGCAACGATTTTTCTTGAAGCAACAGGATGCGTTACCTTATTGTTTTCAAAACGACGAAACCATTCAGTCGTTTCACTGTATGTGCAACACTATGAAAACCAAATGAGAACTATCTGAAAAATATGCGCACATGAGAATAAACCAAAAATGCTTATTTTACGCAAAAGCTTCATTTTACCTGCTTCTTTCCTTAAATTTGGTATAATACATCGCACAAAACTAGGACTTGTTGCTCTTAAATTTGTCATCAATCTGTGCAAAGACTCCTGGTAAAAAAAGAATGGAGATTGAAGGCTTCATGCATAATAATCAAAATAAAAATCACGATCTGCAGAACTTCCGTTATAAAATGAAAGCAAAATACTTCGAATCAAACAATCATTACTCTATGAATTTAAAAACAAAACAGAAAATAAACTAATATTTGTATTAAATTTTGGCTGTGTTTTCATATTTATATACACTATCGTTGCAATTTATGCGTAAATGTTCTGCAAAAGATGATTTTACTATTTGAAAAAGTATTACAGGTGGACGCTAGGTATGGTATTTTGGTTCACACACACACACACAAGGAAAAAGATATTTCAATGGACTCTTGAGCATGGAATACAAATGGAAATGTGTGGGTATGCCAAACACTTCTATGCAATTTCTTTCATTTATAAACTAACAAAAATTTGCTTCCAGTTCCGTACTGTAATTAGTTTTAAAGTTTTGCAAGTAAATCTTACAAAACCAATATACGTACACGAGAGTCCATCAAAATAGGAAGGGAAAGACTGGGAATGTAGTTTTGTGATGGGGTTGAGACGGAAGGTCTTTGTGTATATGATGTTAGTTTGTTAAATGGAATTTACATTGTTAAATATAGGAGTTAAAAATGTTGGATATACCTCTTCGATTCACTCTAAGTGTTATAAGTACATCAAATATCGCCAGAAATGATTGGTACAAGAAAACGTACGAGATTGATGGTGAAGACAGTGGCGATGGGAATTACCGCTCATATTTCTTACCTATGGAGCTGTGAAAAAAATTAAAAAAAACACAGGGTTGATGGGGAAAAGGTTGATGTTAAGGGCAAAATATGTTTAGGATAGTGCCAACTGGGTTGTATGGGTGTTGAAGAGAACTATAACAATGTGTCCTGAAGGGCGATTGACACTTTTCGTTGTAACGGATAATAGTTTGGTTTGGTGTTTTACGGCACATCAACAAATGCAGATCATGTAGTGCTGTAGTAACTGGAGTAAAGTGCCTTGCGCAGGGACACACCACGTATCAATCGTATGGTAGGATTCGAATCTGTACCCTTTCGGTCGCGAAACCAGCACGCTAATCACTTAGCAGACGCATTTCATCATTGTGACAGATAAATGCCAAAAGTTTTCAAAATACATGTATGTCTTACAATTACTTTCAAAAGAATCCTATTTTCCTGATTTCTTCACTGAATCTAATGCTCTGTGTCAGTCGCCCTGCTTGGAAATGCAAACCTAACAAGTGTCACTTGGGGTGGAGAAAAACCAGGATAGGAGAATCACTTCAAACCAAAATATCTAGGCCATTGTTGGTCAAACCTCATGTCACATGACATGGCCTCACTAGTTTACCTGGCGCTTTCAATTCGTTGGGGATGATACATCGCACGAAGTGTGGGTGTGTGGTGTACAAGTTTTTCATAAGCTTGTTGAGGGATTCCTAAAAGCAGACCAAATTTTGGATTTAATATAATAGTAACAGCATATAATCATTTACTATAATAAAAGCAATAATGCCTCAAACTCATGCGATGCTATGCTGAAAAAAATGACTGCAACAGAATATTAAAGGTAATTGCTACACAAATAATTTGTCATGTTAACATATATGGCTGTATTATCATTGAGAATTAATTTAGTACAAAAGTAATTTATTCATACTCCATAACCTTAGAACAATAAAAGCAACAATGAGTGACAAATTTATCGTAAAGCTTGCGATGGAAATAATACTTACCAAACTGTTACACAATTTTAAAACGTCAAGTACACACTAAGCTGGAAGAGCAAAAAGCTATAACGACCGTATATTTAGAACATACGTAGAGCTAAATGAATTAGTCGCAGAGAATAATTAGTTATGAATGTAAGCAATATTTGTATAGAATGAATGCGGATGTTTGGTTGGTAAAGGATGAGGCTTCCTCAGAAATTTTGAGAAGTCTTTTTAACACAAACTCACACACACACACGCACATTACTGAAATGTATAAGAACTTTCGACAGGTAGAATGACACTGCAGTAATACAAAGTCTGATAATATATGTGTTAATCAAATTATGTTTTTATTAAATTATGTTTGTAAAATATTACATATCTGCACATGCTTATGTATACACTTGATGTGACATTTACTGAAGACCTTCATGTGTAGAGGAATCTTTTTAATTATAGATATTTTGTATCAAAGAATGACTAAATGTGTCGTTTAGTGAAAGGTAATAATAACTGTATGTGCCAAAAGAATTAGTGAAACATATTTATGATTCCTCTTGAAATTATGTTTGCTCATGTTTTAAAGCAAATATGAATTCCATATAACAGACATATTAAATAAAAGCCGGTTTCACACGAATGCGTACCCTGTGAAGAGCTGAAATTGTCTGGAAAGCAGAGCTCTTCTTCTTCTTGACGACGACGTCACCTTCTGTCAAAAGCAGAAAGTGAAGAATTGTATCACCACAGCGACATGTATTGAATTAACATTGTTTCGTGCATTAACAAACGGTTAAGACACCCATCCACCATCAGCTTAAGTGCATAACTGACTCGATTCAGAAGCAATGAAACTCAACAACCAGATTTATTTGCAGCTTAATGACAGAGTGTACTGTGGCATTTCTAAGAATGCTTAATGGCAGAGTGTACTGTGGCATTTCTAAGAATGCTTAATGACAGCGTGTACTGTGGCATTTCTAAGAATGCTTAATGGCAGAGTGTACTGTGGCATTTCTAAGAATGGTTGTCTGTTTAAAAGGACTATAAGCGAAACTTCCGAAAACGAAACCAGCAGATCATATATTGCAGATGACAAATGCGAACCATCTTGTTTGCAGGAATCGAATTACAGCTACATTTGTTTTAAATTTAACCTCTGCTTAACTACCAAATGCGCAAATTAAAATTCAGTGGAACGAAAACTCGTGCAGTCGAGATCAATGTGTCTGATTTTAGCTAGACATTGTATAAGTAAATAATAGGTTTTAGGATTAAGTGTATACTGGTTATAAAAGATGTCTACTAAATTGTTTGAACGAAAAGATGATTGATCGTTTAAAAGCGCTCAATAATTGCATTTCAGTGGGTTTGTATCCTTTTATTATTATCCCTTAAATAACTTGCTACACGAATTTTTGTTTGCAATTGCTGTAAATTGAATTGAATCTAATTTTATTGACTTGTACCTGTGTCTGGAGGAGAGAAGAGTGTGGAGACCAAGTGTTCCTTGGAATGAGAAAGCAACTCGACAACAGTCTCGTTCAGTGGATCCTTGTTCTTGTCCAACCAGCCATTGATGTTGTATGGTACCTATATGGAAATAGATGATAAAATTTATGAAAAGAGTCGAATATGTTTGCATCCTTAGCGAGTCTTAGCAAGCAATATATTTACATTATTCATATGGAGTTACATAAATTTAATTTGAAATGAGCTCAGCTATAAGATTATATTTATCGCATGTAGAAAAACACTAATTTGATCAAACATTGGCATAGTGTGGTAAAATTCCATTGACACTAAGATACATTATGATTCATTGGCCGTTACGCCTTCTCATTGCATGGCGCCTTAAAAGATGTGCATGGTGCTTACTTGCGCGAATTACTGACGAGCAATTTAAATTTAATTAACTTATGAAAGATGAAAATATACTAAGAAAGTTTATGACATTAAATCAAAGACGTTATATAAAAGTAATTTCTAGTGTAATTTACCCATCAGTCTCTTCATTTGCTATATTGTGCAAGTGTACAATAATGTCTCCAGACCGATTATTTATTTCAGTTATATATTTCACAGGTCTTTTCTTTGAAAGGAAATTTCGGAAACCAGGTATCAGACGATTCTCAGAACACTTATGTAATATGCAGGATTAATGTGTTAATTCAATAGCTTCACTTACAGAGCCAGCGTAGTGATGAAGTTCAAAGTGTCCAGAGCTGGCTCCCTTTGAAGTCTTAGTGGGTTTGCCGAAGTTTGGAGACTTTCCAAGGTGGTTTGAATTCAGTTTGTCCAAGAATGTCTTATCTGAGGCTTTAGGGAACATGCATTCCTCTTCCAGGATGGACAGGATACCCATAGGCTGCAAGACAAAATAATAATAATAATAATAATAATAATAACTTTTTTCATACAGATGCCTTTATACATTAACAGTACATGTAAAAGAAAGCATTCACGCAATTACATTTACGGCACGTTATGTTTATGCTGATCTACACGCATAAAAATAACAAATATCAAAAGTGTCACTTTTACTCTAATGGGGAAAACCATTTAACCACCCAAAATATTAACAACAATTCAACCAAGTGAAGCTTCACCAAGTAAAAATAACCCGCTATAGCGTAACCCAGGGCAGAGTGGATGCTAGTAAGATAGCTTGAAAATTAACCATCACAAGAACTTTCATAGCAAAACCTTTTAAAGTCAAATTGAACGTAATGTTATATACATTAAGTAAGTAAACCGAAACTTCACTCAAACTTAATCTTATAATTTACTATGAAAAATTTAATTGTTTTGAAACCAATAACTGCAGATTAACTGACAACAAAGCCAAAGAATGTGAACACCCACCTTTTCAATGAGTTCGATACACGCCTGCAAGTCCATACCGAAATCTATGAATTCCCACTGGATACCTTCCTTCTTGTACTCTTCTTGCTCCAAGATGAACATGTGGTGGTTGAAGAATTGCTGGAGACGTTCGTTGGTGTAGTTGATGCACAACTGTTCGAAGCTGTTAAACTGTAATAGAAATAGTGCATGTATGAAACATGTCCTTATTTTATCTTTATATGTAATCAATCATGTATCAATCATCTCTTCTTCGAAAATTGATTATCTAACCTTAAACTGGATGTTTTTCATAACAGTGGATGATTCTACTCCAGATATTAAATGATTCTTGCAAATGATAAGAAGGTAAACACATCAGAAACAGCGACGGTCTGGGGTGGTGGTGGTTGTGACAAATATTATATAAACTACTTTTTATCAGATCACACAAGATAAGTTCTGATATCTTGAAAAAGTCATAAAATGTCTACATCTGAATATAATGATTCTTAATCTGAAAAGTTTTGTGTCGGCATTCCATTCTAAAATAAACGCTATAAACGTGTATTGGTGATGTGGTGATTGAGACAACATCTATCGAATATCTACTGTATTAGCACAATGAACATCTCATGCAATGCATTTAATTGATTTTTTTTTAAAAATCCAAAACTTACATCGAAGATCTCAAACCCGGCGATATCCAGCACACCAATGAAGTAGTTTCTCTTATTTTTGGTGTCTAGGGTCTTGTTCACTCTCCTGACCAGCCAGCCAAACATACGATCGTACAAAGACTTGGCCAGTGCGTTAACGGAGTAGATGACCTGATCCTTGGTACGGCCCTGTGTGACATACTCAGCACCGACCTTGATTTTGGGTTTCAGCAGATCCTTTAGCAAATCACCAGCGTTAACGCCCAACATGAAAGCCACTTTTTCGGCCTCTGTTGATAAAAAGACGAAAGGAAACTTACATCTAATGGATATACGACATATAAGAAATACGTAATTTGAAGATGAGGTCCAATTACACCAATCAAAACGAGGTTTTCCACAAGGTAAGGAAATTTGTATTTAACTTAGATGCCTGGTTTAAATAAAAATCAGGTGACATGCAAATTAGAAGGCTAGAGGTTGGTGTCTGAGTTCACGCACGTGTTCTTTAGTATTTATCTTATGCGGGTTGTTCCGTCTGCTAGCTAGTCACAGTGATCTCATTCACGCATCAATATATATATATATCATACCAGCAGTTCCATCGGGTTCAGCCTGTTCCTCTCTTGGCCTCTGTTTAAACTTCATCTCACCCATGTGCATGATGGCAGCGGTGCATTTATACATACTCAACTTCTCTTCGGGACTGAAGCCGAGCACATCAAAGGCAGCCTAAGAAATTTAGCAAATTATCAAACATTGATATATTGGTAAATTTATATCATACACAAGTTATACACACAGATTATAATGGGTATATTTTAAAAATGGAACAACATACAAACTGTTACAATTATTTGTTACGTCTTTTATTTAAATATAATAAAACCTTAGCACTCGTTTGATAAACAAAACAATTCTTCAAATGACCATAGTTATATTTACAGCGCGAAATCAGCGTTTGTATGCAATGTGTTATGTTATAGTATCGGAAGTAATGGGATAACTTGTTTTGATGTTACTCTAACATAAACATGTCATGAGTGATAGGTCACGGGGTACGAATACCGCATTCTTTGTTAGACAGAACGCCTCTATTAAGAGTAGATAGGTTGGCTTGTTCAGAATAGCGTCCTTGACCAGTTAAATCCATAATGTCAAGTCGCTCTGGTTACAAAACTTCTCGATCTATGGTCATGTGATAAATTTGATTTAATCAGACTTACGTCTGTGATTTTCATTTCTTCCACGTCATCGATGGTGTCGACGGTCAAAGCACCCTGGTTAATGAAGGAATATAGAGCGGGATCTGGGCTAACGAGGAGCTTCTCTGAAGATCGAATAATAATAATAATAATAATAATAATAATAATAATAATAATAATAATAATAAATGGGCTACACATAAAACGTGAAACTCGAATTATATTAAGGTTCTTTGAGGTAGTTTAATATTTAAAAATATTCACTTCAAATATGGTTTTAAAGCAGAGTCGTCGTATGAATTTGACTGAGATCGTCATCTAGGGTGAACCACTAAAGTGTTTTGTAGATAGACAACTTGTCCATTTGAAACATTTTGTCCAGATGGTTGAGCCATTTCTGTTTAGATAAGGGCTTCGAGTTATACGTTTTTATGCCTTCTTTTTATGTTGTATTTTGCCTTTTTTTTTCTTTCCTTGTTTATGTATGCAGGCAGTTTTACAAGGATATAAACTACCGTATTAGGCAATCGTGCATTTGCCGTAGGTATTTCTTTCTTCTTTTGATTTTTTTTTAATTATGAGATTCTTATTCTGCGTACACATACCGTTGTACTGTGGTAGAGCATTGGATAACATTTGATAGAAAATGTGGTAGTTTCTCTCGGCTGGCTGCTGGAAGGTTACACGGGACTTTTCAAGCAAGTCTGAAATGGTAAATTTAGTAACTTAAATCATTTATTCAGATCTTCATGTATTTTCAGATGTAGGCATACATGCATAAAACATTTAAAGTCGTTAACTTTTATAAAAATTTGACATTGCGTCATAGTTGGAAAACATTACGTACGTGTGTTAAGGAGTTCAAATAACTTTTGCAACTATTTACTGTCAATAAACATTCGTTAAATATCTGTAATTTTTATTTGTGACACATTTTGATAAGAAACTGAAAATTAACGTATTTTTCACTGAAACCCTCGTGTGTGGCGATACAAATGGACCAACTATCAATAATATCGATGACAATTTTTTAGCATAACGTGATTTATATGTTCACTCTGCACGTGGACGGTTGTTATATCTGCCACATATCTGGCTACCACTATGTATAACATTACATTTGTAGCATGCACTAAAACATTTGCACTAATTCACCGTGGGTAAGTGTGAACATAAACTATTTGATTTTATATTATGTGTTATGCTAAAGATTGGAACACAATTATGTCCTGTCAGGTGAATGGATAATTAGAATGCAGGTCAAGTATCTGTTTTAATTACCTCACCGCGGCTCGTTTGTTCGAGTTTGACAGCTGAGATACCGGACATTCGCCTATATAACACGAACAAAATTCATCTTGCTATAGATTTGTAGCAATTTCCACTATTTTGACAAAATTAATATTGAATTATGTCTAAATTATCCAAACAAAATGATATCATTCATACTCATGTTTATAATGAATGAGCACTTATTGATAAGTCAATTGGGTTTCTAAAAAACAGTCTTATTGGTACTTACAAGTCTCAATGTCAGCACCAGCGATTTTACCCGTAGGTCCGAAGTGGATTCTGATGAATTTTCCCTGCAAGAGAAGTAATTCTGTAGCTCTGCAAATACTAAGTGGGTATTGGTCCATTTAGTTAGCAAACACATATATTTATATAATATCTTAAACTGGATTTAACTTGTTAAGGTAAATGACTAAACAATAAATTACAAACAATTTACGAAAATGCATATAGCAACAAAAGGTCTAAACAGCTATTCCAAAATTAAACTGAGTTACGAAAAGTGTATAGAATCCTTGGAACATGTCTGGAAAAATACATAATTCAGCTGCAAAATAGTTTCGAGATTTATCGTCAATTATGTACAAAAATAAGTTATTGAATAGCTGGAGAGAAAATTAATTTAGTCAAGGTCGAACATGCAGTAAGATAAATGAAAGGTCTATTGGAATCCGACACTTCATCCAAACCTTGTCCAGTATAGAAATATGCCTGAAGTATCACAGTGTAACTGCCTTGCTCTAAATTCCTTGGTACAGTATTTGACTTTATAACGTACGCCTGTCAACGACAGACTTTATACATGTACCGTACCATAATAAGCCCACAGATCATTGTCTACACATCGTGAAATTAAAAATACAGCCTAGAGACTATATTCGTACGTGCAGGCGCATTATGCGATGGCAGATCCGACTCAATGTAGTTTGCAGTTGTTGTCGATAATTCGTCCATAAATCGGCTATACTGATGTAAGGATAAATATTCGTTCTATGAAATGATTTTGACACACTTAAAATTATTAAATTATCTCAAAGTCATTATTGAATATTATTATAGAAACAAATTTTCCTATATTTTAAATATTTACTTTCAAATAACTTTATATCATAATTAAATGTACCGCCATATCCTAAGGTTCAACATCCTGATTCCAAAGAGGTCTTGCCGATATTTTAAAAAATAATATTGTTAGATCGAGTCATTAAAAACTATGGAAATAATTAATTAAGAAAGGTATTGTGTAGGAACGTCGAATATATTAACTTTGTTTGTGCTTTGTTGATTTCTTAAAGGAAATTAAACACAATAATAATTATAACCATTAAAGTAAAACATTTAATGTGTTTGATATTTGTCATTATAGCGTGTAAATTTATTACTCTTTACTTACGAATCTTGAAGAGTTGTTATTTCTAACAGTCTTTGCGTTACCAAAGGCTTCTAGAACAGGGTTGGCCTGGATGATTTGATCTTCAAGGTTACCCTGTGACATCACACGCAAGCAAATGGGGAAAAGGAGAAAAGACAAAATTGTTATACACAAAAACCCTTCAACAAAATTCACCAGATGTCCTTCATTTGGTCAATTTATTTCTGAAGAAAAGCATGCAAAACTATCTAATTCTCAAATATTAGGGAAAAACTGAACTCGGGGAAAATATAGTGGAATGTGCGTTTGGGAGGGTAAGAAAACGATAATGTTTCTAGTGTGTTCTCAAGAAAAAGGACAAGGCAACAGTTGAAAAGAAAATTATGTGTAAAAAGTGTTTAAGGAGGAAGGGTAAAAATATTAAATGGTAGATATGTTTGGATACAAAAAACAAAAATGTTCAAATGAAAAGGCTATGAACAGGTCATGAACAGCATGGATGTTAAAAGGCTTGATTATGAAGGAAGAATGATTTCAGATGATAAAATTGCACGAAGAAAATATTAACTGAATCTATTTAAGCTTTGTTGGTGAAGTGTTTCCCCAGAACTTATGAAGATCAATCTGCAAATTATCACAAAACGCTTTGTTTATCTCTGATACTAGATAAACAGGTGAATGATTACGAATGCAAATTATCGCGAAATGTTGGGTTTTGAGACTTGCTCATCTGAAATTAGAGTTTGAATGTAAACAAGCAAATAATTGCAAGTTCTCTGGCTTAAAGCTGTATAGGGTATTTGTGCTATTTTTAGGTACCGAACTGATAATTGAATAAATGACCCGAAAAGAAACTTCCGATTGACTTCCTGTTGTATGTTAGGCATACAATATGAAATAAAATACTGTTGTGTTAAATTGCGAACGGAATGCAGATTTTTTCAAATTAGTATTGCCAATTGTGCTTTTGACCTATAAATAGGTCAATTTTATCAATAAATTTTTATCAATAAATTTTATCATTATATGTCTTCTTTAAGTAAATGATGGTGCTTTTAAGTTTTTAATAAATATACAATAATGGTACAAGTTCTCTGGCTTAAAGCTGTATAGCGTATTTATGCTATTTTTAGGTACCGAACTGATAAATGAATAAATGACCCGAAAAGAAACTTCTGAGTGACTTCCGGTTGTATGTTAGGCATACAATTTGAAATAAAATAATGTTGTGTTAAATTGCGAACGGAATACAGATTTTTTTTAATTAGTATTGCCAATTGTTCTTTTGACCTATATATTTTTTATCATTATATGTCTTCTTTAAGTAAATGATGGTGCTTTTAAGTTTACCGGATTTTTGTCGATTAAAGTAAATTACGCATATGGATGTAAACAGTTACTGCGTCAGATGATTGCCAATCCGCCTGTGAGAAGTTTTCCACAACAAACCTCGTTGAAAACACCTTGAAAAAGACCTTTCAACAAGGAAAAGGGAAGGCAAAAGTTAATAAAAAGGACATAAGTGCACACGTTACATTCCCTCGTCAAATTAAATAACATGCAGGTGTCAGGTAAGGAGTCCTCGCTCTAAACCGCAGTCACCAAAACGGAACAACTCAATCATGTGGGGTCTGCTTTCAAACAGTGTAGCCTTCTCTTGTACTTACGAATCTGGAAGAGTTGTTATTACGGGTCGTCTTTGCATTACCGTAGGCCTCTAGCACAGGGTTGGCCTGCACGATCTGGTCCTCTAGTGTACCCTGTATTTGGGGAGGTGGTGGGCAAATTTACAAAGGAGTAGTCAGCGAATTACACAGAAGTGGTGGTCGAATTTACAGAGGGTTTTGGTGGTGGAAGAGGTGAATGGAAAGGGTGGTCGTATATACAGGTGTATCAAGGGATGGTACAGGTGAGAGATATATTTAGGTTTTGGGTTTGGTAGTTGAAGAGGTAGAGTTAGGAATGAAACGGTAAGATGACGTTGGGTAAAAGAAGAGAAAATATACAGTATTAGAAATAGATGCATATATAAAACAAAACAAAAATACCTATATAATAAATGTAAATATTCCTTCAAAAGAAATAAATTATTTCATGTCCAGCCGATTACATTTTAATGAGACATAATGTATTGAAAAGATATCAAAGTTCAAATTTGAATGTAGAATATGCACCAAACATAATATATGACTGACATGAAAGTTTATATTTTATCTTTGACACAAAATTATATCAAATTGATATATCATCATATCATAATGGAATGTTATATTTACCTCTCTTTTACCAAATTGGTAAGAATTTTGAATATCAATTCAACATAAAATGGATAATGAATAAAATATAAATACTTATATCATAAACGCTTCTTAATTTGCATTAATGAATATCCTTGTTATCCGTTATACACGAGTACTGTAAAGTTACCATACATTTTAGACCTGAAACAAAATGTATTCATTATAAAACGGACAAAATAAATGCACACCAACTATTCTAAGAAACACGTCAAAAGGGAGTTTGTTAATCAAAATATCGATTTTGTTAGTAAACAATAATCAAAGGTGAGATCATCAAAGGCTTTGGTTCCTCTTTTCATGGGTATTCATCTTCAACGGTATAGAGAAATGTCATAGTCACACTGGGGACATGGGGTCTGGGGCCACTCGAGGGAAACATGATGGGGAACACTCGTTTCGGGTTGAGAGGGATATGCTTTGATTTGTGTTCGCATGAAACTGGTTTAATTTAATTTCCAATAAAAATGTATTTCCCATTCATGTCTTACAATTACATTGAAATATTCAAAATTGCAGGATGGATAAAAGGGATAGCAAACAGTAGCAGTAAAAGGACAAGGAAAACAATAAGTGGCTTGATTTGTGGGGTTCATGCTTGAAGTTTCTAAGGTTTATTATGTATAACAGTTGACGAATTCTAATTAAGGTGAGGAAAAAGACGTGACAGAGATATGAAATCTATCTATATAGAGCAATCAAGAGACCCTAGCATTTTGTCCTCTGTCGATATGTTTACTTTATAAATAGGTTACATATGTGAGTTAAACTAAGAAAAGTGTGATATATATATATATATATATATATATATATATATATGAAAGGTGTGCCCGCTATATTTACTTTATAAATAGGTTACATATGTGAGTTAAACTAAGAAAGGAAAGGGATGTATATATATATATATATATATATATATATATATATATATATATATATATATATATATATGAAAGTTATGCCCGCTAAGACAAGTTTTACTGTGTCACCATGCCCAGCCTCTGATGAGATGTGAATAATCTTATTGTCCAAATAAAACCTTATCTTTCCTAGTCTTGTATACACTTTTCTTGATGACTTCCTTTATATATCATAAATGTTGTGAGATATTTGCAAAAATATTTTCCGTACTCATTTAGTATGTAATCACGATGCTGGGGCTAACTGTGTTTCGTGCAGACATGATGCAGTTCCAGTGCAACATCAATAATCTCGTTGATATGTCTTGTTCTAGAAACTGAATTTAATAGATAAGGTTTATATCCCAAATATTTTACAAATATTTTAAGTTTCAAATAGTAGTCTGGAATGTATGTTTGGAAAAAAAATTCTTGCTCAATATAATTTCGAAAATTAATAACTATTTTTTGCAAAATTAAATATTTGACCGCTATTTGCCTACAAATTCTAGGATACTTTTAATTTAAAAGTAAAGAAGAGTTTACTGTCCATTTTATGGGAAAAAATGTACAATCTTAATTTTAGTTTTTATTGTTAAACGTTACCATCTGTCGATCATGCATCTACTGAGGGAGAAATAAAGATTCAGAAACTCGACAAAACTCAGGTGTTAGGGTCTGATCCAGTCACGTGCAAACACAAATCGGAAGGTCGTACAACCTTTTTACTCGCTTCTTTCTGTTCTTCCTCTGTCTTTTTTTGAAGGGTAGCAGCGACATGTGCAAAATACATAATTACTTTCTTCGTGTTTTCTGTCTTACCGGCTCCAGACTCGCCACTGTAGGTATAAATAAGCAATATATTTTACATTATGTGGTGTGCTTTACATTTCTTTCGACAATGCACACAGTCATTCGATGCATGTTCTACGATACAGAAGATGAGAGCGTAAATTTCCAACGTAAATGAGATTCATAAACTTGGACTTTCAAGCACTTTAAGCTTAAGGCAAATTTTTGGGCAGGATATCGAAAACATTTGGCATCTGGTTTTCTTGTAGTTCATTTGAACGTAAGAGAACGTGCATCGAACATTGGAAACAAAAATTACAAAGATCTCGCCATCAAACCGTGGCTCAAATATTTGCAATTTTCTTTCTGAAAGCATATCTACAACGTAAATCAGTGTGAAAATGGGACAATCCACAATTTTTATGTTACTTAATATGAATCACAATTGATGTCTATTGAAACCATATTTCAATTTGAATATGTCAATAAACATGGGTCTAAGCGATTGCCCTCTTAATATAGAAGACGCTGCTTTATATTTTTCTTTCCTTTAAATCTTTTCAAATTAATTGCGTTTAAGTACCCATTTTCACACCATCCGAAATACAACGGGTCTTTCTGCGAAAAAGTCGCAGAAAAGCTCGAGGTGTTCCAGATGATTCTCATTATAACAGCTTCATGATAAATCTGAGTGGAATCATCGATTTCACTTACGGCTAGTCTGCCTTCCTCAGTTTGGATCTTTTTAGGTTCTTTATAAAGGTTTGCAGCCACTCTTGCAAAATACATAATGACTTTCTTCGTGTTTTCCGTTTTTCCGGCACCAGACTCTCCTCTGGGAGAGGAAGATAGTGAAGGAAAGAAAACAAACATGAAACATGTTATTGCAATACACGATGGTAAAACGCGCACCTTTTATTCACCTTCGCTAACAAATGTACCTAAAAATAAGGGCGAAATACATTGGAAACTCAATCCAGCTGTTCCGTCAAATTATTTATTTTCATGCTTTTCGTGTACCGGTCATGACGGTTAAAAAGACGGTATACATTGTCAGTTGAGTCTTTCTTCCCGAGAGCAATATTATGAATAGATATAGTGTCAATCTGTCCTTACAAAGACAAAAGAATTGTAAAGTTGTAATCAAGAGTGACGTTCAATTTCACGCTGACGTATGATTTTATTTTAGATTAGGTACATGCATTTGTGTGACGTAGTTCGGTGTACCATTATTTGTTTTTCACCTATACAAGGTAGACTGAATGCATGATGTACCTGGGGAATGATACATGTACCCGGAATAAAGAACTAGTTATATGCTTGCAATTTATGCCAGTTCATCAACTCCCACTAACTTTGTTCGCAGACCACTTAACTTTGAAGGTGATCTGAATAATTTTATATTTAACTCTGAACATGAGAGCGTGTGGCTTTCTTTCTTCAATGAAATGCATCTTGCACTTGAAGTTGACCAAAACATTGCAAAACGTTCCTCACGTTTTAATTGTACATTTATAACTATGCACCGAGGGAATATTAAATCTTATTGGATAGTCACATCCATAGCCTACCTGTATTACATAAATCTTAAAGAGGTGTAAACTTCATGTTTAGTGCGGATATTTTTAGTTTAACAGTGGCAAAAGTATTCTGAATCGGACTCCTAATTTTGAGATAGACAGGGAGTATGACATTAAAGAAAATGCTTACGTAATCAACATGGACTGGTTCTCACGATCTGCAATGATAATAGAAGAAAACAATCATGAGAAACTTGAAAGATTATTTACTAAATCGTCAATTTTTAGGAACAAACAAAATGAATTTAAAAAACAAATATGCGCATATGTCTCACTTGAGAGCGTCACATATTTGCAGGTTTTTTTTACTCTCACAAAGTACGATGCATCTGTTAACAAATGGATTGTGTTTAAAATTATGGTTAAACATTATTAAAATTCAAATTTACATTTTTCTCTATCTATGTGTTGTCATTTTATATTCACCAATTTCCAGACGACTCTCATTTTATGAACCATATGACATAAGAATTATGAAAATCTGCAGACTTTTCAGGAAAGTGTAATGAAATTGTGGCAAAAGTATATAGGGTAAGTATAGTTTAAATAATGGAACTTGACTTGAAGTACAAAAAGCTTTTCACCAATTAGATTGGATCACTAAACTCGCGATTTTCTTCAAATTAGGCTTGCGTCATTTGTAATTCGTCAAAATAAACCAATTTAAGAAAGTTGTAAATATAATTTTAAAATTAATTTTTATATTAGATTACTTCAAATTAATTAAAAAAAGACGATGTTGTTTTGCGGTAGACAAGGTTTTGTAATTTATACTAAACCTCTTTTCCCTATGCAGCACACCGTGCAAGAAATACATACCGTATATGTGTGTGTAGGCACGATCTAGCACAAGGTCAATGAAAAGCCGATTCTCTCAGTAATGTTTATTTTTAGAAACATTCCAGGCGGGATGCTGCTAAAACTGTTTGACTGCTGAAGATAATGATCAGTTCGAGGTATGCTGACTGGCGTAAGATCATCAACGGGCGGAAAGAATGGTATTACCAAATTTGGAAAGATGGGTGTGGCGTGTGTGCGAACATGCACTAACTTGCTGCATCATTGCCGATATGCAGAAACAGGTAAGAGATATATATCGGCGTTTTACTCTGGCTTAGGAAAGCAATAAGCAGGCTGAAGGAACTCTCAAAGAACTTATTACCACTGAGTATATAAAGTTTTGACCTAAGCCAATAGCATTGTCTACAGCAATAACGTTTCCTGAGCCATAACAACACAAATATAACAACATAGCTAATGTTTTCCCCAAAAATGGTGTAGTGGTATCCATGAACTAGAAATAATAATAATAATAATAATAATAATAATAATAATAATAATAATACTAGAATTTAATATAAGAATCCAGAGTAAAAAAAGTGCAAAAACGTGTCGCAAAATGTTGTGTGGGTCATAAACTGGTACCTGCATTTGAAGGGGGGGGGTGGGCTTATTGTTGGTGATGGTGTTCTTGGGTTGTTTTTTTTTTGTTGTTTCAATTAAGCCGAATTTCATACGTGTTCTTAGTTACCTATCGAGTATTGTTCCTGACGTGTGTGGTTTTACATCTGTTTATCCCGGATAAGACTCAATCAGTAGGAACTTGAAACACTGAGAATGTCCGGTTGAGTTGTAGTGGTTGTTTAGTTTCGTGTTGATTGTATTGCAAGTGTGACTTTTGCCGTTATTGGTTAGTCAACTGAAGTCAACTGTTTTGACAACATATTGGATGGTAACATTAAAGTTTTGACTCCATATGATACCTTCTGACAGATAGTAAAGCAAACTTCAATACAAACTGGTTTACGGATAGCTTATCTTCTCAGCGTGCATATGTATGCACTTTCGCAACAAACCATCAGATGCCAGTGCTTCCGAAAGAGCCGGTGAAAGTTTGAGGCGTTTTGGTGATAAGTAACCACGAAGGAGATTCATGCGTTTGTTGCTTTCTTAGAACGTTCACGGCATCGATGTGGTAAGTATATACTCAATGTAACTGTCATATGTACAAGTTTTCAGCATATATTAGTCTAAATGAAATTATTGTAAAGGGTCTATAATTACATATATGTCCTTACCTTGCAACATGTTCTGGTAGGCATTATCAGCGATGGAGAACAAATGAGGAGGCATCTCAGCACGTCGTTTACCCCTGAATTTAGAGATGACGCTATCCGTGTAGATAGGCAGACGTTTGTAGGGGTTGATGGCAACGCAGAACAGTCCAGAGTAGGTCTGTATGATACAAATATATATATATATATATATATATATATATATATTTATATATATATATATTGGTTACTTTCATAATTTATACATTACACATTGATAATGTCTGTGCATTGTATGTTTAAGTTTATTGATATCCTTTCCGTAATTTTTAATATATAATTATTTTACCTATTAATAGATATGATGGCAAAAAGTATATATATATATATATATATATATATATATATATATATATATATATATATATATATATATATATATATATATATATAGATATATATATATATATATATATATATATATATATATATATATATATATACTTACAGACGAATGCATGCAGAAATGATTTTGTTTCTGAATTGCTCATTTTTAATTGCAGTGATGTTGAACAGCGTTAGACTGATATTCATACTGCACATGACACTTTATAGAATACTTGTTTCTGTGGGCTTTTTGAAAGGTAGTTTCTTTTTATTCAACAGACTGAAATTGACATAACTGAAATGAGACTGAAGTCGTGAACCTACGCCTAACTGGGTCGTTTGAAAGTGAACAAAAGTGTTAGTAGAGACTGCGAATTTTCAAATATAAGACTGATCACTGAAAAAGGTTACACCTGCTTTACGTTTCAACAAATAAGAAATTCCCGTGTGCTTCATATATGGCTTTTAGAGCAATAAGGTCACTTTGAAGTGGTTTCAAGATTCAGTACGTTAATTAATATAGCTTACTATTACTCGTTGTTCGGAAATAATTGCTTCAACAATATATCAGAGTTGTAGAATTAGCTTATCTGGCAAAAATATGCAAGGAAATCAAGTTTCGTATCATATTTAACCAAATATCAGATGCTACACGCACGCATTCAATGCGAAAAGAGTTTACCAAGATGTAAAGTTGCAACATGCATCAGATCAAAAATATGATCTGGGATATATCAACTCCAAGGATGTTGTCGTTTTTTGTTTTGGAGACGTTTCTACTTTAAGCGTATCATAAGTGAATTTTCAAACTAACACTCCTATTGATTGCTCAGCACAATAAAAGTTCAAACTCTATATCAAGACTTCTCTGATCTCCACGCCATGTTTAAAACGATGTTCTCTCGAACTCATCAATGGAATATAAAGTGTAGACCCATGATCTGTCCCTGTATTTTGTAAATAATCGGTCTACCCTGTACACAGCCGTATGTGCTAGACAAGACAATAAATTAAATCATAATCAATGCTGAATTTTATTGTCTTGATTATAATTTCTATTCCAAGTATCATTTAGTTTTCGATAACAGAAGGGCACGGTGATGTTTATCTTTTAAATGCGACTTTTATTGAAGAGTTTAAGCGTGAAATAATGTCTAACTTATGGTTGGGTACGCGCTGATACTCACGTAAATCAGTCCAGCGTAGTATCTTCGTTTCAAGTTGTACAAAACGGAAGCCTCGTTCAGGTAGGACATATTGGCCATATCCTCCACCTTTTCAAACTTGGCTGGGTTAACTTGCTGGATGTCATCCTTCTTAACGGTTATGGTCTGTAACCAAGAACATGTTATAATGTTATAAGTCAATGTTAAACAGCGACATTCTGAAATTAGACTGTCAGTTCTTAATGTCTTCAAAATTAATTGTGTATGAAACTGAACAACTTGTATAAATACATTTCGCTGAATAAACAGTGGTGAAGAGAATTGGGATGGTAATGCGCTCCCTTCTTGATCGGATATATCGAGTTCGATCTCTGGCTCCACTGATGCAAGTGTAAGTAATTATACATTTAAAACTGATGGCTTCCAAATATTGATTATCAAGTCTTCTTCTGTACTTCAAGGACTTGTCGAGATCCACGTTTGGTCCGCAAGGAATTATCCAGTTAATTAGAATGATGAACTAAATAACTAGAGTAGACTACATATTTGATAGAATCCCTGAGATACCCACTATTATTTTTTTCTCAGATCAATTGGTGAATGTGTGATTAGGAAGACAAACTGATTAGAAGGACTAATAGCCAATAAATAGTCAGAGAGAGAGAGAGAGAGAGAGAGAGAGAGAGAGAGAGAGAGAGAGAGAGAGAGAGAGAGAGAGAGAGAGAGAGAGAGAGCCAAGAAGATCTATAGTTAGATGGAAAGGTAGATAAACTGATTGAAATACAGATAGGCAGGTAGATACACATACAGATGGATAAATATAGAGACACAAGAAAGGAGTTTTAACCTCATTCTTTTCCAATGTTTTGACGGTGATTTCCTCTCCCTTTGTTGAGACAATTTCAGCCAGGACGAAACCTTCCTTCTTGTCTGGAATCCAGCAACATTTCTTCCCCTCATAGGCTGGTGGGTCTTTCATCAACGCTTTGCGGTCGACCGCAAGGTACTGGAAATCGGGATCGCTCGGATCAAAACTCATGTTGGCTGAGTGTTAAAGAATCTCCGGCAAGAGACCAATCAAGAAACGAAACGGGAGATTACCTCTGTCTGGACTCCTCCGTAAAACCAACAGAACAACTGCAGACTCAGAAGATCTAAGATGAAAATCATTAATGCTTAATTAAATATTTAATTTCAACGTTACCTAATTTACCATCAATTTATAATAACTATTCACTACGTACACAACATCGTCTTCGTTTCAATGCAAAATATATTTATTCAAAACATTTCTGCCCCATTTTGTCTATTAGTTGCTCAACGTATTTACTTATTTATTGATTTATTAACTTATGTCGTTATTTAGTTTTGAACGTTTCTGACATACAACGACAAAAGTTGGGGACATTCTTTACACATACACTATAGGCGAAAAAGCAAAAATGAAAGTTTAACACTGCAAGAGTGATTTGTTCTGTCGGTTAGGACTAAATGCAAATTCCATCTAAATGAGCCTAAATTGCTTGAGATATTTAAGAGAATAAACAAAACGAGGCAATGCGATCAGCTACAGAGATCGTGAATTGTCACACGATATCCCACCACACCCCTTCAAAATATAAATGAACCTTGTACTCCAGAAGCACGGAGTGAGCGTCTACAATATTAATCACGTCAATACAGTGTAACAGCAGGTCAACATATTTGTTTTATTTGCTACTAATTGTTCCCTCTACATCTATTAGCTAACATCAGGAATTAAAAAATGTTGGAATCTGAATAGCCGTAAAATTACCTCAAACTTCAAGCTGATCTTGCGGCTTTCACCTTTGACATGATATTAAATTCAGAACAGAGGTATTTTAAATGTTTGAAGGTACTATAAAAAAAAAATCCGGGAGTATTGATTCGGCATCCTATATGTAGATAAACAGTAGTACAATTTCCCGTCGTTGTGTAATAAGCTTAATTAAAATGTGAATGTTTTCCAAGACTCTAAAAGTTAGAGGCGACTAAATTCGAAATATATCAATTATTTTGCATCGTAAAAACAACAAACATGGAAGTGTCCGCGTAATCTTACGTAGTCAGGTCCGTATTGATAACTTATATCCAAATTGTAGTGTAAATAATTATATGCGCCACAACTTGGTTGGCTTTCCACTGACTTCTTTCAATAAGACAATAAAGAAATTTGTTTGTCCAATAAAAAAAATCTTGCAGAAACAATTTTCCTATTAAATACCTGCACACTTTACGAAAGATACTAAAGATATACATAACACCCAACCACTGCAGCAACCAAACAGCCCCACTAAAACCTAACCACTTCCGTCTGCTGCCGTATTAAGGCATTGCATGCCTGGTATCATCTACGCAACAAAATATTAGCAGGAACCAGTATCGAATTACTAAGGTTCACTAAATCGGATCAAGAATTAAAGTGGCTTCAGTTGCATCAGTGCTAAATACCCTAAGTACGGCATGTTTTATAAACACAACTCTTTTTTTATTCGTAGCATCGAAGACAATTGTACTGTATAATGTTCGTATTAAAATACATATAAAACTATATAGTAATCAAAATGCACAGCGGTAATGCTTACAATTATTTCTTCTCCGAGGTACTATATTAACTTGTATTCCAACTGTGTTCAAGAACAACACTTTGAGACATAAAACAAGATATAGCTATATAGCTTCCTCTCTCTCTCTTTCTCTCTCTCTCTCTCTCTCTCTCTCTCTCTCTCTCTCTCTCTCTCTCTCTCTCTCTATATATATATATATATATATATATATATATATAGAAATCATCCCATCCCATCCCCCATCTATCTGTTAATGCTAATTTTCAAACATGGTATTTAAAAAATTCCAACATCCTCATTCTTTACAGATTTCATTCAAAATATTACGAAACCACTGATATTTTAGAGTGTGTCTAAAAAGGCATATTCCTTACATCTACTTTACGTGTATATTGAACTCCTGACAGAAATTGGTTTCATAAAACAAAAGCCTTAATAAGTACAATATTAAGAAAGTTATCTGTATCGGATGATTTATCTCTGATGTTGAATTTCTTCTGTTACGATATAAATTATTATTAACGCATACAAAAGCTTGGAACATAATTCAGTAAGCTATTGGTTATATATACGGAAAAAAATAAATGAGACAGGG
Source organism: Unio delphinus (assembly GCA_029339505.1). Classification (NCBI taxonomy): domain Eukaryota; kingdom Metazoa; phylum Mollusca; class Bivalvia; order Unionida; family Unionidae; genus Unio; species Unio delphinus. The sequence goes on from JAQISU010000098.1 coordinate 12,680,045, forward strand.
TGGAAACATGCAATATAAAAAAAATTAAAATATCATTATCGTCAAAAGATTTAAGTTTGGAGTCAGAGGTTTAAAATCCTATTCATTGCAGGGAAACCAAGATAATTTGCAGCCATGATATTAAACAAGCCCAGACACTTACCTCGACACCGATCAGAGATGAAACTAACCAAGTTTTCACAAACCTGCTTATACGTCCAGTCCAAAGCGAGGGGTTAGAAGAGTTCCATGCCAACATGCAAGATTGCCAAGTTATGTGAGATGCCCATATGTACTTGAAGCAGAGAACTTGTGACGACGAGGCGCGCACACCGCGAAACACACCCTCATATGGTCAGTGAACAGTAGTATCAAATCCCAATACTTCTCAGACGCAAATCCGAATTCTTCCTTGGTTCTTTTCCCAACAATCTCAAGTTAGTGGTTACAGATCGGTAAGGTTACCTGGATTACGGAATTCATTTCTTTTTCCTCTCTTTCTCTTTTCCAAAAATAGCATGCAACAAAAAAGAGCACGAAAACGTGTGCCAAAATAAGAGAATTTATCATTCTTATGATTTTCTTTTCACTCTATACAGTTCAACAGATCGCCCTTACTCATAATTCCAAGTGCCAATTCAGCTATTTCTATAGTCCTCTCTCTATCTCATCCATGTATGTTGATGCATGTTTATTATCATCGGTGAGCTAATAATCCAAAACGAATAAGAACTCACACGACTTGGAGTAACTAGATAGGTAGTAATCCACACGGAATTATTAGGGGTAAGTGTAAAATAATTAGTGGAGAAAAGAAAAGAAAATTAATAGAGCTGTGTTACGAGAGAGAGAGAGAGAGAGAGAGAGAGAGAGAGAGAGAGAGAGAGAGAGAGAGAGCTCTGAGGTTTGGTAGGGAGCAGTGAAAATATATGGGAATCACACCAAAAAAAATGCAGATGCTACAAATGAATCACACACTGTACTTACGGTCAAGAGCTGTTCTAGACGTTCTGACGAAGGTTTAGTCTTATATACTCTATGCTATACATTTGGTGCTATGTTTCGAGCGATTTGATTGGACAACAATCTTACAACTGTGAGCTTGTAACAAATGAGAATTGTTTTTACGTTGATTGATGCTGATGCTGTAAAAGGAACGTTGGAAATTCTCTGGCAATGTTCCGCACTGATAGCTATCTGTATGTAATGGTATTTTGTGGTGGAACCATATGCCTGGCTTACGCACTACCCCCTCCTCTCCCCATTCTCCGATCTTATCTTTCATTTTTCTCCAGAGGTCACCGATTTCTTATCATTTTGTATATCAATACGTAAGATCAAATCCGCTGCAATTGGGCTTCATTTCACGCAAAATATGTACATCATTTGCAATACAAGACCAGGGGATGAGACTTAACGGACCTCACTACTCCATTGAACTCTTTGATTCGACGAAATACTGTTTTATTTATTAGCAATAAGTTTTAAATTGTGTGTCAATTTATTGTACCCTTTATTGTTGGGGGGATAGGTGGATTGATGGAAGAGTGGCTGAAATGGTTACATAATTTATTCATGTTCTTTGAAGTACAATATAAATATGTTATAATTAATTATTTTAAAATCAAGTTTGGATAAAATAAAACTTATATTTTTCGTACAATAAATGCAATATTACACAGTGTCCTTTAATTATTTGAAAATGTTAAGAAAAAGCTGGTGTGATAACGGAAATCAATTACTACTTGATTCGATATTGATTAATATATATTGATATATATATTAATATTGATTGATTCGATATTGATTAATATATATATATATATATATATATATATATATATATATATATATATATATATATATATATATATATAGTGTGTGTGTACTATATTGTGCAGGTTGTCTTTAATAGGATGCATCGTTGTAATCAAATTAAAGTATGTTATTAACAATATCAAGAACAACAACATTAAGGAGAAGAAGATAATGAGGAATAAGTTGATTATTATTACAGTTATATAGAACTGTTTAATTAATTTTCATTCATGGCAATATGTCTCCCTAAATATACTTGTGCTAGTAAACACGGCCAAAAATAAGCTACAGTGTTTTTTGGTATAAAACATAATCTTAACCTTGGGCAACAGGCATGTACTTATTTCAATTTGTTTCAACTTGAGATACATCTTCGTTACCACGGCAACCCATCTTTATTTAAGCTAGTTGATGCGAAGGTAAGTACATAACATAGATAATGGAGCATAAAACCTGGCCCAGCAGTGGGATCAAATAACACGAACTCGTCTGCTTCTGGTTCTAGGAAAGGGGTGTAGAGTAGACACGTGCTACCAAGGGCAACCTTGCCACTTGCCATATATGGTAAGACAGTCAAAACGATGGTGGATTGTTGGATGGACGATTAGTACCAGCTGTATGGAAGAAAATATGGTGGGGATCATAAGCAACATATAGTATCAATTCATTTGGTACATGTATACGACAGGATCAACGTGACATCTGCTTTCTCGGATAACAAGTGGAGCTAATTACTTAACACATTTTCTCTCCTTCTTTCGTTTATTGGACAAATTGTCGACGTGAGTCTGATACAGATACGCCGTTCATATAAAATGAAATCGCTGATTTTCCATCTCACCCGATTTTGATATAGTACATGTTCCTGTGTACATGTATATAAAGAAACCGGTTTGCAGAATTTATTAAATTTCTAAAACTCTCTCACCTTTTGTATAGGAAAGGCATGTGTTTGCTTGGGTAACTTGACGATGATGACGTTTTGTAACCAAGTGAGTACAAGTAGAACGAATTGGGACGGTCATGGATGGTATCTCATTTTCTTTATGACTTGTCTACTGATTTTTTGTTTTAAAGAAACATGTGTGTTTCCTATTAATTTTACGAACTTTTTCATAGATTGCAGTTCCAGTTAATCCTCAAGTTTCAAGTTACATTTTATTCGTTACCGTTTCTTTTCCATTTCTTCCATGCCCCCCCCCCCCTTCAAGAATATATCTGATAGCAAAGCACTTTTATCTACATTTCTTGAGGTATACAACATACTATTTGATAACAGATATATCTCTGATGCACAATGTTTTGTATAATCCAAAGCTCCTGCAACATTTGTTATGAAACTTTTTCAAAATTTGCATCGTCACGCTTGTACTGCTGTACATCGCTTTATTTTTAATTGTTCTCTCTCTTTAAATTAAATAGCATTTGCTCATCCCATTGTCATTTTGTATATACTATAATTTTTGCATTAGTTTGTATTTGTACCCGTTTATCAGGTGATAATTACGGGCTAGAAGAACGAGTTTATCTACGGAAGAGTCAGCCTCTGTCTGTCTGTCTGTCTGTCTCTCTGTCTGTCTCTCTGTCTGTCTCTCTCTCTCTCTCTCTCTCTCTCGTCATAATATGTTTGATGGCTTATATAATTGTTGCATTTCATGTATGTTGTTTGTGTAAAGCGTCCAGCAACATTCATCGCTCTGTTCCTTTATACGTTACACACGATGTAGCCACCGGTGACCTACTTATGTCGAAAAGGTAGATCAAATGTTATTCATGCCAAACGAGCTTCTTTTGAACAAAAAATATAGATGGTTGTTCCGTCCGCTGAATCTCATTATCTCTAGAATGGATGATATCCTGGACAACACTTGTTTCAAATTTTACTTATATAAAAATTTGATCATATAATATCAAATTAAAATCTCGGTTTTTGTTATTTTCTACGTGTACTTTATTCCAATGACCTTCAACAAGCTCCAACCGAAGTGGAAAAAGCTGACCACTATTAGTAGGTAAAAAAAAGCAAGAATAAAATGACAACGGAAGTACTTATACATAATGTATGTATGTACTTAGTACGGCATATGTTGGGGTGGTTGGGTGATGGTGATGTTGGAGATGTGTGATCTCCTTCGCTAAATTAGATTTTTGGTTATCATTTATATGAGATGATTGACTACGATTGTTATTGCCCGGATCGAGTGAACAATAAAATAAAATATAAAATGAATGAATGGAATAACAGATATATGAGCAGAGATATATAATAGAACAACACGAGCCCTCCATCCCACCCAGCCGTCGTATGTAAAACACAGCAATTTAATCAACTGCGAAACAAAATTAAATCGAACATGAGATGTGAATAATTCATTTTCTCTCAAAAACAGAGCTACAATATTATCCGAAATTCAATTAACGTTGAATTAACAGTTATACTGATAGAACAAATTTCATAATCTGATCTAGGACTCAAATTGTGGGCATGACAGCATCACCTGGTGCTTCCGGTTTCCTCAAATCACTGCTATTGCCGGTGTGTGTGTGTTTGTGTGTGTGTGTGTGTGTGTGGTGTGTGTGTGTGTGTGTGTGTGTTTAACGTAGCTATAACAATTCTGCAGTCATATATATACGACGTCTGAAATGTATGTATGTGTGTATGTATGTCCTGGTACATTATTTTTTCCAATCTAGAGAATTGAATCGTTTGCTTAAATTGTTCCGTTAGTACCAGAGGCGTAGCGATGGTATTTTGCGCCCGGGGACGAACTATAAAATTGGCGCACCAGCCATCTTGTGACCGATTTATTACCCTTATTTACTTATTATAATGTAACGTTGCAAGCCTCATTTTGGCGCCCCTGTACCTTGGCGCCCGGGGACATATGTACCCTCCCTGCCCCCCCCCCCCCAGCTACGCCTCTAGTTAGTACATGTCTTTCAGTCACTGTTCAGTTTATACAACATAAAGGGAAGTGTTGTTTTATAATGTATCATCTCTTGTAACAGTGATACTGATCTTGTTGTTGTTGTTTTAGGGTTTAACACCATTTTCAGCACAAGATAGGCTATACTGATTTTGTTTTGTAGCTGTAATATTTGAAGCACAGTTATTAGAATATAGAAATACGCAAGAATAAGGCTGTCGTGTAACATTGTGAGAATAACACAAATGAAGTAATAAGGAGACTTGCATGTGACTGGCATGTAGTACACAGCTACATATTTATTTTTGTTTTTGTTGGGGGGGGGGTCTTGACAAGAGAGGTTCAAGTGATGTGTCATCTATGTAGAGAGAGGGACAATACCCATCAACCCTCAGAGCAGCAGAAATACTAAAATTAAAGTGACCATTTTACTGATCGATAAGCTAGTGACCGCATTTAGAAAGAAACCATTGACTGACTCGTTCAAATTGCCCGAAAGCTCATGTTGGGTCACAATCACGAGAAATATTTGCTCGCTAGCAGTAATAGATTACGCAGATTTTTGCATATCTGGGTTTGAATTATTTATGGTCATCACAGTCATAGATAAGAAAAGGAAATCGCACCAGCTTCCATGGGTAATAAAGAATTATAATGGAGTATCGCCACAAGCACCGTTGTTGATTCCAGAAGTATTACCACTATGCAGAATGATGTGACTTCTATGTTGTTGATTCAAAAACAGAAATATATAAATAAATACGCATTGGAGAAATGAGGGTTGCGCATAGGGTAGCCTTGCTAAACGGAACAGCTTTGTTTATGTTAAACCGATTGTATGTACTTTATTATCATTTGTTCCTGGTGTTTAAATGGTCCTTACTGATCCTTCAGTTATGTTGTGTATTTTTTATTTAGTCAATCAACTGGGGGTGGGGTGGGATGGGGTGACTGAGATGACCATAAATAATTCAAACCCAGATAAAACAAAATTCCAGTAACAATACAGAAATATCACACATAGTGAAATGGTTATGAGCCATGTGCATTTGTTAGACACAGTGGCTACAGCGGGTCCACTTAGTAAGGGTACGAAATTCCAGCTTTGTTGAGTGTGAAAAGTCGCGCACGTCGACGTTGGAAGTTTTGTTCAAGAACAAAGGACCCGTATATCCGTCGTAAATCTCACCACGTTAACATTCTGCCCATGGGCATTGCCTGCTAGGTTGAATAGAAAAGGGTAGAATCGACATACATTCGGAATTGAGAGAAACTGTGGTCACCGTTTCAATCCGAATTTAATTTAGTATTTTCGAGCTTTGCACTTAGTAATTGCCCAAACTTCGTGTTGGAACGTTAAAAAAATAATACTACGAGAAAGCCAATCGTAATATAGCGAGGAAACTTAGGGAATTCTAAGATAGACAAAGCTTCGTACAGGAAGCTTTTTCTTTTTTTTTTTTGGGGGGGGGAGACTTTCGGTAAAGTTTAGTCCCAAGACTCTCGGAGGGAGACGGAATAAAGACTAGTGGGAAAGTCTAGTGTGAATCAAAGGTTAGTCGGAAAAGGAGTCGAGGTGGAGAAATTGGAGAAGGACCAGTCAAGGAGGAGAAGGAGTTAGGAGGGAAGTCGGAACGAGATAGGAATTAGCGGGATAGGAAAGATACTAATGAGTAGGAAACAAGGACAGGTGGAAATGCTATCTCACGTTATAAATCAAATAATGCAATAGGCTGTCACTTGGTCGAGAGGAAGAAGAGTGATTGGAGAACCATTAATATTTGACTATTGAACTGTATTAAATTGTTTTGTATTTGAATTTCAAATACTGCATACTCTATAATTTTACTGTCGGCATTGCTGATTGTGGGCTAGGAGCTGTACCTCTCCTTATCACTATTTTCACTTCCTATAAAATCGAGCTTGGGTGGGACTTCTATAATAATTTAAATAAAATATTGTGAGCACCCACCTCAACCATAATAACAAACCTAACACAGTGGCGGCATAACAAATCCCGTCACACGCCACAACAGCAGTTCTATTTAGTCAGTGCAGCGATTCTTCTCTCTCTCTCTCTCTCTCTCTCTCTCTCTCTCTCTCTCTCTCTCTCTCTCTCTCTCCATAATAAAACAAACTATTGTGATTGAAAGCATCTTAAATATAAATACTGATATATTGTTTTTAATGATCTAGTGTTACACTAAAGTTATTGTATTTTAATTGTTGCAGTATGTATACTTCATTACGTAGAATTACCATTTGTAGGGTTTTATTCATTTGTAGTTTTTGATTTACATGCATATTTTGAGATATGAGCTAAGTTTATGTAAAGAATTAATATTGTAATTCGCAATTCGGTTAATTCGTAGTAACCTCGTGCATTTATTCATGTGATATTCTAGATTTGCAAATGTTGAATTTAATTATAACTTTGTAAAATGTTCAGTGTGCATCATTAGTTAATAGGGATTTAACTATCTGTGTATACGTTGTACGAGTATCATTCAGATAGAGGGATATACCCTAGTGTAGTTGGTCCCGAGTCTCTGGGAGACAAAGAAAAAAGAATAACGGCGGCAGAAGTTAGACGGACTGGAGGGAACTGGAGTATCAGTCCAGAGAAGCATAACACAGATGAGTAGGAATACAGGAGAGGAGGACAATATATCACATTAAGTCAGATGATGAAATAGGCCGTCACTTGGTCGAGTGAAAGACGAGTGATATACATGTAGTTTTGAAATTGAATATTATTTGAGAAATTAGTATCTATTTAACGATATTAAATTGTTGTTTAGTTGAATTGAACATTTTGTTTATTCTTTAATTTAACTGTCGGCATCGCTTACTGGAGGCTCGGAGTTTCCATATCACTATCACTACTTCACTGTCTGAAAAAAACGAGCCAGGGTGGGTCTTCTGTAATAGTTTAATATAATATTGGGAACACCCCACCCCAACCAAGTTAATGGGAAACCTTTACATCAATCATATTGCTACTTTAATCTTTTGCAAGCACAAACTCTTCAAACCTTTTAAATCATTTAGATGTAACAAAAATAAGATACGTGAAAGAATATTTTATCCTACCTTATTTCAAAATGACGACCAAATTAATCAGAAATTCTTTATTAGTATACACGGAAATTACTGTTTATACACTGAACCTAATGTTAAGACATGGGTATGAATAAAATCAGGTCATCGTGAGTTTGAAAAATAATGTTGATGTCATTTGTTAATGGCAGATGGTATCCATGTTTAATCGAACTCTTATGAGATACCATTAACAACAGGGGTGGAGTTTTATGTCAAAGGACAGCTGAGTGCAAAATGCCTTCATTTTTGTCTTTGAATGGATGGTTCGTTGCCTAATTGTTCAACGCTGCAAGATGTGAATGAAATAGATGGAGTCTTGGTCATAGACCTATTCAATTATTCTTATTAATAACTGATTGTCTGCAGAATTCAATAAACAAAGCAAAGATATGACTCAAAATTATGAGAAATTGCTAAAACTGAGAGAATATTTATATAGCTCGTAGCAATGTAGTGAAAACTCTTTGCTTTTAGATTAGCAATGGAACTGCATCAAAATAACCGAAATTTTCAAGCTCTAAAGGTTATTGTATTCGGAAAGGGGGAAGTAAAAAGAACACAATACTGAAAATGCTTACGACACTCGCTCATGCCGTATTAATTGTCATATGTATTGTTGGTTTCGACGGCACGTTTAAACGTTATTGGCAATATCATACCGAGGAAATCATACCGAATGATAAGTCGAGACGGCCGATTCTGGTCTGGTTTGGGCCAGAGTTGAACAACGACCCAAGTATTACTAGTCTGAAGCTCGACAAAGCAAGTCACAGCGGTTCCTTATGGAAAAATTAACCACTGCATATGTAGTCATTTGAAGGAAAATAGCTCGTAGTGAAAGACATAACGTACTCATTAAGTAGTCTTCAAGCTGAGCGTCACTTTCTCGGTTTATTTTTCATACTAAAGAAACATGTTTGCAAATTGAAACTATATGTCTGGTTTTGCGTTTTGCAAAAGCAATTAACAAATTGTGATGCATTAAATTATTTTACTGTTCCAATAAGTAGTGAAGGAATACATGTGGTTTTTAAAACAGCACTGTCATATAAACAATTTATTGTAGCTACTTGTCACCATAGTGTCATCCTGGATAACAACAGCACTTTCATGACACTAGAAAGGGGCGAATGCAATAATGTTGAGCCATACTGCATTTTATTTTGTCGTTGCACGAAATAAATTTCAAATAAACGGAAATGTAACGTTTTGATGTATTTTCCACTGATACATATATTTAACTTTATCGTCCCGCTGGTGATCGTGTGTGTCTGTCTGTGTGTGTGTGTGTCTTTGTGTGTGTGTGTCTCTTTGTGTGTGTGGGTGTGGGTGTGATTTGGCTTTTTAACGTAGCATTAACAAGTTTTCTGTCATATCGCTACGATGTCTGCTGTGTGTCAGTTTATAGTGATGTCGAGTACTGCGGCATAATGCCGCAGACATGAAGCATGATGTCCCACCCAGTCATATTATCATGACACCAGGCCGACCAGGCCTGACACTAACCTCTTAATTCTGGTGATCTTGTGAAATGAACATCAGTGTCAGTCTGAATAAAATATGATCTTTTGCGTGTTTGGAGTGCACCATCTAACTGATCTATATTTTAAATTTAAAAATGGATGCAAATACTGTCAAAGGTAAAGAAAAATAAATATAAATAATTTAACTTCGTTTTCTTTTTGCATTAGAGTACATACAATTGTTTACATTCTTTTAAAAATGTTAAAGCTACTAGACAACCTAAGAATTAAAAATTCAGTTGCAAATAAACAACAAACCATTGAAGAAATAACGGTTACAAGAATACGATATATAAAGTATATTTCATAATTGAGAACCAACTCGTTGTCAAGAAACGCAAGAGAGAAAGAAGAAAAACACACCAACCCACCCACCAAATCTTATATCAGATATACTCCATAATCGAAAACAAACCCCACGATTAGAGACATGTTTTGCAAAAAAGCATAAAAAAATGACAAATCTACATTCTGCGGGGTGACGTACAATATCTGAGTAATGCAGTGTTTTGCTCAACATACCCACAGGGAAGACATATAAAATTTCTTTATTAGAATATGCATGCAAACAATGAAAACAAAATTAAATAAATATTTTACGTTCAAAGGGTTAGTTTGAGATGATAAAAAAGATCAGTGAATGGTCCCTTATAACTGAATATTGCAGTGTTTATCTTTTTCTTTTCTTTCAAGATTATTAAATGAGTTCCAGTTATTGCCAAAAGTGTTTCATTTTAACATTATAAAAAGCTATCAAAACTATTACTTATAACTATTTTCAATAGTTTAAATATAACCTTATCTGACGTACGTTTCACCCCGTTTTTCTCGATTCGCTTTAGAGAAAAATACGTTCTCCAATGCGCATAGCATCGACAACTGATAGGCGTTATTGAAATGTATTTGCATGAAATGAAAAGTTTAATAACTGCTGCGTTATTTCTATTAAACAAATCTGTTATTTGGTCCACTGCTGAGAATAGATGAGATACATGTTTCAAAATGTAGAACATTAGAGGATGCTTTGTAAATATCCCGTCTCCTCAAAGCATTGAAGAATATCCTATTTATTGAACTGAGATAGGTAAAGTGATATTTATATTCTCTTACACGTCGATATTGGTAGGCAATAACTAAATCGAGCAAGAAAGTACATTAAAATTATTTTGTGATACTAGTATATAATACATTGCTTTGCTATCAAAGTTAGCAAAGAAAAAGATGACGAAACGGTAGAATTTATTACAAGTGAGATCATTTTAAACTAAAATAAATCATTAAAGTAAAAAACAATGGAACAATGTCTTGGGTATTTATGCTACGATCGTGATGGTCAGTTCAATATGCATTCAAACATGGTTATGAAAGTGTATGTATTTTTGAACAATGATGTTAAAACTCCAAAGGACTGGTCTGTTAAAATTCAAGCGCGAGGGGGAGGGGGCACCTCTAAAGACCAGTCTAACCAATGGATCGTAATGTTCAGCCACGAGAAAATATCTCATAAAGGCCTGGTTTAACCAATAACTGGTAAAATCTACATCCAGTCAAAACCAGTGCGATGCTGTCGGCTAGTTAATTGTCCGTTTCAATCCCACCACTAGTCTTTGATAAGAACATATTTCGTGGTATATTGTGGTCATAAACATGTGGATATAATTGTTAGCAGTGATGGAAATGTTATTTTTATGTGTGGAAAGGCTTGTACCTATATGGAGGAACTTTTTTATAGCTTCACATATCACTCAATTCATAAATAAATACAGTCTATAAAATTACGTATCAGATATGCCAGGGATAACGTATACTACTAGGATTGAAATTAACCTGGAACTCGTTAGAAACAAATACGTACTTGTCATTTACACGGCCACATTTTGGAGTATGCCATGTTTAAGACCTTCAGTTAGAGGCAGAACTAATTGTTGATTGATTCACACACACACACACACACACACACACACACACACACACACATGCACACAAAATTTTAAACCTACACCAAAAAAACTAGTTGGTTTAATTCTGAGGGAGACAAAATACTGCATAAATTATATATATTGTATTAAATAAGTTATAGTCGTTGTGTATTACTTTTATGTTTACGATTTTTATTTCGCACCTACGTGTTTTATCCAAAGTATCGAGAAAGCCAATAATTATTTAGGCTTTATCTATGTGGAGCAATCTTTTTGACATTGTAAGACGTGATCCATCCTTAAGAGAATAAGTGAATCTAGATTTATAACATGTGAAACATGAACCACCCATATACTACATATATGGTGAGAAGAAATAGTGTAAGAATTATAAATAGTTGTTGTGCTCTAAAGATTTATTATCAACCAAGTATCTCGTTATGTACTGGTGGAGGGGTACCTGAAACTACATCATGTTGTGTCCAAGAAAGTTATCTGTTATGGAGTTCAAAGCAGTATCTTGTTTCGAAATGATAGTCACCTACTTTTGACTGCAACGGTTAACTTGTATTTCAAAGATCTCGATTGTATTTTGACCTTTACTATAAAATGTTCAGTGGGGTTAAATATTTTAGGATGGGAACAATACGAATTTCCTTAGTTTCCATATTTAATTTTATCTAATTTGTCAATGAGTTCTTACAATGCCAATAGTAATATTATTGTTTGAATCGAGCGTATTCTAGTATTTCACTCGTAACCAACTCCCAAACAACTCTGTGCATTTTGCTAAGTGTTTTATGTGGGATAGTGACGTGCCTATGTGGGAGTACGTTTTGACAGCTGTTGCGTGCTTAGGCTCGAATAAGCAGCAACATAGAAACAAGTGAAAATAACAAGCTTGTAAAAATTTAACAAACAATTTATTGAGTACAAATATTTTCATAAAAGACAATATTTAAACTTACGGTTTTAGAGAATCAAGTCCAAAAATTAATCCAAAAAGAATTCACAATATAATCCACTAGTGGAATTGCAAGAGTCCTGATAATAAAATGTCCTAATAGTTCCCGGTTCGAATCTTGACGATGTAATCCAATATGGACGACGATGTCACGTGATGAAGTCAGTTTTAGTTAATGAAATCTATGAGCACATATTCTTTTCCAGATAAATAATAAAATAATTCAGCTTGCTCCAAACGAATTGACACAATTTCCACTACACGGTAATTAAAAATAACTCAAAAAGAAGACACAACTTAATATTATAGAAGCCCAACTTCTACTAAATATCTCGCTCCAAAACATCACTTATATACCCGTTTTTACGTAAGCAAGAAAGTGGTCACGACCTTCCAGAATCTCTCAGAACAATCTCACGTTCAAAAAATCACGCAAACATCGTATGGCCCAACGAAATTAGAAAGATGTTTATACTTTACTCCATTTTGTCTTTGAAATCAACCAATCATTGTTAAAATAAAGCTCTAATGTCCTTGGAATCAACCAATCATTTTAGAAGTTTGTTTACACCCTGAAGTAAGGTCAGAAAATGAGGTTAATATCTGTTGTTTACTATGTAAAAGTACAGGTCATCCATTTCTAGAAAATTTCTCCCAACTAACGAATTTTAAACCCAAAATGTCAAATTTGAATCTGACAAACAAAATTAAATGATTTAAATCAAATATATGTAACACAGCCTTGCCTATCACATCATAAATAAATATTTGATTTCAACCTTTTTTCACAGGTAAAATATTTATAGTTAACTCAGGCGGATGCAGTTCATCAAATGAACTGCACTCTCGACAAAGACAATTAAATATCAATTGTTCTTGTAACAATTCGGAATTCTTCGAAAATAATTTTCAGTTAATTGGGTAATTATTGGTGTGAATTTGGATGTCATACCTTATGAACAAAAGTCGAGAAATGGCGCAAAGCTATCATCAATAGCATTCTAAAATGTGCACTTTAAAATTATCTTTCTTTCTAAAGTCATCGCACATGCCAGGAACTGGTTAAGATAATTGTGCACAACTGAATTGGTACCGTTATACCTGACAACAATCAGTAAAAACTAGTTTTATCCTAAATGCTTTTGACTTTCATCGAGTCTGTGTCATAGGCAATTACAAACAGGGACAAACAATAGACTCAAACGAAAGGAAGAAAGAACATAAAAACGTTACATTTATATAACTTTACCAAATTTTGCATCCAGGGAAAGTGTAATTTGCATGTGCACATAGCTTAGTATTCACATTAATGTAGTCTAGTATTCAGATTCGTCTTCGTAGTCTAGTACTCAGATTAATGTGTGTGTGTGTGTGTGTGTGTGTGTGTGTGTTTAGGATTTTTAACGTAGCTTAAACAATTTTTCAGTCATATCGCCACGATGTCTGCAGTGCGGCAGTTTATAAAGATGTATATCATGCAGCATGGTGTCCCAGCCAGTCACATTATTCGGACACCTGGATGACCAGTCCTAACACTAACCTCTTACTGCTGAGCGCCAAGCGAGGCAGCTGTTAGTACCATTTTTGTAAGTCATTGGTATGACTCAGCAGGGGATGGAACCCACGACCTCCCGCTTCCGCGGCGGACGCTCTAACCACTAGGCCACCGGAATGGTCGATTAATGTTTGTAGCGTAGTATTCATGTCAACGCTCGCAGTCTAACATTCAGAATAATGACGTCTACTAATCATAATGACCGCTTCGGTGGCCTAGTGTTAGACATCACTATAAACTGCCTCCTTGCAGGCATCGTAGTGAAATGACCGAAAAATTGTTAAAGCTACGTTAAAAATCCTAATCACACACACACACACACACACACACACACACACACATTAATCATAATAATGTTTGTAGTCATGTATTAAGATTAATGTAGTCTAATATTTAGATCAATCTTGTCGTCTAGTAATCAGATTAACGTAGTCTAGTATTCAGATTAATGTTTGTAGTCTGGTATTAGTAGACTCTTAACATTAATATATTTTAGTTTTCAGATTAATGTTCGAAGTCTAGTATTCAGATCAATGTAATCTAATATTGAGATCAATATTCGGGGACTCTTATTAACATTAATGTAGTTTAGTATTCAGATTAATGTTCGAAGTCTAGTATTCAGATTAATTTAGTCTGTTAACTATCTAATTTGTTGATTTATATGATCTTTTTTCTGTATATTTGGTATCCACGACTGAGATTAATATAATTTCAAAATTCTACACTGGACTCTTTAATTTTGCTTATTGTGCTAGGTACATGAAATCTGTGGTGAATTGGACAACAATCCTAGATCTTTGGAGATCAATTATGCTTGGTTGGTACTTTGAGTACCACGTAATCTGGTGTTGATGGATAGTCTTTGAAGTAATATGGTGTTGATGGCTAGTCTTTGAAGGATTAACTATGATTCCTTCGAAATTTCGATATCAACTTCAAAATTTTACAATATCGATGATCATGCTTCAAGGTAAATAGGTTAGCACTAACAAAATCGAGCTGTATATTTGCCCATGAAAAAAAAGGTTTTTGACGGAAGTTTTTCATGTACTGCCCATGCAAACAGAATTTTGGTTTGATAGTAACATATATCCCATCATTGTTAGCCTTTGCCTATCTGATAAAAATCATAGATATCCCAAATTTAATAGTACTAACACCGAATACAAAGGAGTTTTTGGTAAAGGAACTAATTTGACTTGAGTGAGATATAATGATCGAGGCGTTGTTTGCCAGTAACTGAGCTGCATTGTAGTAATCAGAATCTAGACATTCAAAAGACACGGATATCTAAAACATGTCTGCCGTCAGTGTGGCATTTTATGCAACATAACAGTCATGGAGATCTCTAGGAGAGTTGAAATTAACTTAGTTCCATACACTTTGTACATGTTCATACTCTTCTTGCGTTATATTCTCATATATCCAGTACTACATAATGATTCATGTAGTGGTATAACATCGTTAAATCTATCCAAGGAAGCAGAACGTTTAAAGGGATATCAATCCATAAAAAGAAACTCTAATGGGATATTAGGGAAAAGACCGCTTGCGTGTTGGAATTATGTATTCTTTATAATGGATGATAATGAAGCTGGCAACAGTGGTATAACACTAAAAAAATCTAGAAATTCTACCGTCTTGCTCCTTTGGTCGCTTAAAAAAGTCTGTCGAATTACAGAGATTTTTGGTTAAAAATTACAAAGATATTTGGTTTTAAAAAAAGGATTAAGACATGCAGCGTGAAGATTGTGGAACCTCTACTGGTCATTTGTGTCAGGGAGATTTATTCCTTTGTACGAAATGTGAACTGACAAGATTTCCTAGAGTGACGAGAAGCCCTGTAAGTATGGTGGCAGATTACCAACGACAGCGGTTAGCTGATAGCTCGTCAATAATGGTGAATGAACTTCTTTGTTTTGTACAAAACAAAACGAACACGTTGACATATGATTATATTGTGAAGCTGTGTGTTAATACATATTGTGACAGTGACGCTGAGACTGCAAAACGGACCCTTTTCTCAGTAGTACAAACAGTTGAGAGAATGATAAAGAGGAAAGGTATGGATAAATCTACAAATAATATGAAAGATATTTTGAATCTATTTCTGTCCACAGATCCAAATGACATACCTAGTTCTTGTGCTTTGGATCTTTCAAAGTTGCCACTGGTATCTTACAATTATGTGGACATGTCATTTTTATTGAAAGACATGGAAAATGTGAAACATTCGGTGGACATACTTAAGTCAGTACAGGCGGAGACGTTATGTGCAATGCAACGATTATGCAATCAAACCCAGCCATGTTCGACAGTCATAACATTACCTCCCCATGTTGACAAGTCGAACACAGTTCAGTCTGACTGTGAATTCATCTGCAATCAGAGGCTACAGTATACAAAATCTTGAGCTGAAAGGCCAACCACGTAGGTCAACGAGGAATAGTCCGGATCCCAGTCGTTCAAAAGAAAAAAAAAAACGTTACTAGTAGCGCGTGGAAGATGTACAATACACGGATTCAATCAACCAAGAGATTCAAGTTAGTGCAAATAAGATCTGCTCTGTTTTGTTGAATACAACTGCAGAAAGTCATGAGAATAATATATCTGATGATGGTGAATTAAACCACAGCACAACCGCATTAAAAATGTTTGCATGTTCAGAAGACACCAACGCTCAAGACGAGGATTTGGAAAAAGACAAACTTTTGCTAAAGTTGCAAGATCTCTGCGGAACAATGACCCCTCTGTGGCCGCATTTACACATAAAACATCGGGCATAAATATGCATCAACGACGGCTTAAGAAGTTTATGAATGTCCAATCCACACACCAGTTTCCAAGAAGGTGTGGAAGTGTAATAATAGGAAAGGCAGCTTCTTCAAATTTGCGTACAGTGTGTCCAATACGACAGCAATGCATATTCGTGACAAGACTTGCCCCCGAAACGCAGGAATCGGACATTTCTTCACATTTTGAGCATTACTCTGGAGTTAAGCCCACTCAGGTGTAAAAACTAAAAACGAAATTTAATACATATGCCAGCTTCAAAATCATATGCGATAACCCTACGTACAAAGCGATGATGAACGTAGTGAACTTTAAAACGAAACAAACTTACAGTTTTGTGAATTAAATCCAATTTGATCCTAATAGTTTTACCTCAAGTCAAGAAGTATAGTGTTCAAAATAATTTGATGTGTTGATGTGACAATATTCTTGGATAAGCTGACGTTGAAACAGTCTTGATGTATCACAATGTCCTTGAATGAATTCACAATGATCCCAAAGTAGTGATATAGTCCAAAATGTCAATGAGCGCTTCATAATTCCAATGAATAATTTTTAAATGATTCCTCTCAAATTTCATCAGAGCACAACTAAAAACTATGCTAGAACTGAACTAAAGGTAGGAACTGAATTAATTTTTTATACTTCAAATTTATTAAGAACGGAATCAAATGAACAGGATGTGGGTCATTTTTTCAATAAAATTCGTAACCAAGTTGTCTTTCTTGAACCCTTAAATTTTAAAATGCCATGTAAACATTCTTACAACGATCATGGACAAAAGTTAGACATGTAATAAGTTTTTTACATCTAACTGTCTTCTGTCAGGAACAAATGTTAAAACATTATATAATACACATAACCCAATCCAAAGGACCCAGCCTAATCAGATAGTGTGTGTGTGTGTGTGTGTGTGTGTGTGATTAGGCCTGGCCCCTGACCCTATGTGACATCGAAACGCGTTTTTAAAACAACCATTCTGAAACTAATAAATATACTTCAGTGTGTACTTCATTATATTGTACATCTTTATATAGTAAATTATATGGGCTTGTTTGTGGCTGTGCCAAATGTCATTATAAATAGGCGCTAGGGGTCTGTATATTCTGCCTTTTAACTGTGTTTTGTTTAACTATCTGAACTCGTTCTGCGGTTTCTCTTGTACAAAGGATTATTTTGCTAGTCGTATCCTTCATGGTTGTCAAATTTAATGTTGGAATAGAAATGTATATTATTTTGTGGAAACGATGGAATCTATTATTAGTATTTGTTGCGATCAAAATGTGTAATAAACTATGAAAATTTGTGACATTTATGAAAATAATTTTCTGTCCCTGAAATAACGTTATAAACTTATAAAAGCATTTTTGAAAAGAACTAATTATATCCATTTTTTTTTTTTTAAAATCAAGTACTGGGAACCTTGTCTGCATATCAGAAGGAACACTAAATTCTGACAGCTCTCATGATTTCTTACACGTGTCGTATGTAATGTCCCTGTTGAGTGCAATCTCACGCTTTCGATGTAGAATTAAGTATCGTTTATGCAATCTCTAAGTAAAGAACAAAAACACGTACATCAATTTTTGGTTCTAGACATCTTGATATGTTTAACAAACGTAAGATAATTCTTTACGGAAACCCGACCGCCGGATCTAGCGGGAATCTTAAGCAGTGGACCACAAATCGGTTGATCTTCAATTCGGGTACTCAAATTAAGACGCATTTGTCCACCTTCCACCCCGTTTCAATTTGCGTACGAATGCCATAATGTTAGAATGAAGGATTTATGACATCACTGGTGCAGAAGTTGGTAATAAAACGTGGTGCCTTTATCTCATCCTCTCCTTCACGTCTGGGATTGCTAGTTTTCTAAAACAATTTTTAAAAAAAACAACTTTATTATTTATTAAACAAGAACTATAAATAGATGTTGCACGTAATCGCACATTCTGAAGGTCCACATTCAACGATATATTTGTGCGAATTTTAATTTAAAAAAATGTGCTGTCAATGTAATTTGTAAACGGACTGTATAACAGATTGAATGCTGCAGATACAAGGGACCGGATTTAATTTCCTTGTAAGGAAATGGGTTTTTCTTTGAAACCGGTATACCTTTGTGTTTCATTTACCATAACATAATGTAATTATTTTATACAAATTAATATATTAGATGATACAATTTTTTTTATTTAAAGCAAAGACTTCTTTTTTTTTTTTGAAAGAATTCTTTTGGGGCCGGAAGTGTTTTCACAAAACAATTCCCGGCCCCAATCCCGAGTATTAAAATTGTCGGTTAATAACATCGTTCCTTTTGATATATGCAGATAAAGTTACGAGTGGTTGGTTGAAATCAAAATATGCGAATTTGCCCATAGGCTAAAAATCTAGCAATGCTTACCAAGGTGACAGGCTGAAATATAGCAATGCTGGCAGAAAGAAGTTGACAGTTCATAAGGCCAACGTGTATTTTCTATCTTTCCACAATTACATTAAAATTGAATGTTTTCGAAAGATCAGTACCAAATGAACCATCAACTTTTTAAAAAATATATACTACAGTCAGATGTATGTTTATAAGATTATGTTGGTGAAAAATTTGATACTATATAATAGTGTTGTTCCGATTATCGATTATAATCGATCATCAGTTGGTTGAGCAGATAATCGATTGTGAACTTCATAATCGATTGTGAAAAGGGAGACTACCTTTTAGGTGTGTGCAAAAGCACAAAGGTTAGTAAAACTCCCAGCCACAAAAAGTTGACCTGAAATTTATTAATTCCCTTCACAACTACAAATATGAAACCTTATGATTCATAATTAGGAACATATAGTCATTATTACATGGTCAAGTAATTAAATTGTAGAGTTAATACATTTAAACACGTTTTGTTGGTTTATTTCTGTCAAATTGCAACATCTTTTGTAGTATTTATAAACAATGACAAACAAGAAAAACATGTCCTTCTATACTTTAAATTATAGACACATAACATGTGAATGAAAGAATTTCGGGGGATTGTAGCAGTATTTCAATTACATATGACTGATCAGCCATAAAAGTTGCATTCATTTAACAAAGTTGTAGAACAAAAGTAACACAAATTAATATTATTGTCAGGCTAAAATATATATGTCATTAAAAGAGATTACTCCTGTACATTTATAAACATATTGAACTCTTGATCAAAGATATAACTGTTTAATAAAAATTAAAATTTGCTCTTAGTAACCAATTATGATCAGTTGGTTAAGGGGAACCGATTATTGATTATGAATTTCTGACCGATTCCCATCACTACTATATAAGTTAACATTGGTTTTCAGTTTTAAAGTATCAAAATTAATAAATCAAGGACTTGTTCTGGAATATAAGATGTCCACACTGATATTTATATGCTTTGGGTAGATGTCATACATTTTAGGACTCATAAAGGGCTAGAATTTTGTACATGGATATACCTCTTAAGCTCTGCCTCACCAGAAATCTCATTTGCTTTCAGGTACATGACACAATACCAAAGTTGCAGTATCTGATTTGTACATGACATTTGCATCTTTATTTAATTTATTTATTTGGAAAGATTATGCAATTGTCTTTTCATTTTTGTATAAAATTTTTTTTATAAAATTTAATTGGATTTGAAAGGAAAACCTTTGAGTTGACTGAAAATTTTGGTCATCAATCAATGCTACATGCACATTCCTTTTTTTAAACCACTTTGTGCCATATCTATATTTAACAGAAGAATTAAACTTATATTGATATATTCTACGTGTATCCATTGTTTTCATGTGATGTCACAAACGTGTACTTCCATATCTGCCATTTTGATTCCCTAGCCACAAAAACCAGCATCTAACAACTTTGTTCATACCACATATTTATGAAGGCAAGTCTCATTTTGTGTGCAAGGATATAATATCACATTTTGTGGTGCATATCAACCATGTGAGATGAAATACATGACATTTCTTCCTTTTTCTTCAAGTAAAACATTGAAATTTCAACCATCTTTGTTATTCTTTCATGAACAAATGGATACACAAACAGGTAGAAACATGTAATGATTTTCAATTTACATGGGCTGAAATTAATCATTTGAATATTGTTCAAGCTATAAAGCCAAATGTTAATATATATTTGCATATTTTTCAAAGTATTTCAAGAATAATTGGTTTTAACATTTGGTATAAAGTGATGCTCAATTAGTCAAATGTTTTGTTTTACTACACTAAATTTCTGACATTAAGTTTCATCCTATGTTCATAATTTCCACCACAAATACAATATTTGACCATACTTATTAAAACGAGTTTGTCAGCTGTCTTTGGCACATGCACATGCTTGCGAAAAGAATTTGTACACAAAAGGTCTGGCATAATACACATGCTACAAAATTTTATTTCCGTAACTGTATTGTATCCTGAGGATACTTGTCTGGAAATACTCTTTCAAGGTGACAAGCTTAGAGACATCACACAATTTTTTTTTTATATAAAAAGAAGATATTGTCTATGAAAAAAATAACTTCCTTTATTTTTTTATGGCAATTTCTTCAATTATGGTTCAACTTCACTCTTCTGTCTTTTGATATAAGCCAGGTAAATTGCAGTTTTATTTTTATTTTCTTGCTATAGGGACACATAATTTAAAGTATAATCTATGTATCATTTCAAATAAGTAAATATCCTAATCAACAATTAAATCAGATTATCTTTAATATACATGTATGTGATGACTCATCTTGAAAAAGATTTGTTAGGGACTCAAAATGGCAGTTCAAGATACATGCTCATTGCATTGTGGGTGGGTATTAGTGTTAACAATCATAATGTCTGAAAAAAAATATTATTAGAGTAATGATGTTATGTTTACTTGAATACTTTTTTACTTTATGTTTTTTGCCATTTAAAAAAAGTAACTCAGATTTGGACATGATTTTGAATCTATTTGATTTCACATTATTGATTAAATTTCAAATGCATATACGGTAAAACATGTCTTGAAAGACCACCCCTTCTGCCACAAAATAATGGTCACTCAAGACAGGTTGTCTTTCATAACAGGTCATAACACTATATAATGAATAAATCTGTGCATGGAGATTCTGGTCTCTCAAAACAGGTGGTCTCTCATAGCAGTGGTCTCTCAAGACAGGTTTTACTGTAGTAGTTAGAAATATAATAGAAAGGATTTAAATTTCATGCATTTTAATTTAAAATTGTTATCTTCTAAAAGAATGAAGAAAAATCCTTGCATCTCTCAGAACAACAATTTTTCTTTTACAAATCTTTTCCATAGGATAAACAAAGGCCATTTGAATAGCCCCATGGAATATATACCCTGTTGTTCCTTTGTTGGTTCTTAGAATTCAAGTGCTAAATCAGTGACAGGGGGCCTAAGTTGCATATCAGAATGGTGTCCAACACAGGCATAGAATGGGCTCAGATATCAATGGCTTTATTTCTAGTACCAGGGTAAATGAAATTGATTACTTAGTCAAAATTAGAAGCCCTGTATTTTCAATATACTGTGAGTTGGTTCTTGGATTTCATGTGCTAAATCAGTGACAGGGGGC
The DNA here is from genome assembly GCA_029339505.1 of Unio delphinus. Lineage (NCBI taxonomy): Eukaryota > Metazoa > Mollusca > Bivalvia > Unionida > Unionidae > Unio > Unio delphinus. The sequence goes on from JAQISU010000098.1 coordinate 12,702,216, forward strand.
CTAATTTGCAAATCAGCATGGAGTGCCAATACTAGTCTGTCACAGGGCCTGGTGTGTTTGGTAGAATCTTTGGTTCTTATGGTTCAGTCATAGCCTGGGCTTGGTAGGAAGTTTCCAAACCTCCTGTATGCTAGTCCCAGCTTTTCAGGTGGTCTTTGTGTGAGAGCTTGAAGTGAAGGGGTTGGTTTAAAAGTGGGTAGGAGCTCAGGGGTTCGAATTAGGATGGAGTTTTGGACCCTGGTGGAATCATCAGTGCTAATTTGAAACTATACAGATGATTTTTTTCATGACTGAACCTATGCAGCACCTCAACATTGAGAAGATTATTCGGTACATCCTTCCATGATCACAAACTTTAAAATTCTCAGTGTTACATATTTTATAAAGATAATTTAAAGAAGACATTGACAAAAAGGGTGTTGAGCATTTTTATTAGATCAGCGTGATACTGGTGGTATGTCAGTAGGCATAAATTGTAATAATCGTATTGGTGGTGTTTCATGGGGAACAGACAAATTAGAAAAGCATGCCTCTTTAAGATTTCCAGTTTTGAATTATTTTCATTATTATCGTAAAAATTGTAATGTCTGTAATCAATTATGTAACTGTTTGTTTCCTTGTTCCTCAATTTTTCAGGGGTTTTCCCAGGTTTTAAAATGAATTTCCTAGAGACAAGAGGGCATGTGGAACATGATGACAAGTGGCTGGTGTATGATCCACAACTGAGCAGATCTTTATGCATTGGATGCATTGTTGAGAGTTTGGATAACCCAGATCTCTTGACCATTTGTAAGAAGCCTGCACTGTCTGAACTGTTGAGATTACTTGTTAACCATGGATCACAACTGGTGGCTCTTCTTAGCCATGAGGAGGAGATAGTGTGGCATCTTTTGAATGTCCTAACAGGTAACTTGCACCTTAATAGATTTAGGCTGAAGTCATACTGCTTCATAATTAGAGTATAGGAAAGCTCGGGGATTTGAAGCTCGTGCAAGCTCGAGCTTGAGCTCGATAATGTTTTCAAGCTTTTGAGCTTGAGTAGTGATGAATGCTAAGCAGATGGCGATGCATTGTTTAAGTGTTTCCTTTTGGACATGAAATTGTCTGCTTACATTCATTACAAGCTGCGAAATTATCCTTTTCACGCTTGTTAAAATAAGTCCAAACAGCCGATTTCTTATTTTTTGACATTGTTATTGCTTTATAAATAAAATATAAGTAAAAATTAACAAACAAAGAGCAGATACAATATGAAAAATCGCTGATAACACGTTTATGTTATTTGAACTGTTTAAAAATCAGTTTAAAAGAAATCCATCGGGCGTCAGTTGTGTGCCTACTGCCCCTCCAGCACCATTCATCGTCAGGCCAAACACTTGAGAAGTTCACTGGTTCTCTCCCTTGCAGAAGTTGAAAAAAACCCTTCTCCCCGTCAGCCGCAATCATAATAGTCTGAATTATTATTCTAGGAGCCCCCAGCGATGACCGTTGCAAGGCAATGACTGCCCACTGGTCAACCAACACATGGGGAAGCGTAGGCTGTGTGAATCTGTAAAGCCGCTCATTCCTACAGTCAATTAATTATCGCACAGGTTTATCTGGTTCGATAATATGAAAAAGCTGAAATTTTTTCTAAGCATAAGGTCGAAGCTCATTGAGCTTCGGCCTTGAGCTTCGAGCCCCCGAAAATTCTCCAAAGTACTCGAGCTTGAGCCAAGGCTTGTCCCAAACTCTATTCATTATGTCTTTTAAACAGTAATCTGTCTTCAGATTTAAAATTATTTTGAACCTCTTTTATTGACAAACATGGACAATTGACATGGCTTTTACAACCTTGAAATACCTTTGAATTTGATTTGAGAGTTAACCTTGAAAACTATTTTATTTTTGTGGAAAAACACATTGAATTTATTGGAAGTAATGCAATACATTAAAACTAACAGATATTTTTTAATGTTAAACAATTGTGTTAGCCTGATTGCCTGTATTGAAGACATATGTTTGGAAGTAGTGGAATTTTACTTGTAGCAAGTTTATTAAGCTGGTGAAATTACCCCCCCCCCCCCCTTCCAAAACAAGCAAAATAAAAACAGTGGAGAAATAGCCCAATCATAAAAAAGATAAACAATCTGGCAAGAATCTATACAAAACATTTAAACTGCCTAATTATGACTCACATCACTGGATATAACCAACTTTGTTACTGGTTATTAAGATGTTTGACTTCTTCACACTGTTATGACTAAGTGGTTGTACTAAATAACAGAAAAACGTGAAAACCAACAAATTTAGTAAAATTCAACAAATAAATTTTTTTCCCTGTATACAAAAGGAAAATTTAAAAGAAACTTAACAGTATTGTAAATTAAATCCCAAGTAGTTTTAAAGTTCAATCACAAGTTGAAAAGTATAGTATTTAGAATTAATTCCAGTCGTGTTGTATTTGAATATGTTGATGTGCCAATAATCTTAAATGTGTAGTTGTAACAACAGTCTTGATGTACCACAGTGAGATAATTCAAAATGTCATTGAATGAATTCACAATTATTAAAAAATGAGGGTATATTTCTAAAGGTAATGAGCACAATGTAGTTCCAGCCAGTAATTTAAATAAATTTCTCGCAAATTAAAACTGAACAGAAATAAAACACTAATTCTACCTGACAGATGTTACACAGGAATGAATAATTTTGATGTAAGCAACGTTATGTAGTTCCCATTTTCTGAAAACATCTCAATGGACATTTTCATCAAATTTGTATTAAAGAAAAGATGGGGTTTGTTTACATAAATTTTAGTAGCCATCCTGTCTGAAATGAGGTAAACCATCAGTGGTTTTTTCCTCAGTTTTCCCAGGTTCTTCCTCCACCATTTATACTGTCCACCATGTATAGCTTATCTTGTGCTGAAAAATGGTGTTAAACCCAACAACACTTTCACAGCTTTTACTTGGGTAGTACTGTATTTATTATATATATTGGGACACCTTAAATTAATTGTTAAAGTACTTTTTTGAGGATACATTGTTTTTTTAAGTCCTAAGTTGTGGGCACCTTTTAAATCATTTGAAAATTACATGTTAGAAAATGCACCCCAACTGAATTTTTTATATAAAACTATGTACTTGAGATAAAACTCTTTAATCCACTGCAGCATTATCTCACAAATACAACCCTTCTCCTGCACATGTACAATCAGTTCTTTGGTGCATGAGTAATTAACTTTCTCATGCCATGACAAATTATTATTAGAGACAACACATCATCTGAAATGGAAACTGCAAGGACTCAAATCAGAATTTTTTCAAATCTGCAACAGTCTCATTCTTATACTTTTGACCCCATGTTATCATCAGTCATCCAGGAATGTGATCAAAGTACACTACAGTTTCATCGATGTTAATTATCATATTGTCAGCGAAATCATCTGCTTCTCATTTGGCCTTTATGAATTCATTACATTTTATTTTCTCCAAATCTTCTGACCAATGCTGGGTCATCAAAGTCTGTGCATGAAGCACTAGGGCAAAACCGATTAGCATTTTTCTACTGATTTCCGATTCCAGTTTTTGGGCAAGAAATTTTTCCAATTCTGGATACGATTCAATTAATCGGAAATGCTAAATCCATATTTTTTTTTCTAAAAAATTTCATCTTCCGTTTCCGGGTTTCTGGTATCTGGTTTTGCCGTGTCTAGCATGTTACTTAGTACTTTACCATATCCAGCTTCATTTCTGGTTTTCACCCGACAGTTCAAATAGATTGTCTCACAGCGTGGTTGTATTGACCATATTGGACTTTTCTCAATTCTTATTTAACTTTATTAACGCACTGTCGAATGACACGCAGTGTTAGACATGGTGCTATAGAAATTCAACTTTATTATTTTTATTATCCGAATCAGTCGTTCCTGCCTTGTCTGACTCCGATTAATCGGAAGTTCATACTCTCCGGTGGAATCTGATTTCCGGATCAAAAGTCGGTTATGCCCTATGAAGCACTATATTGTCACTTCAACAATTGTTCCATTGTCTCAATTTATTTTCAAAGGAACAAAATTTAGCTTCCATATCTCAGCCATTTTTGTATATTCAACAAAAATAATGGGCACACTTAAAAGAATCCATAGTTAGCTTCTGAGGTTAGCTTGCTTTGCAACCTCTGTATTTATGTCCTTTGACAAAAACTGGCTTCAGATTACCCAGAGTTGGCTTCCAAGATCAGCATGCTTTGTGTTAAGAATAAACCTTTGTCTTTGATGTGTCTTGTTGGTAAGTTCAGAGGAGTTTACTGCTTTCTTGTCAGTTGTGTGTATTCACCACCAAAGGCTTCTGTGTAAAATAGTTGCCAGACACCTACACTCTGGGAATCGTCAATCCTATAGTACTTATACCACTGACTGATGCACAATGCCCTACAAGATCTTTCCATCTGCTGGTCATCACTGACCTAGCTAGGACCAATTGCAGATTTAGAGAAATCTCATACAGTACCTTATCATGATTTTGATTGCATGTGAATGAACAAGTTCATAATCCATTTGACAAAATGGACAATCCTATTTCTTGTTGGTGCTTCAAGGCGGACCATGTTGGCTTGCTGATACCTTATGCTTCTGGGAACCTTGAACTACAAGGCAGACCTGGTTACCTTTTGTAGACTTCATTTGTGTCCTGTCCAGTTTCTTCTGCTAGTAAACTGGAGATTGTACAAGGATCATCTCTCACTTTGGTTCTCTCTTGGGTCTAATTTTTATCACCATTTGACTTGATGGTCGAATCAAAACCAGTTTTGGACGGGAGTCCCAATTCGCACTCCCAGGCCTCACTTACCACTGTATTAAATTTGAGTTGGGTTTTTACCTGAAGCCAGAAGAGCTAATTCTTCAGGACAGAATGTCCCAGGAAGAAGCTACACTCTACATAAACAACTTGTGAATGCAGGCAGTTTTACTAGCCGTACAGGAGTGGTAATTTTTGGATGACCATTGACCACATGTTGGTTGTAGCATACCTCAGGAGACGGAGATACAAGTACCCATTCTCTTTGCATGAAGTTTTGAACCTGTTGAAGGATCAAGCTAGTGTTGTTCCGATTATCGATTATATTCGATCATCAGTTGGTTGAGCAATTCAATTAGATAATCGATTGTGAAACTCCATAATCGATTGTGTGCAAAGGGAGACTACTTTTATGTGTATGCAAAGCACAAAGGTTAGTAAAACTCCCAGCCACTAAAGTTGACCTGAAATTTATTATTCCCTTCACAACTACAAATAAAAAAACGTATGATTCATAATTAGGAATATATAGTTATTATTATATGGTCAAGTTGTTAAATTGTTGAGTTAATAAATTTAAACACATTTTGTTGATTTGTTTCAGTTAAATTGCAGCATCTTTTGTAGTATTTATAAACAATGACAAACAAGAAAATCATGTCCTTCTATACTTTAAATTATAGACACATCACATATGAATGAAAGAATTTCGGGGGATTGTAGCAGTATTTCAGTGATATATGACTGATCAGCCATAAAAAGTTGCATTCATTTAACAAAGTTATAGAACAAAAGTAACACACAAGGTAATATTATTGTCAAGTTAAAGAATACATGTCAGTAAAAGAGATTACTCTTGTACATTTATAAACATATTGAACTCTTGATCAAAGATATAACTAACAAAAATTAAAATTTGCTCTTAGTAACCGATTACAATCGATGATCAGTTGGTAAAGGGGAACCGATTATCGATTATGAATTTCTGACCGATTCCCATCACTAGATCAAGCTTCTTTCCTGCCATATTCTTGGAAAAAGAAATATCTGGGTGGACAGCCAGTGCAAAAGAGCTGTGTGGTCCAGGAGATAGCAGTCATATTTTCAACTGTAGAGGAGACCTCTGGTAGACTTGTTTGCATGAGACTGGACAAAAAAGCTCTCCAATTACATCTCATTCCAGGATCATTGGGCATGTGCAGTGGATGCTTTCAGTCTAAACTGATGATTCAATTGTATGCTGATGACACCCAAATATACAAGTCTAGCCACTCAACTGAAGTTGATGCTACCATCCATGGAGTAGAGAAGTGCATTTCGGATGTGAAATCATGGATGACATGTAACAAGCTGCAGATGAATGATGATAAAACTGAGGTCATTCTGATCACAACACAAAGACTTTCTCATCCACATCCTTTACCTCAGACAATAAATATCAGCAACACCAACATTAAATTCTCACAGTCAGTACGGAATCTAGGTGTTACTCTAGACAGTACTCTCACATTGCACCAACATGTCATGAACATCTGCAAGGCTGCATATCTTGAATTGAGATGCATCAGATCCATTCGTAAATATCTTTTTGTTGATGCCACTAAAACACTTGTATGTTCATTAGTACTTTCAAGACTGGACTATTGTAACTCAATTCTGTCTGGTTCATCACAATATTTACTCCAGAAACTTCAAAAAGTTCAAAACACAGCTGCACGGGTCATCTTTAGAGTACCTCGATCAGAGCACACCTCACCACTGCTCTATACCCTACACTGGCTATCAATTCGATATAGAATCAAACACAAAATTTGTTCTCTGTGCTATATTTCAATGACAGACTCCAGTCCAACATACCTATCCAGCCTCACCCATGTGTATACACCAGCTATATCCTTACGCTCTTCTTCTGATAATCGTATACTCATTGTTCCCAAGGTGAAAACAAAGTCATATGGACAACGTTCGTTTGCATACCAGGGCTTGGCGATGTGGAATGAATTGCCCATTGAAATTAGACACAATGACACAGTGGTCCCTTTTAAGAGTGCTCTCAAGACTCACCTGTTTCGACTTCAGGGACAAACTTAGCGACCTAATCATGATTTGTATCTTATATGTTTTCAGTATGTTTTTATGTTTTCCAATTTCATTGTTTTTGTCATTTGTTGTTCTGTAGTGTAGTCCATATCATTATTGATGATGTAAAGCACTTAGAGCTTCGAAAGAATAGGCGTTATACAAAGTCCTCATTATTATTATTATTATTATTATTATTCAGCTGTTCATTTTCAACATCCCACCCATTAGACTGATTCAGTAGGTGATTTGTCAAGTCAGGGCTTTGTCAAGTCACTGCTTAGCTTATTTTGTTATCTCATCTGACATAGCCCAGATGGTTGTTGTTCATTTATCATGACCTTTTAGTAGTGGATGAGTCTAGGAAATTACCTCGGAGGAGGGACTTGCATGGGTCTCTGAGGAGGGACTTGCAGTCACACCCGTACGAAATAAACCAACTGGCCAAGGCACGGATTTGTCACGGATTCTGGTTATTAAATGCCGTCTATTTGAAATCCCACTCTTATATTAAAAACCTTAGAAAAATCCACACGGAAACAAGAAATCCACACGGCTAAGAGGTGGGTTATTGAGTGAAATATTTAAATTAGCCCGTACGGGTTTTCAAAACCTGTGTCTTTAACACGGATTCACTTTGGACATGGATTCCGTGTGAACACAGGATTTTCTTGCAGACACGGGTTCTAATGGTGCAGATACGGGTTCTGGCACAGACACGGGTTCTTTCCATACAGACACGGGTTCTAATGGTGCAGATACGGGTTCTGGCGCAGACACGGGTTCTTCCCATACAGGCACGGGTTCTTGGTGCAGACATGGGTTCTTCCCATACAGACACGGGTTTCTGTAGCTGGCATAATAGGGTTGAAAAGTTGGCCTTTGTTTTTAACATGATGCCATTGTTACGTAACAATGAAAGTTAACAATATCATATAACTAAGTACATTTGATCTTTAAAGGATATATTCAGCTATATTCAATCTCTAAGGAAAGTATCAGGGAAATGAATTATCCCAGAAGTATATGCAATATTTATTTAATTTTTTTAAACGTATTAACAAAAATTAACTGAACACAAAAATAGTCCAATATTATTGTTTCTGCACACTTTTCTTCACTAGCTTTCTTGCATAGCTAACTCTTTCTGTTACTGCCTCATTTATTTCTGTATCGTCAGGGGCCTTCAAGTTGTTAGTTTTGCACCAACATCGTACATATTCTGAAAAAAGAATATTAAATATATTAATAATCAATAAAATATTACTATATCAATAATAAATGTTCAGTTTATATATATATATATATATAAATATATATATATATATATATATATATATATATATATATATATATATATATATATATATATATTGTTTTTAAGCTTGATGGTCATTATACAAAATCAAACTGATTCGTAATGCTATTTTTTTCTGTATTTTTGTTCTTAACTTTTGTTTTAAATCAATTACATTGTATGCAATGTGGAAATCTTTCTAACCAGAGTTAATCAGTGTTGTTTAATCAATGATACAAGTGCTTTTGAAAACAGTTATCATTAATATAGAAAGAAATCTATCTTTCAAGGTTGACATTTTTTCTTTGTCCAAGACAGGCCTAAGATTATCCTTTCTTGCCAGCAATCTCTGTCCTCTGGACTGGGCCATCTCTTCATTGGTAAATATTCCTGGCATTAATTTCATGGTCAGTGTATAGGCTGGTCCAGATGATTTTATGGACAGCCTCACTGCCATGGCAACAACCACTTTATCAATTGTCACAGATCTGTTGCCAATGAGTTTACTTGTCTGAAAAGTATTCCAATTAAATAAAATCATAGTTCCAGATAAGACTTGTGCTTAAAATGACTCTCATGTATTAGACGTTTTGATCACAATAGCAACAAATAAGGGAAACATAAATTATAATAAAAATTGATATTAAGGAGCATGTGAATATTTATATTACATTCATGTGTTAAGGGGATGCAAGGGACTCATCTCCACTTATTGTGAAGTCGTCTTTGGATGTATTTTAGATTAAAATATGATTTGTATTGATTGTCACACAGTTGAAAGGTCAGTACTGAGAAATATATGTAGAGAACATATAGTCAAATTATTTGTGGTCTATGTCCCTATAGCAACCGGAATCCGGATACATAAGTAACTAATAATAAGCTAGAATCAAATCACTGCGGATTGCATTTCCGGAAATATCTGAATACGAGCCATGCCTAGAAAAACTTCCCTAAATATTAAAATCTCCTCGCGATCGATTTGTGTGTGTGTGTGTGTGTGTGTGTGTGTGTGTGTGTTGTATTTCTATTTAAATTTTTCGTAAATTTGTATTACTTAATTCGGATTGATATACAGCTCTATGCAGAGTTCTTAAATCGTAACTTCGCGAAGTCGTTATAAAATACGTGCATGCACGATTTCTATTAGTGATATGTCGTCACAATTATTTAAGATACGGTAATTTACTGTCTTTAATTCAACAAAAGGATGACAGTGACAACAGGTTTTATTAATTACTAAATATGATTTGCTAACATTGAAAACGTGCATGCTCTATACATCAGCAACCATTTATTTCTAGTTAAACTGTGATGTAATTATTTAAATTAAATCTGATAAGCATGGTTTAAAATCGAAGATGTATTCAAAACTAGTAATTATACTTACCCCCAATTTGTATGATGGTACCATGAAACAGTTTTTTGCCCCATTTCATTTCTACTTGTTCTCTTGGTTTCCATTCATGAAGAATGCATCGGTTTTGTCTGCTCTACCCACAACACTAAGGGAACTGTCCTCAGTAAAATAAATACACGCAAACATATCTTTTAAATGTTAAAAATAAAACTAATGCAACCTAGATGAAACTAACTCTTGAAATGGCGACCGGCGGTAAATTCTCAGCTTCTCACTGGCCACGATGCACATGTGTAATAGAAGGCTCTTCAAGGGGAAATGATTCGAAAACTTTATATAATTTTAATTAATTAGTCTGCAACAGAGATGCATCTCTCGATATACATTTAAAATAAAAACGTATTGTCAACAAATGATAAAGCTGTTCATGTTAGCAATCATGCTGGTTTTTATTTATTAAAAAAATAGCAATATTTAATTCCCCCCTCGACCTCTCAGTGAAGCTGACCATGCAAAAGTCACGTGTGTAACCCGATACTTCAGTTTGTTTGTAACTGTGACCGTCTTTATCAGTTACATTTCGTCGTTGTTCTGTGTAAGATTATAAGTAATCAGTGTCTACAATAAAATGGACCATACAGAAAATCAAAAGACCGCTAAAACAAGACGTGGTCTATACGGGAAAAAGAAATTAAACGAGGGCACTGTAGAAATTCCAGATAAAATAAGAAAAGAATACGAAGAGGAACTAATGGCAATTCTACCATGTACCGACAACAAAACTGCTGAACATGTAAGTCTGCATTGTTAATTCCGGAAAATCATAATGGAATATCAAGATTTTACTTGTATACGTCGATCTAAACTGGTTGTATTAGAAAGCGATTCTTATTAGCCAGCTGGTAGTTCCAGGAATTTAGAAAAGTTTGCGTGTGTGTGTGTGTGATGGAGGGGGGTAGAAAAGTGGGTGCATGGCTTACATTTGTTACCATTTTGATTAAGGGGAGGGGGGGCATGCGACACGACATCCACCAGACTCTCGGGTTCCAACAAAATGAAATCCAATTGAGACACATGAGTAATTTATCAACAGGCATTAACATGAGTGACCTATATTTAAGGAATATTATAAATTGTGAAAATTTTATTTTATAAAGGTGTCAACTTTTCAGTTGACAGTTTCGAAACAAAATTGGGCAAATAAAAACCAAGGATGCTTTAATATTCTACAAACTTAAACATCCAGACCTCCCATCACTATTCTAGAATGTTTAAACTAAAAAAATTTTTTTTTAAAGATTGCTCTTTTAAATTGTCTCATTTTTTCCCTCAATTGCAATCCAAATTGTTGGCCTAAATACATTCTCTTACTTCATTTTTCATTTAAGGTTTTATTAAGAAAAATCTTTCTATTTTGCAGGCCACAAATGATACTGTGAATTTTGACAATTCTCACTCAGAGACAATTACTAAATGTTTCAAGTGTGAAATAGAAATGGAAAGTATACAAAATGTATCTACAAGTACAAGTTCAAGCTCACTCACATTGACTCAGAAATTTGTGATCCAGAAATAACAGAATTTACATCGATTCAGTTAGAATCTGACTATGAGTTGGAGGACTAGAATTTTACACTTTTTGAAGACGAACCTCAGCTTGCAAGTGATTGTCTAGATAGCAGTAGTGATGATGATATAGATTCAAAACCACTTTATGAAGGATCTTCAGTGACAACAGGAGCATTGTTATTTCTAGCTTTATTTACATCTAAACATAACAGGAGATGGAATACAACAACTTTTGAATATAATTTCATTAATATTGCCTCAGTCTTAGTTGTCATGCATTCAAAAACTACCGGTACTTCAAAAACTTGAGGAATAATAATAATAATATAATAATAATAATGCTTTATTTATAGAGGGTGACTCATTAGTCAAGGACTATTCTCCCTTGAGGCCCTCTTAATGAATGTATAACAAATGCACATTGTGTGAAGAAGCAATAATTAGTGCTTATATTAGCATGTTTCGTATTAAAATACTAAATTCCATTATCTGTTAGAAACACATGCATGCTCCTGATATCTCTTCTTAAATACTCTAATATTTTCAGCCGATTTTACATGTAATGGAAGCTTATTCCACAGAACTGTTCCAGAGTATTGAAAACTCTTTTTGAATTGCTCTGTTCTTGGTTTTGGTACTAGAAGGTTTCCATGTGAGATTGATCTCAACTGGTATTGTGTTGAAAAAGGCCTGAATAAGTCCTGAAGATACTCTGGTGCAGTTCCATGTAGACATTTATATAAAAGAACTGCCTTGTGAAAATCTATCCTGTCATATATTGTGAACCATTTGAGTTCTGTAAATAATGCTTTTGAGGGATGGTCAACAGATGTATCTAAAATTACACGTGCTGCTCGTTTCTGGAGTTTATAAATCCTGTCAAGCTCAGATTTAGCACAGTTTCCCCATACATTAGAACAGTAATCCATTGTTGGAAGAATATACGTCTTGTGGTATAGTTTGCGAGTTTCCATAGGTAAATATTTCTTGATTCTGCTGAGAAGGGCAATTTTGGATGACAGTGTTTTACAAAGCTTATCAATATGGTCATTCCATAATAAATTATTATCTATGGACACACCTACAAGCCTTTCATGATTAACATTTTCTAATGGATGATTATTTATTGCAAGTGATAGTTTTGGGTTCCCTGACTTGTGTAGCTTTTGTGTTGTCCCCAGAATCATACATTTTGTTTTACCTTCATTAATTACCATCCTATTATGATGTGCCCAGTTTTGGACTCAAGTTTTGGAATCAATTAATAAAGCATTTTTATTGTCCGACTTGTTTAGGTATTGTTGGAAATTCTGAGAAAAAAAATCATGCACATATACATTATGTAAGCAAGTCTTTAAAATTGGTTAAGATTGATAAAGTTTTGTAATAACCAATTTTCTCAATAATGCCTTTTGAAAACTTAAATTATGTGTAATAATATGGGATACAAAAATGTTAAAATATACATATAATCTTAGATAAATGTACATGTACAGTATGTGTATCATAACAAGCAAGTTGCAATGAAGAATTGTTTTTTTTTTAATTGAAAATATTGAAAAAATAATACAATCATTGTAGCTCTGTTAAATTAAATTCAACAGTATTTTTTTTTTTTTTTTTTTTTTTTATTGAAAATATTGAAAAAAAAAAAAAAAAAAAAAAATAATACAATCATTGTAGCTCTGTTAAATTAAATTCAACAGTATTTGAAAAGAATAAACTGTTACATTTTTTCCTCTGTATTTTTTTTCTTCTTTTCAAATGCATCTGCGTATGGTATATTTTTTTACAATTTGTTTAAAGACTTTGTTGGAAATCAAGCTGCAACTTATAATCTGACTGCAAAGATTTTAAAACCCATGTTATCATTGTACTAATCAATGCTGCGTGGGTTCGAGTCTAAGATTCGGCTAATGTAGTTAAGTGAGAAAGCTTGCCAGTAGCTTCTCGTGGGTCGGTGGTTCTTTCCGGGGTTTTTCCGGTTTCTTCCTCCACCACTAATACTGGCCGCCATGTATAGCCTATATATTGTGCTGAAAAATGGCGTTAAACCATAAAAACAAAACAAACTAATCAATGCATAAAGCATTAGACCTTCAAAATTCTAAGTTAAAAATCCGTCTCCCTTCTTTTCTGCAAGTTTTCTAAGTTCACATTTCCGTGTCATGAGCAGTATTTCTACACAAGTGGCGGATTCCTGTTCATGGTGAAGTACCAGGAATCCGTGCTTAAATTACGTGTCCTGCTCATGCACAACCGGGTTTTTGAATTTTTCTTACAAATCTACACGGATTTCTTGTCAAAGCCGTGCCATAGCCAGGCGGATTCCTGTTCATGATTTCGTACGGGCAGCATATGGGTCTCTGATCACACTGGTCCACAGATTCTCAGTGTTCACTCTTGGCTCATTTCAAGTGATCAAGGTCCTACAACCTACTGTTTAATTATATCTTGTGTGGAGCCCATACACAAAAAGAACATCCAAGAGTAAAAGCATAGCAGCTTGTTTGCTAAAAACATTGCTCCTAACAAAATGATGTGGAGAAAAACCAAGTTTGGTTGATGCTCCATTTAACCCTTTAGATACAACTGCTGTATTTTTGAGTTACCAGTAAATAACTTCATCTCCACTGTTGCTTATATTCATTATTGATGAAATTTTTTTGTTCCCCACTGATGCATGTATGTGCTTAGTCTAGAACTACTTGAAATTACAGTGCTTCATGTATTCATATATGACTGTTATGTTGATTGAAAACTGAATAGTTGAAAGTACAGACATTTACATATTTTTTATTATCATAACCATTGTGAGAACAGTTTACTTAACATCTTGATACAAGTTTAAAACATAGTATTTGAATTTAGATTCAAACAAGGGTACACTTTATAGAGACATGTAGATGAAGTTTTTAAAATGGATTCCAATTCAGTTATTAATCAGTTTGAAGGGTTTAAAAGAAGCAACATACATGTAATGTAATTGATTAGGCTGAAGAATTGGCTTAGACTTTGATGTTAGTCCTGGTTTAACACCAGATATATGTGATTTTGGATCAGATCAGGAGGAGACCATAGTCCCACCTGTACAATGGTGTGTGGATGAGATTGATCATTTTGATTGTCATGTTGCTTCAACTACTAAGCTTGTACTGCTTAGCAACAGAAAGAAATTTTGGCTATTTTTTTTTTTGTGCTGAGTGTCTGATGTGAAAACCTGTTAAAGAAATTAATACTCATGCCAAGAAATTTTTTTGGGGTGGAAGCAAGACCCGAAGTGGTGTGATACCAGCATTATGGAGATGTTGCCATCTCTTAAAATCAGATCCACAGATTCTTCATTGATCATGTTGTACAAAATCGTACATAAACTTGTGGCAATTCCCGCAACACTTTATAACTGACTAGAATGACAGAACACAAGCACCTTCTTTCACTTTTTGTCCTCACTATTCTCTTTCAGATAAGGAGAATGGCACATAATCCTTCCTTCACAATGTAATTTAAACTTCAGCAATCATATTTGTCATATCACAGTTAGAGCTCTGAATTAATGGAAGTAAATAAAATTCCAAAAGTTCTCAACAGAGTTCCTTTCTTCACATGGTTTTATTAAAGATTGTAAAATTGCTCATTCAATATATGGTTAGAGAAATTGGTGGTAGTGGTTTAAATCTTTGGTGTGATGTTTGTTTTGGTCTTTACACATTTAAATGACAACATGGCATATTGTCTTTTTACTTTGTAAAATAGTGCCCCATTTGAACTATAGTGTATTATTTTTGTCTGTCTTGTGAGCTGTATTGTATAGATCTTGTCTTTCTTGTGAACTGTATTGTATAATTCTTGTCTGTCTTGTGAACTGTATGATATTATTTTTGGCTGTCTTGTAATGTTTCATCCTTGAAATGTGTCTTTCAGGAATGCTAGACAATGAAGACGAAGCCTACACATCGATTGTAGTGGAGGGTAAGAGCTTCAGTATCTACAAGATAATTTGCATACCATATTTGCGCACATGCAGACTAAACTGAAATGCCTAGACTCGTATCTGCAGTTGTATGATGTGTTTTCATTTCAGGGTCTATGCTTTCCACATAAAATAATATGTTCAACACTTGACCTTGGCATGTTGATGCATTGTGCAGCTGCTTATCTGACTTTTTGTTGTCTGGAATTGGGTGCATGTAATGTACAAATGCATACATATGATTCTTCCAGTGGTTGGACATAAATACAGCTTTTAAGGCTGTCTGCTGCAATACTGTTTTGTTTATATTGACTGCTTTTAAAAATTACAAGATTAAAAAGATTTGTTTTGGGAAAAACAAATTGGTAGTGTTATGATTTCTTTCCAGACCTTAAACAAACACATCAGAATCAGTCTACTTTGGACCAGAACTTTTCGACTGGTGCAGTGAGTGTTATGATCAGCAATGGTTGAGATGTGTCCAATGGTTACTGTAATGATGTAAATTGATTACTTAATATTGTAATTTGGAGACAGGCAGGATATTTATTGCAGTGTTATAAGTACTAAAGTATGTTTGATGGCTTGTTTGTCTTTTATTAAAAATTGGCCAACCTTTGACAAAGGTGAGATAAAAACAAGAGACTGATCAAAATATAATTTTGCACAAACATTTGGGTATTTTGTTTTTGTCTTTGCTTTAACGTTATTATGCTTTTAAAATGTTTTCTGAGGAATATATAAGGACAGGTCTTATTATGTTTTGATAATTTCATGTTGGTTCTGAAAAGTGTATTTTGCTGATATACCATAATCTAAGAAATATTTCAACAAGTTCAACAGTACCTGGAGATTAGAGTTTTAGTCAGTTCAGGCAAGTTGCAAAGGTCTTAAGTTTGCATCGTTTGTTTCATGCAAAGTTGATTTTAAGATAGTGTATTTTTTTTTAGAGTGTCTGAAAGGAGATATTATGTATTTAACTCACTTACCATCTTTAAATAAAGACATTATTATCATTATTATTATTATCATTATTATTTTTATTATTATTATTATTATTAGCATTATTATTGTTATAATTATTAGCATTATTATTATCATTATTATTATTATTATTATTATTATTATTATTATTATTATTAAGAAATGATATTACTATGCATATGCAGACACAATCACATGGGAGAACTGTTCAGTGTGTAACAAAATAATTACAATGAATGTCATCAATGTAGAAATCTAACAATGATTATGGATTTTATAAAAAGCTCTATACAGTGAACTCATTCCTTTTCATTTAATCGACAATACCTTGACTTGTATTAATTGTTGTAACATTTGCTGTTATTGAATCTGATTCAAGTACAAAGTTTGCTGTTTTATTATAATATGAAGAGAATATTGTCAGAACCGCATGTTTTATTTTCAGTCCCCTATTAAAACACATTTTATTTTCAGTCCCCTTAAAGTGCATGTTTTGTTTTTAGTTTTTAGCCCCCTTAAAGCTCATGTTTTATTTTCAGTCCCCTATTAAAACACGTTTTGTTTTCAGTCCCCTTAAAGAGCATGTTTTATTTTTAATTTTTAGCCCCTTTAAAGCGCATGTTTTATTTTCAGTCCCCTTAAAACGTTTTGGTAATAACATTTACCAGAATTTGTAGCATATTGATTTTGGTTTCTAAGTTCCTATTCCTCTATACTTATAATTTTTATTGGAATTTATTTTCACATGACCTTGTTATAGCAGCTTTAAAAAATTAAAAGGTTGTGTGCATAGTTTAAACCAAAATTATATAATTTTGTCCTTTTTTTTCACCGGGTAAAAGAGCCCTATTTAATAAAAAGTCATTAAACAAATGTATGTTTATTCATCTAACATAATATGAGTTAGGCTCAATTATATTAATTTTCTTTCTTACTTTCCTGTATTAGTGGAATAAAGGTGTTCTATGGCAATGTTTTACATTAACGGAATTGTCTCTTCATTTGCAGAGGATAGCAATCCTTGCAGTATAGACACAAGTCAACAAACTAGAATCCTGAACACTATTTAAAATTATATAAGCATTACATAAAAAAGCATGAAATAGAATGTCATTAAAAACAACAACATATGGTTCATTATAAGTAAAGTAGTTGAAAAAGTCATTTAGCATTTCCAGTAAACCATGTGACTTCAGGCATACTGGCAAGTGAATCTTGGGCTACGTGTTGTATTGTAGTAATTCAAAAAGAATAAATTGTGTGTATCTGTTTGTACCAATATATATTGTCAATCAGTAATTGAATTTCTTTTGTTTATATAATTAAGGGACATATATATCGCTATAATACTGGAGTAGTTGTTATCTTGATTCTCAACTTTTTGACCATGCACATATGTAGAAGAATCTGAATACCTGGAGGGTCATTGGATGGAATTAATTCAGACAAAATAGACTCTCATTAAACAGGCTCAATAAGTGAAATTTACTTCACTTTGATTTTACAGTATTCCTGATCACTCTGTTTGCTTCAAGACAGTACATTAATAATCAGAGTAGAATGTCAATTCTTTATAACTTGTTTTGTCAAAGATTATGATGGGAAAATTATGTTTGTTATAGTCGATTTTGGGTGCTAATTTGATGAAATTTAATTGCTGTCTATGCCCATGTCATAGAGTTTGCAAAGTTTAAATTTTGAGAAATGCTTGATTTTTGTTGCTTTAAAAATTATATTGTTTTCACTCTGTAACGGTTGTGGTTGAGGGTAAGACTTACTTGTCCTAAATTGTACACATGCAAAAATTTTAGATGGTTATCTTGATTTTGAACACATTTGTCGGTCAGGCACAAATCTTCATATTGTCACCATTCAGCAATAGAAGTACATTATCTCTACACTTCATTTTGCCTCCCAATCAGTTATATTGGTAATATTTTGACTGCATTTACATCTAACATGATGATCTTGTCATAGGTTTGTTGTCACCATTATGATCACAAATGGCCTTCCTTAAACAAATGCAAAATTGTTCTCTCAACCTTTTTGATCTCTGTTCAGATTTTCTTTTTTATGCTTGACACAGATGTAATGTTGGTCAAAATATTTTCACTACAGTTTATTGAGAAGGTTACATAATCATATCATGCAGGTTTCTCAATTTCTTTTATAGTGATTTTAAGTATGAAAGTATTATGTTTAACATTTCCTGAGAAGTTTTTGCTTTCAGAGTTATTTTTTTCATCAATGTTTATCCAAACCTAAGTTTACTAATACCTTCAGGAATGTGTAACTGATAATATTGAATGTGTTGTAAACACTTGGATATATACCAAGTAAATATAATTTTGTATCCGTATGTTATGGTTCAGATTAAGGCACCTCCATTTGTGTGGACTGGTTTTTGTCTGTGTGTGTGTGTGTTTGATGTGTTCTGGGTGGCATCACTTGTCTGCCTTGGTATTGCTTATAAACTTAGCTTGTTTGAATAGTTCCTTGTACTCTGAAAATAAGTAGTTGTAATGATATCAATTGCAGTGGCAAATCATTGTAAATTCCCATGCTTTTTACTGTGCCTCCTCCCATAGCCCCTTCTGTACTTACTTCCACCTCACAGAGATGCCAAGGGTCATAATGTACAAAATATCATGTATATGGTGTGTTTTCACTGATATGCCTGCATATATTAAGTTAAGGCAGAAAATATTTGGGAACATAAAAATGTTGTACATTTGACTTTGAAACCTTGCAAAGAAGCCTAAGAGTTCAGATCCCAGGATGACACCCAATTTGTAGAAGGTTATGATAATGGTAATGTGTCTTCAAACTTTAGTATGTTCCACCAGTTGTTTATGATATCTTTATATTTACAGACAGATGTATTGTGAGGTAGAGAAATAAATGGATAACATCAAAAATCGACCACTAAAGCCCAGTGATTAGTGTAGATATGACAGAAAATCTAATGTATAGGAGAACCTTTTTTAATGCAGTAGGCATGGTCCATAATTGTTGACTGCTATAGGTACCCAACTACATCATACTGTATGTAAATGATTAAAATTTCTGTGTATACATGAGGTACTATACTGCAGTAGAACGTGAATGTTTGAAGAACCACTGTGTGCTCTGTGAGTATGCACGTAAGTGGGAATAAAATGCCAGTCAAATATATAGCAACACTTGTACTGCCTGCCAATTTCTGTAATGGTCAGGGTAAAGTCTTCTCCCATGCTTGATTAAAATGAATGTGTACAATTTTAATTATGTCTTGTATGCTATATGTTTCTGAGACTTAGCTTCATTTTTTAAATTGGCTGACAGTATGAGTGGTGTCAGGAGATAAGGATGTCTAAGACAAAAATTTGAGAGGCATGACTCAGCCATGATGTATACATATTATTTTTATAATGAAGCATGAGTGGTGTTCCCAGTATTGTTGTCATCATCATCATCATCATCATCATCATCATCATCATCATCATCATCATGTGTGAATAGTCAGTGAACTTGCACTGGCAATAAAGATGGAGACTTGTGATCCACATGGAGAAGTTTGTCCAGTACAGAGACATATATTTTCTGCAATTGCTTGATTACCTTATCTGTTACTTCTTATATATCAATCCCTTGGGGTCCTGAGTGGCCATGTGGTCTAAAGCGCTCACCATTACGGATCACTGTCATCTAACCTCTGTATGCATTGGTTCAAGTCTTGGATTTGGCCAATGCAGGTATGTGAGAAAGCTTGCCAGTAGCTTCTTGTGAGTCAGTGGTTCTTTCCAGGCTTTTCCTGGGTTCTTGCTCTGTCATTAATACTGGCTGAAATGTATAGCCTATCTTGTGCTGAAAAATTACATTAAACCCTACAACAACAACATATCCATCCCTTTATAATGTAATGTATTTACTCCTTACACCATTAGGAATACAGGCTTAAAACTTTAGGCTAGTCTGTTGGTCTGCACCAAGGTTTTGTTATTTTGATATGTTATTGGGAATATGGAGTGAGATGGTTTTATATAAATCTCCAACCAACCTTAAGTGGAGACCTTAAAGTTGGTGTGTATTATCATCTACATTTCACATTTTGCTTGGGTTGAGTTTTTGTATTTAGCTCTGAAACCTTGTGAAAATCAATGAGAATGAATAGAAGAATCAGATAAGTGGTCTGCATGCAAAACTTCATCTGTAGTTACTGATCATGTCTGATTAACCTTTTTGATCCTTGCTATCACTCCAAAGTGACACTCTAAGCCTATGACTTTTGGCCAGATAAATTTGGCTTTTAGGGGTAGACAATAATTATAGATTCTTGAGCAGATTTTTAGAACAGTGATTTAAAATATATATGAAAGACAAAATTGAACTCTAGTTTTTATCAAAATCATTATATTACATCTACAGTATTTGCAGGATATAAGTCTTAGGTGGCAACTGCTTTTGATCTTTGCTCATGCTAGATGTTAGATGTACTTTCAGTTGGTGTTGTTTCCTTCGGTATGTTCAGAAAGAAATATCACTGGCTGAGAAATTTACACTAGTAACCACCTGGCATTTCCTTTCATTATATGGTATGGGATTAATACTACCCATGGGTAGCATCATTTCCTTTTTGGTAGCCTCGCTAATCTGATTTGTTCTGCAGTATCTTGACCTCAAACAGGTGTTAGCTTGGAATGACTGAATACAGCCATATCATATTTAATTAGCATGTAAATACCACTACAAATCCATGTTATTCTTTTAATAATGGAAGTGGCAACAAAAAGTAGAAGGAATTGCTTACCTAGTGGTATTAATTGATAATGGAATATGGTACTGCACTTGTACATGAGTAAGATCAGTCATTAGGTAAGTGAACAATTCAGATTTACAATTGTAAAGACATCTGTCTGTCTGTCTCAGTGGAGTATATGTTTTATTTGATCATTAGGTGCAAGAAGAAAATTGTGATGGAATATGTCTTTGTCGTGGTTATTCATATTCTAACTTGTAAAATCTAATGCATATATATGTAATCAAATTTAAACAACGTATATTCCAGTGTACATGTTCATTACTGGTACATGCTGCTTTAGTGCAATTAAATCTCATCTATGTTAATTTTTAATACTGACAATCATGTAATTGTTAAAATACTCAATCTGAGATCCTATATTTGTTCTCTTCCCCACCATGAAATATGTTTTACAAATTATTTTTCCTACTCTTGAAGAATTATTTTCCATACGAAAAGTATGAAAAAGTTATTCTGATAACATAGTACATATATTAGTCAATTTGGAGTATAAGACAAGATTTTCTGGTCAAAAAGTATTGTTTTATAGGCAGGCAAATACAGTACTGAACTTTGATATTATATAAAATAGTTTATTTTTGTTGTTTTATGTCACTTATGCCCTCTCACAGTAGGTGTGTATGGATTCGTACAATTTAATGGTACATAAGCACCATACTGGTTATAAATTGCCTATTGAAAGTTCATTTAAAAGAAGGTAAAGATACAATTTGAAGAATAAAAACTATTTTGATAAAGTGTCAAAATCTAAGATCCTGTTATCTTAATTTTGTATGCATTATTATTAATTTGTACATTGGCAGAAGAAGATTAAAAAATGCTTTGCAAAGATGAGTTATGTAAGCATTGATTACTTTCTGGTTTACATTGGTCTATACCTTCATTCATCATTCATATTTTCATTCTTGGAGCAAAATTCCACTTTAATAAATCCATATAATATGGCACTTGGAATATGTATCAGGTGAGTAATCTAGATGTACCTTTTGAGGAAACATTAGCAGTAGATATAGATGACATCATTGTTTTGTTGTTGTTGCTGTTGTTATAATAATAATTATTATTATTGTTATTATTATCATTATTATTATCATTATTATTATTAATATAATTTATTCTTCTTCTTCTTCTTCTTCTTCTTCTTCTTCTTCTTCTTCTTCTTCTTCTTCTTCTTATTATTATTATTATTATTATTATTATTATTATTGTTTTCTAGTGCTTCTAAAGCTGGTGCATTATATGGAATCTGAAGAACTTGTATCCTTCATTCTGGATTTTATTGCACAGCAGGTTTGAAAAAAATATTTCTTTTTTGTGACTTGGTGTTTTTGGTTTGATTTTAATTTTTCAGTCTATTTCCATAGAGAAAATTGTCAATTAAATGATTTGTGAGAGTGACTGGTTTAATTATGTTGAAAAATGAGATTTCTACATTAATACTTAAATGTGTCTAGAGAGAAATAGATTATTATGGATTAGACCATTTATGTAAAAGGTGAACTTGTATCTACATTTTGCATATTCTGATTTAACAATAATAATTCTAGTTTTGAAACAAATTTGTACAAGCATGAAATTACCATTTTGTGGATGTAATAACCATAATAAAAGATCATATCCATAATTAGATAAAGTTCATTCTGCAAATTGGTTAGTGTGTATGAAGAATTTTCCTTGGATCATCAGACCTACCACCAAACTGACAAAGTTAGCTATGCATTAGCAGCAGGTATCATATTAATGATACTAAAAGACATGTTGGGGTGTGTGTGTGTGTGTGTGTGTGTTATAATTAATTTTGATAATTGCTATTGCCAGATTCCCTTCTTACTCCCCAGAATGATGTCCCACTTTAGGCCTCTACATCAAATATATAAGAAAACCCATGCATGTCCAATGTAATTGCAGGGCTGATTCAGTGTTCTGGAAGATTCTGGTTCAGCTTAAAGGAGACTAGAAATGAAAATTTTTATTTTATAAATGTAATTCTTTACAAATTCCAATTCGAATATAATATTTAAAAAAAATAATATCGTGTGCGGATATTGATTATATTGCGAAGAAGATACAATGATTCCGTAAATTGCAGAGTATTTCCGAGTTTTAATGAGACGACAGATCACGTGGTCTCGTGACGTCACACTAGCCAGTCCTCGTATACAAACAGAAACATGGCAAGCGAGAAAGACCACTGATAACGGTTTTCATCGGAAGTAATTTTTCACACACACAAATAACAACACCCCACAAATAAATCTGCGAGGAGGAAATCATACGTAATTAATTCCAACATAAAGAAGCTTCCTTTCTATGATTCAATTACAGTGTATTTTACATGCATGCTACAGTTAGCGTATGACAAATCTGTAAGTATATACATGCTTCGTTAAAATAGATTACATACTGTACTGGTCAGTGCTGAAAGAAATGTTTTAAGTACAGGCCCCGGGCTGATGACTTAAATAAACTTACTAGCCCTGACTGAAATTCCACAAAACCGAACAGTACATATATGTTAACTTTCAAGGGGGGAGAAGAAAGAAAGAAAATAAATTCCAATTTTGGAAGTATTTCCTCCCTATATCGTAATATCTCTCTTGATTTTTCGCAGTTAACTCCCCATTATTTCAATAGGTCTCTCAATTTTCATTTCTCAGCAGAAGAAAATCCATATATAATTGTTTTATCAAGTGTGCAGTCCACAGATGTCATATTCTATTTTATCACTTGTGAATATTGTAGTGAAGAAATAATTAATATCATAGGACAGTTTTTGTCTTCAGTAAATAGTTTAAGATTAAACATTATTCACATAAATTTCATCAGATTGTTTAACTACTACAGAAGTACTTCTTGTAAAAAAAAATTGTCACCAATTAGTTTAAAATTCATGAATTATCACAATGAAGGCTGCGTAATTATCTCTGCAAACAAAATCTCCATTTCCGCCCCCAAAAAACTCGGCCAGTTAACACCTGACATTTCTCTACCATATATGTAAAGTTTCATTACCATGATTAAATTAAAAGAAGAAATAAAAAAAATACGATGTAGTTTATGTGCCCCTAAAAAACTAATTCAAAATAAATATTTAATTCAGTAAACAGTGTTACATATCTTAACACTTAAACTAAAGGAAATAGGGTGGGATATAAAATGTGGGAAAACAATGGCCACATACATGTATGGTAACGTTTGACTGCAGATTTGAACTCTTAAAATGAAGTCTTTGGCCTCGAAGTTACAACAAAAAATTCAGCATCGTTTATTTGCCAATGAATTTCTGGTGCTTACATACACTCTCTGGCACATGGTTTCTTTGAATTATGTCAGAGGGCCAGTCCATTTCACAAAATAAGTGCAATGATAAGGAATAATTGTTAATGTGTTAAACTGTCATTATGTTTGTGAACTTAATTATAACCTCTAACTATTATGCAGACCAGACTATGAAAAAAAGGTCTTGTCCTGGGGGATAATAAGATGTATCACAGGGAGTAATTACACATTGGGGCAAATGGGTGGGTCAATAGTTGCCTCCCCAATTTCTATTGTCAGCCAGTTAATGTGAAACTTTGATTTTATATCGGATCTCTTTTCTTTTAATCGCTGCTATTTAAACTGCCCAAGGGACATTTTTATATCAGTTCCAATCACTACAGATTTCCGTTTATACATTTTACGTGTAATAGGCATAGACTGAAAGGTCGTGTTTTTTAAAATAATTTTTTAATATTTTTTTAAAATTACTTAAATTGTTTTTCTCGAAACATGACAGTTCAAGGGTTGATAATCTTATTATTATTATTATTTTTAGCAAGCTTCCATTTGATTAAAGTCAGATCTCAATTACACATAGGACAGTGGTGACTTTATTTAGATTGTAATCTTGAAGAAGAAAAAAATTTACTCATTTCATCAGCACGATCAGGTGTCGGGCTGTCATATTTTTGTATTAGTACTTACTCGGCCTTCTGCCTTTTTTCGTAACTAGTACATTTGACAGGATTTAAAATATACAATGGTATGTCTGGAACAGTTTCAACTTATAGTCTAGGCTTAGCATTCGTGTATCCTAGAGGTTCTGTTTTTTTAGGATCCCTCTGGTAACATTCCTTTGAGAAATGTAATGAGCACAGAGTGCTATATGGTGTTGCTTTGAAATCAACTCGCTTGCAATAATGTATCCATACTTTTTATGCCTTTATCTTTCGGAAAAGAAAAAAATGAACTCCACAGCCTTTTCTATGTATGCTATTACACCCGTAAGCAACGCAAAACAGCATGGTACTCTATATGAAATGAACCTTGCAACTGTAGGTCTGAATGCTGGAGTCGCTAGTATGACGTCACTTTCCGAAAGTAGCCGAATAGGCGCGGAAAATATGCATACGAGGTCACGGAAACTCAGCGCCTAGAAGATATGCCAATATCTCAATATTGGCAGTACGGTCGCACACGACGCTTCAGAATCATCTTTTTCTCTGCAGTGTATTTAATATTATTGTATATTTCCGCTGGTTTCTAGTCTCCTTTAATTACAGAATTTTCATTGTTTGGCAAGTAATTCCTCCTGGAAAATTAATAGCTATGCAATAGCAAAGGATAAGTATTACATCAATAAAATTAGTTTTATCACCCAAAAAACTATATTTTTGTTAATTGTTTACTTCAGAGAAATTTCCCTCTCATCCATGACTTTTGTAAATTGGGAATGGCTGTACCAGTGGAAATTTGTAAGTGATGTCTCTGAATTAGTTGTAGTACATCAAGCAGTTAGATAATATATATCATTAGTACACAGTATGAACACCAGTTGAGTAATACTGGAAATTTACTTTAATGTATTTTCAGTTAATTCCATGTATACATGTAACAACTTACCTCATTCATCCAGTGATAAGCCCATGCTAGATGATAATTCTGTATGCAGCTTGGACAAAATTTAGGCTAATTTTTCATTGTTTGATTATGAGCCCTTGTACATTTAAAAACAATTATTACACACATAGCGACAGTATGTTCAAGAATCTCTCATAGTTTTGAAATGTTGATTTCTGTAGCAAGCATGGTAAGATTACCATTTTTTACCCACCTGTTACAAGATATGTTTAAATGCAAAATGCATGGATCAAATTTTGCTGGTTTATGATAGGCAGGCAGGTTGAGGCACTGTTCATTCTCTTGGTAACTTCATGTGAACTGCATGGACCTTGTTTGGCAGTACACTGTGCCACAGCTATTCTCAGTGTGTGTGTGTGTGTGTGTGTGTGTGTGTGTGTGTGTGTGTGTGTTTTCAACAGGAATAAATTTGGTATTTATTCATAATCGGTCTTTTTAAAAATACTTTTTTAAACTTGAATGCCTTAACTTAGTTGATTAAAAGTTTCCTTTCTATTCTTTATTCTTTGGTGTCATGGTAACTTAGTTGGTGGAGCATCGGTCTCATAATTCAAGGGTTGTAGGTTCAACACCCATCCAGGCCAGCCCAGGTCAGCTGCCTCTGTATGTCCTTGGAAATGACACTTATCTCCCATGTCATTAGCATGATGTAAAAAATATTTTTTGAAAGCTCCATTAAAATAAAAAAATAAAAAAATGACCATTCTCCATTGAATACATTCATCAATCACATTATGTTAGAAATATTAGCTTCCAACTTTATCATCAATCTACTTAAGGTTTATGCATTATTGTCACCTATCAGGACTTTGTCTTGTAAGACCACTGTCCCACTGCACTACTGCTGACCTCATATAAAGTCATTATGAGTTAGCATACCTTTTCCTTTGCTCATTATTTTCTTAGTGAAATTCTTTAGTGCTCTTTATGCTTAGTTAATTCATATTTCATGCTGATTTTATAGATTTAATTATTGACTAAGCTTTGTGCATAAGATCGTAACAGGTTTCTGATATGAGTCTTTCATTGCTCTATTAGTTACTATAGTGTTTTAGCAACTTATAATATAACTTATAATGATACAACTACAAAAAACAAAAATACAAAACAAACACTATGAAATTAGAAAACATAAAAAATGCTAAAATATTTAAGGTAGGAAACATTATTAGGTCTTTAAGTTTGCTCTTGCAGTTGAAAAAGGTAAGTTTTAAGAGCACTCTTGAAAGGGATCACTGTTTCTTTGTGTCTAATTTCAATGGGCAATTCATTCCACATTGCTGGGCCCTGGCTTGCAAAAGAATGTTGTCCATATGACTTCATTTTCATAGTGAAAATAATGAGTATATGATTGTCCAAAGAGGAGTGTACCCGGTAAGTATCTTGCTGGTGTGCACACATGAGTCAGGCCACATTTGTATGTTTGACTGGAGTCTGTCATTGAAATGTTGCACAGAGAACAAGTTGTGTGTTTGATTCTGCATTGAATGGATAGCCAGCGTAGGGTACAGAGCAGTGGAGGTGTGCTCTGATTGTGGTACTCTAAGGATGATCTGAGCAGCTGTGTTTTGAACTTTTTGAAGAATCTGGAGTAGATATTGAGATGAACCAGACAGACTTGAGTTACAGTAGTCCAGTCTTGAAAGTACTAATGCACATGCAAGTGTTTTAGTGGCATCCACTGAAAGATATTTGCGAATGGAGCTGATGGGTCTCAGCTCAAGATGTGCAGCCCTACTAGGTTTACTAGTTATACATTACTAGTTTCAACTTTAATTTGTATTTTTGTGTTGTTTCAGCAGAATGTAAATTTAAATGCTGTTTATGCAAATTCAGAAGTCTACCTTGACTCTTGTTTTGTTTATACTAAGTATACACTGACATGCAGTGTCTATAATATGTAGTCAGTGGAAGTTTGAGATTCCACTTTAGCTAATGGGTCATATACTGATTTGCCAATTTATGCTAGTTGTGCTAGTAGCTAGTTAGTCACATACTAATTTGCTAATCTATGCTTTGTTGTCTCTTGTGTTGTTTCAGGAGAATTGTTTACTATATGCATGAAATTCACATTTAAAGCAATCATCCTTTCGGCTATGAAGGGAAGGAAAGACGGAATAAATCAAGGAAGACAACCTACAGTTGTTTTTGTTGGTGATACCAATTCATTGGGGAATGTTCCCCAATTTTAGGCAACTCATGATAAGTATTCCTACTTGTCCGAGCATGGCCTTTAGAGTGAATGGGGTTCATGCTGATCCATTGGATGCAACTCTTAATACTGCAGTACCATTACTGGCTGTCCCAATATTGCCAACTATCCAGCCGATACCAGTAGCCCACCTGTCCAAACATGGGGACCTTTTTGTTGAAATGGTCCAGCCAAACAGTTCAACAGTCATCTTTGCAGACATGCTTTTGGGTGGGATATAGACGTATCAGCTCTTTACTACATTATCGGTCTTAATCGACCAACTTCCCTAAATTTTTTACTATATATTGGAACTAATCTTGGGTTTAATATGGCTCGATTCGAATCAGTTCAGATTTCTATCTTAGACTTTGTTAAAGTCACTATCCTTGTTTCCTGAAAGCTTTAACTTCTTCATACAGGGTAGGAGAGCTGCATGCCCTTTATGTCAACACAAACTCTCTTCATTTTCTGTCTGAGGGTTCAGTGGTTCTGTTGACACAATCAGGCTTTGTAGCCCAAAATAGGTTATCATCTGTTGGTAATCAAAGAGTCTTCACTCGCTTGTTCCATAAACAGGTTGAGACAGTAGCCATGGAAGAGCCTGTTCACACTCTCAAGCAATAGCTTTAAACGCAAAGAGACAAGCTGTGGCACTGCAATACCTCTTCCTTGGGTTGTGAGCCTGAACACAGGATATTACACTTCAAGCCTTTACTTAGTGGCTAAAGTGATTTTTACGCTTGGTGTATTCTAATGTCTCACCAGATCAGATTCGCCTCAAATAGATTACTGCTCAAAAGTTTATAACAATCTCTGCAAGCCTCCTGTTCGAACACATTCTGACACGAGATATAATAGAAGCTGTTGGTTGGCATGCAGAGTCAACATTCTCAAGCCATTCTCCCAGAGATTTGTCATCACAGATGCAATTTCGAATCTGGTAGGTCTAGTGGAAGCAGCATAGATGACCCAACTGGATCAATCAAAACAGCCTGTTAGCATTGCTGGATTCGCTGGTGAAATTTTGCAGGTGTGAAGATTTCAATAATCATCTTCTTTACAGTACATTAGGGTCACAGGTCAAATGATCCCAGGTTGTGTTGCTTATATAATTAGGATAATGGGTTATCATTTGCAAGGGGGAATTCAGCTATTCTTCCATTGAGGTAGAGGCTCAGCAGTAAATTATGTTTCTACAGGAATACTTTCCCAATTACATTACTTAAAATCCCTCCCAAATACCCAGCGATGTAAGCATCTTTGTTAGTACCTTGCTCAGCTAAAACAAATCGATTGTGCTGTTGAGAGTAGCAAAGACTCGATCAGATTCAGTCTATATCTTGCCATTGATTTACGTGCACCTTAACACATTAACCCCTGCTGCCCCAATAATTCTTCGCACTTTACCTCCCTCATCTCCCGAGTGCCTCGATAACGGGGCTGAGTTTGCAATGCTTATCTCCTGAGCGCTGAGTTTGCGTGGGAGCATTTAGCAAGGCCTGTATCCCACATGATGAGTTATGTCATCGTAAACCATTAGTTAGTTTGAAGCTATTTTCTAAATATGCTGGCAGTTTAACCAATGAAATTTCAGCTTACAAAGATAGAGCGAACATTCGTGAACAAAGGGAAATTTTGTTTACTTTGATAGCAGCAGAAATAGTGAAGATATATAGATCTGAAAATGATGGAAATTGATGAGAATCAGGCGCTTGGAGCAGAGTTTTATTTGACAGATTCTGACAGCGAATTTTCAGGATTTTCATCAGACGAGATTGATAGTGACATTGAAATCGCTATTGATGATAACAGTGGCAGTGATGAGGATGAGAATGCTGAAGAGGCTGGAGAAGAAGAAGAAAATTAAAGAAGAGCTGACTGATGGATTGTAAATGATAGAACCCCATTGACAAGAGGCCATACACAGGACCAACAATGGATTTAGACCCTAATGCAAATGAATTTATTTTTTTTGAGCTTTATTTTCCAGCATTTATGTTTCAGCTGATCGTAGATGAGACAAATCTCTATGCAAGATGAAAGCAGGAGGAGAAAGAAGACCCAAACTGGAGAGATGTTACGGAGAGAGAAATTAAAGCATGGATGGGAATGAGAGTTTTTATGAGTATTCTTCAGCTCCTGGAGACAGCAATTTACTGGTCAACAGATGCCCTATTTGGAAACCTAAGTGTGAGAAGAATCATGAGCAGACATAGATTTGATAAAATATCACAATATTTTCATATCGGTGATAGTCGTCATAATCCTCCCAGGTTTTGACCAGGTCATGACAAGCTGCATCATGTGAGGCCAGTCCATGATGCCATTCAAAAGAGCTGCTTAGAAAACTACAATCCTCATCAAAATGTAAGTGTAGATGAAGCCATGATAAAATTTCGAGGTAGGTTATCTTTTCGCCAGTATCTACCAGCTAAGCCTACAAAGTATGGAATCAAGGTCTGGATGAGAGCTGACCCAACAAATGGCTACATCAATGAATTTCAAGTTTGTACAGGTAAGGACGCAGGTACCAGAGAAGTTGGATTAGCAACACATGTCGTTATGGACCTGACTGAAAAGATTTGGGAAAGAAACCACATAGTAAATGTAGATAATTATTTCACCAGTCCAGATTTATTTGAGAAGCTTCTACAGAAAGTTACATATGCACGCGGAACCATAAGATCTAACAGAAGAGGATATCCTATACAGCATCTTAATAAAAGAGATATTAGGGTTCAAGGGGAATTCAAAACAGTACAGCGCAGGGAAATAACAGCCTGTATCTGGATGGACAAGAAGCACATATACACTTTATCAACAGCAGAAGATCCAGCAGCCATAGAGAAGACAGTACAGCGTAAAAACAAAAATGGGCAAGTTAGGGACATCAGAGCACCATCTATCGTGCCAGAGTACAACAATAACATGAAGGGAGTGGACACTGCAGACCAGTTGAGGACACAGTACAGTACACATAGAGCAGCGAAAAAATGGTGGTTGTACCGTTTTTGTTTTTGTTTGATATCGCCGTCACCAATGGATTCATGCTAATGAGAGAATCAGAACATCATGTCAAGCGGAGCAAGAACAGACGGATAAAAGCACACAGATTAGTTGATTTTTAATATGAATCTGGCTAAATTGCTTATTGGAGACTACCAGGAAAATGATCTAGCAGCACTAGCTACAAGCACAGGAGGCCACTATCCTAAGAATGGTGAAAAGAGGGGAAGATGTCGACAATGCAATAAAAAAAAAGCAATGCCGTGAAGTTATGAATATGTGCATTCATTGCAATGTTCATTTATGTGTAGATTGTTTTAAACCATATCATGTAGATCTTTTGAAGAATCATTAAATAAATATTTGTGAAATATTTTTTTACCATGAGTGTTCATATTTCAATGTTTGATAAATTAAATTTTCAGTTAGAATTCTAAGGAAGAAAGGTAAGTAAAGATCAAGAAAAATATGCCAATATGTGAACAGTATTCAAAGGATGTTAAGTCTACAAAAGAGATGACAAGTGTTATTTCAGTGTACATAAATATAATTATATAATGGGTTGATGGTGTTCATAATTCTGTGTGAATTCATAATGGATTTTATGGGATATTCATGGCAAGAGAAGCAAATTGGTAAGTACATAATTTGTTGTCACCTTTATGCACGAGTTTTATTTCTGCATGTAGCATGCAATTTATACCATTATGTATGTAATTTTATTGAGAACTGCTGTGACAAATTTCAGCTTAATTAGATGAATAGAAATAAAGTAATAACAAATTTATTGCAAGTAGGCCCCTCTATAAAAATCTGCAAGCCAAGTTCTGTCAGTAAGTCTCAGGGATACAAGCACTGGTAATGCTAACACTGCTCTAGGTGATCTCTGCAATTATGCTGTAGGGGGGCTGCCTAGCTATTTGGCTCAGGGGTTAATGTGGTAAGAAGATATCTTTGTGTTGGGTTTTCTTTCTTAAACAATTTTGAGGATTTGGCTGACAATAGCATTGGAGACAGTTCTAACATTTCTAAAGTTATGGTTGTCATGTCATCACAGAGAGGATCCAGCAGGGAAGTTTGGACAACAGTTCCAGCTATTCTTTTGTGTGTGCTAAGATGAACACTTGCGACACTTGCATTACCCTCTATTTAGCTATTGAGAGTAGCAAAGACTGCATCAAATTAAGCCTATATTTTTCCATTCAGTGGATTTTAAAGACAGAAGCTTTATGTATATTTTATTGAATGTCTGTGTGGTTGTGGTTTTGTGAATGTTTGCACATGTGTATCTGTATGGCATTGATATTTGACATTGCTAAATCTACCGACTATTTCTTTCTTTATAAGTGTATTAAATGATTTGAAAAGCAAATAAGTTAATGTTTTTAAAAAAAATATAGATTTGAATTTCCAATCATTTTCTAAGGGCTTTTATGTAAAGTTAGCTTATTCTCAATTGGATCACTTCTTTGGGGTCACATGTACTGACCACCTCCAACTGCTCCGATGGCCTACTGGTTAGAGTGTCCGCCGCGGAAGCAGGAGGTCGTGGGTTCGATCACCGGACGAGCTATACCAAAGACTTACAAAAATGGTACTAACAGCTGCATTGCTTGACACTCAGCATTAAGAGGTTAATATTAGGAATGGTCGGCCTGGTGTCAGAATAATGCGACTGGGTGGGTCATCATGCTATATGTCTGCAGCATGATGCCCCAGTGCTAGACATCACTTTAAACTGCCTCACTGCAGACATCTTAGTGATATAACTGAAAAATTGTTAAAGCTACATTAAAAATCCTAATCAAACAAACTGACCACCTCCACCCCCCTTTGGGACCTCTAAACACACTTTTTGAGTCTCACCCCACCCCCAGTAGTAG
The DNA here is from genome assembly GCA_029339505.1 of Unio delphinus. Taxonomy (NCBI): domain Eukaryota; kingdom Metazoa; phylum Mollusca; class Bivalvia; order Unionida; family Unionidae; genus Unio; species Unio delphinus. The sequence goes on from JAQISU010000098.1 coordinate 12,735,045, forward strand.
TATTTGAACCTGAACCCTTGCAGTTCAGCATACTAATAACTCCTGCCTTCACCATAAGTCACCTCATCTTGCATGCAAGAGTTGTATTGTATCACAGGGGTGTTGGCAATCAGTGGACTCTAGATGTCTGGGGTCAGACTTGAACTTAAGTATTATATTTATAATGGTAGATATTTTTTGTTAAAGTCATGTAAGAAATCCATGATGATTTTTATTTTAGGTTCAGCTTGGTTTGGCCCACAAAACTTTGTTACCCCATTACAATCTACTTGGCAAGCTGCTGTACCAGATACCTTCTCTTGCAGTTAAACTCCTGATGGAACATGGTAAGTGGCCAGTAATCACACTGTAAAATTATGTCTGTATCTTAGTCAGAAATCTTTGTATCATTAATACTAATAATAATTTATAATTATAGGCCTTGTGTGTGCTGTTGCATTTAGAATGCCAGTTTCAATAGGCTTTAATATAGATGATCTTAAATTTGCTAGTCTTCTTTGGATTGCAGATCTTTTGAAACTGAGATCAATATTACGCATACTTGTGAATCTCTTGATTTATTAATCAACTTTTATGCATTTATGATGCTGGATTGAATTTCTAATGATGTAGGAAATGTGATGACAAAATTCTCACCTGTCCATGGAATTAAATGATTGTGGTTGTTATCATTAGGATGCAACATGGTACCATCTGTACACGCCAAGTATACACTGCCCCCCCCCCCCGCCCAATTAATGTGTTTGATAGGTATTATATCCAATGTTCCCTCTAAGCTGTGCATGCGCGCAGCTGCTCAGGCATCCCTGCGCAGCTGAATTGTCAATTTTTGCTCAATCCAACGTTAAATTTTGCTCGTTACTGTAATGCTTGCGCAGTGCAGCTAGCACTGCGTGCACACCTATCATTGGCTTAGAGGGAACGCTGATTGTATCATTTGACAGTTGTCACTGCTGATCCATAGACATCATTTACAAACCCATATGTATCATGCATGTATGTAAAAGTATACTGACTAACGTAAAAACTCAACAGATTGTTTTACATTGCCCTGTGTGGGTCCCCGTGGTGCCGAGTGGTTTAAAGTGCTCTCCGTTACAGATCATTGCCATCTCACCTCTGTTTGCATGGGTTCGAGTCTCAGATTCAACCAATTTGGGTATGTGAATAGCTTAGTCAGATAGCTTGCCAATAGCTTCTCCAAGGTCGGTGGTTCTTTCCGGGGGTTTTCCCAGGCTTTTCCTCCTCCATTAATACTGGCTGCCATGTATAGCCTAACGTGTGCTGGAAAATGTCGTTAAACCCTACAACAACAACATTTCCCTGTGGTTTAGTAAGACACTAGTAAAGATAACACTCAACACATGTTTATTTAGCTGATTTTTAGGTGTACGAGGTGATGCGAAAGGTCAAGAATTTCACTAGAAGATTGTCAAGTTACAAGTTTCAATGAAACCTGTAATGAGTGTCACACAAACCTAGTGTCAAATTAACCATTTGGATGAAACATTTTGCCAAGAGTGAATATAGGTAATACTCGCTGAGCTATATTGACAATGCAATTTTAAGAAAAAACGTGTTCCTGCAAGAAACCCATGCTACGTGGAAAGCATGCTGTCATACATACATTGATTTGTTTTGGGAATATAAAAGATTCAAGATAGAGATAGAAGTGTGGGAGTGCACGACTCAATAAGGGCATCGCTGAGCATTTTGAGTAGTGGAGGGGAAATTCAACATATGGGTAGGTAAGCAGAGATAGTGTTGAATTCTGGAACAGTGAATAATGTTCAGCTGTGGCCATGTTTAGATGTTATTTTGTTAAGAAATATGTAAATATATATATATTGGTGACATGTGGATGAAAAACTGTAAATTCATGGCGGCAAGCTGATATTTCGATCAGGAGACAAGTGGGAAAATTGACATTAGTTCTTAACATAGTGCAATGATAGAACTCTATAATTAAAGAGAACTGAAAAACAGGACTTGAATCAGTTTCTATTAATCTCATGTCTTAAACATTCACCCTCCTTTATCTCTGACTTAGTATTTGACTAAGTGTCGGGGAATTCGTGACAGAGATATTTTTGAATTGATCCAGTTATTTTGTTTTGCTTTAACTATTTTGCTGATTTTTTAAAGTTGGGCATTAATTTATGTTTGTGTATACAAATTTGTAAAGTGGTACATTTCAGAAGGAAAATTTTATTAATAATATTTCCCCCCATCAGCGTCATCTATGTGAAAAACACTGAAGATATTTGTAGGTAGCAAGGTACTTTTCAAGCTTTGTTTTGTATTAGAACTGGTCAGCTTAATGTCAGGATAAAAATATAGAAGATATTTGTAGGTAATATGTGGCTTTTCATAATTTCTTATAACTGTTGTAAACTAAACCTTGTATTTAAGCTTACATGTCAGAATTTTGTGACTGTTCCGGTGGCCTAAGTGGTTAGAGCATCTGCCTTGGATGTGGGAGGTCGTGGGTCCAAATCCTAGCCGAGTCATACCAAAGACTTATAAAAATAGTACTAACACCTGCCTCACTTTAGTGCTCTGCTTTAAGAGGTTAGTATTAGAACTGGTCAGCCTGATGTCAGGATCAAAATATAGAAGATATTTGTAGGTAATATGTGACTTTTAAAATTTATTATAACTGTTGTAAACTAAACCTTGTATTTAAGCTTACATGTCAGAATTTTGTGACAGCTCTGTGTCCTAAGTGGTTAGAGCATCCACATTGAATGTAGAAGCTCATGGGTTCAAACCTTGAGTCATAGCAAAGACGTATAAAAATGGTACTTGTAGCTGTCTCACTTGACTCTCAGCTTTAAGAAATTAGTGTCAGGACTAGTCATCCTGGTGTCAGGATAATGTGACTGAGTGGACACGCACAAAATTTTGTGAATGCAGCTAGTCAGATAACGTCTTAGTCAGCATCTACAGATACAATCATTTCTTTGATTTTGTTCAATTCAGTAATGCTTCTGTTTGTTTGAATCCTGGATGTACTCATCCTTTTCAATCTGTGTGCAGTAGATCAGTTGTCTAGTTTTTAAAAGCATTTGTCGTCTGAAGACAGCTCATCTAGTCAAATTTTGCAATATACTGTGTGAACCCACTATAGCATGTGCCATTTATAAGATGAATTTGGATATAATAAAGTTGTGGTGTGGCTCCCAAAATTTCATATACATGTATTTTCTCATTCCTGAAAAAATTATTTTTTAAAAGTACAAAAAAGCACGAAAGGTTTATTTTCATTTTGGGGAAGAGATCGAGTGAGACTAATACAACATGATTGTGGCATGGCTTCTGAAATTTTATATGTATTTTTCTCATACATGAAAAAATAGTTTTTTCTTTTGAACTCATTTGGCCCTGATCCGGTCCATACATGTGATCAGGTTTCTGCATTAAATGGCCGATCTCACCTGTGGTCAAAGTTTGTTGATTGATTTAAATGTCAGATTCAGTGTTTTGTTGTTTTGAATCTGCGTTAGATACATTGTCTCTGATTGGTTACAAATGAGGTTTTGCCAAGAATCAGACCACTAATAAATGAGAAATAAGCCTATTGAGAAAACAGAAGACAAATATATTTTACTTTATTTAGAGAATCACTGATTGTTACATATATGTGTATACTGTTTATATATACATGTTTAATATATAGCATGACTAGGGTATCAACACTGTGTACTCACCTGAGAATTGTTTCATTGTATGTGATGAGATTCGCAGGTGAGACATTATACATGTGTATATAAGCAGTATACACATATATGTACCAATGCGTGGTTCTCTAAATAAAGTAAAATATATGTATATATGCCTTCTGTCTTTTCACTATAGGTATATTTCCCATTTAATATGCATCGATTTAAGATGGTAACTGTGCCAATGAAGCAAGTCCTTTTTCACCCATATTTATTACTTAATCCCACCACTCCCTGCAAATTTCTTTGGGTACATGCATAATTTTCTTCAGTTAACTCACCTTGTTGCTAATAACATGATCCGATCTATAACACAGTTGGGTTCTATCTATAACACAGTTGGGTTCAATCTATAACACAGTTGGGTTCTATGGTTCCCAACGTTCGTGTTATGGCGAGGTCACGCTGTACTATATATTTGTACAATGTAATTATAGAAGGCCTCATGGAAGATTTGTCAGTTGACCAAATGAGCTTATTTAAATAATTATTATTATTATTAGATTGTTTTAAAACTTACTTTGTTTTATGGACATTATCAGAAGATCTAGATATTGACCAGTCATTGTTCTCACACTAATTACAGAAGAGCAAGACTGGATGGGACGTTGTTCATCTTGCACTCATTAGAGATTGGATGAGACAGTTGTTCATCTTTGCATTTATTAGAGACTGGATGGGACAGTTATTTATCTTTGCACTTATCAGAGACTGAATGGGACAGTTCATCTTTGCACTTTTTAAGGAGTGGATCAGACATTTAATCTCTATTTATTGGGACTGGATGGGACATTGTTCATCTTTGTACTACAGTCCTACCCATTTATGTCGACATCATTGGGCCCGAGGAAATACTGTCGACATAGGCAAATGTCGAGATAAGGGGGGGGGGGGCTGAAAAAAGATAAAAGTTAAAATTTGTCAGCAATGGGTGACCCGTCGTCAGTGAAAAGCATTTACACTCTGAGAAAATAATGGAAATTTTGAGTACATGAAGACAGAATCAGTGTGAAGTACATTGCATATTGACAAATTACATTTTGGTTACCTTTGTGTAGTAAAACCCAAATTAAAATATTGCATCGATCACATCCTGATACAAAAAACATTACGATATTCAATGTCAGCTTTAGCACATAGTTGGATAGTTGTTATTTACATGCTTCATGTACATGTACTTAAATTGGCCTAGATTTTGGTCAATCAGTTCCCATCATATTGAGGCTACCAAGGGGATGGGGCTATTCACAGGGAAGTGAAAAACTGTCAACAGTACATGTATTCTCCACAAATACTTTTGTATCCGATGTTATGACGAACATTAAAGCGACTGAACCAACCACTTGTTGCAGCGAAGTTCTCCACGCTAAGTTTCTTCGCAAATGCTTCATTGAACCATTTTGATGCTTCCTCCATGTCTTCTAATGTAGCAGTCTTTTGCTTCTTCCTTTGGGGAGGGCAGTTACCTTCAATGTAGTCTTTCTTTATAGACTCAGCAGCTTTCATCCTTCCTGAACGGGTGTTATTTTTAAGTGAAAAATTTCACAGACCTCTTAGTGAGATGTTCATCCCTCAACTTCCTTAACAGCCAGATGTTTAGTTTCCAGAGACTGTAAATTTAATTTGCATTTTACACTGCTGTTGGTAGCCATCATAAATGTAAATAAAGTTAAAATCGAAACTTTCACAGCAAAAAAACTACTTGTTTTAATCACCGATCACTTTCAAAGGTCTCGGAAACGCATAATCCGTATTTTCACGCAATTTTTATATCTGGGATTCAGAAAATCACGTATACAGGAGTCCTCTGTACGCATCAGTTTCCTCGATGGCAAATTTAAGGGCTTGCTAGTCCTGCTTCGACCACCTGTTGATTGGGAAATTGTATTGATCAATTGATCCTTTTGGCTGTGCAGATATTTACAATCAGAAAATTCAGTGGCTGAAAGACCCACAGATGTACATGTCATTGTAAGATTACATCTGAAGAACATGACCCACAAGCTAGGCGGCAAGATCAAAGACTTAACTAGCTGCAGAGTGGTGAGAAAATATGCTGCTATGTTGTTGTTTTTTTTATCCGACTGCGACATTAAAGCCTGGCGGCAAGATCAACTAATTGTTGAACAAAGTATGGGTCGGAACTGGCAGCTTGTTGACATATATAATTAGAAAACAAAGGATTTGGTAAAGCAGGGACCAAGGGCTTCTGTCAACATGTACGTTGATCTTTTATCTCGACGTCGACATAAGCAAATTTGATAGTAATAGTAGACCAAGGGACTGGGACTTTGCTTTTTTGTCGACATAGGCAGCTTGTCGATATAAGTGATGTCGATATAAACGGGTATGATTGTATTAGAAAATGGATGGGACAGTTCTTTTTTGCATCATTATGGACTGGATGAGATAGTTGTTAAAACTTCCCCAGAGCTCTTGCTTAGTTTCTCTCAGCATTGAAAATTATAATTCTGCTTCTGTATTGCAGTGAGAGGAGTGTCATACACATAATATTCTCTCTAGATAAGAATATCAAATCTAGGTTTTTCTGAAGCAAGCTAACAGTTGCCCATGTCAAAAAATACAATGCCTTTGTTGCTGCACTTCACACAGTCAAGCTCCATCAGTCAGAAGTTCAGAAATTGTGGGCAATGTTTGCCAGTGATTTATTGTTCCCTGAAACACAGCTGAGGATTTAACATGAAGATATCAGTGTAACATGTAGTCTAGTTAAATTATTCAGAGTAGAAGAGAATTAAGCAACATGTAAAATACCATTAGTTGTTACCAAATAAGTGGAAATTATCATCCAATGGAATGTCTTTCAACTCAAGGTACCTTCCTTATTAAAACCCTTGCCTTTTAAACCAATGCATGCCTGGTGAACACTATCATTTCCACTTGGGCCTCTTGATTTGTCTTTAAACCAAGAAATTTTCAACCAAGATTATGTACATTTTGAGCAAGATTAAGTTATGCTCATTGAAAATTCAGTTGTACACTTTTTTTGATGGACGAATCCTTCAAATTGATTCCTTCTTGCTGATATATTCTTTAAAATATTGAAAAAAATGTGTTCATATTCTCATATTCTCTAAGAAATTGGTTACTATCTCCATTACTTCTCTGCCCAGGACTTGACCCCAGAGCATGCCAAATATAATTTTCAGTTCGTTCAAGGTAATGAGAATTTTTCCAGCCCTGTTGAGGTATTCCTGGAAATGTTACTCAGTAACAGAGCGGTCCTTGAGTAATGCATTAATAAATTATCAAGTTGAAATCTTAATGATTTATTTAGTGTAATACACTAGATAGAGAACATTTAATTAATAGACTTTTAGAAGGTAAGGTTTTACATTTTTACATGTAATATTTAGTATACAGATAAAGGATTTTATCTTTTAACCAGTTTCACCTTTAATTTATAGAACGTTTCACAATTCAAGTAATGCTTAACTTTTTGAACATAGCATTTATTTGTACTCTGTAAAATATGTACTCCATCAAATGTGTTTAATTAGATCAGCATCTTGCATGTAAAACTTTGACAACTTAGTTCATTATAACAAATATCTCAAATTAGCTTACACTGAAATTTTACTTTCCAAACCATTTTGTGAAAAAGAAATTTAATAGTCTGCTTGTTGACTATTCTAGCCTCCGAATCTCTGCTGATACTGACAAATAGGTCTGATTGAGATAACACCCGTTGAAACATGCAGTTATCAGTATTTGTCACAGCTCTTGAGTTAGGATCGGTTGAAAGGGCCTTTAATTAATATGTACAGAATATTTACAGATCAAATCAGATGTTTAACAACTTGTAAATATACACGGAATAACACAACTCAATATTTTCAGTTTATCAGGTGATACAGGCTTTGATTTTCTCATGTGACTGTTGTCAATAAATTTGACCCATTTACATTCTCATCTGCATTGGAATAATAGATCACTTGCAAAAAATTCACATTAAAAAAAAAACCTAATTAGTCTTTGGGCCTTGTATTCTTCATTTTTACATTACATTTAAGTTTGAAATGCTGCTGAATGGAGTTTGACTGGCATACTGTCTGCTCTTGCCAGCTTGCATGTAAATTTGAACTTGTATACAGCATCATTCTCAGGCTCAGAAACACTCATTGTTATTTCCAGTAACACTCCCACTCCAGTAATCTCATCTACTTCAAAATTATCAAAATCATCAACCGATATTTGCAGAATAAAATGAAAATCATTGAAATCATTGTGGAATGAATATCATCTGAAGATAAATCATGTTAGGTCAGTCAGCCATTTTGAGTTTTCCATGTGACACGCATTCGTAAAAAATGCTGTTGAAAATGTATGATAAGACTATAACAAAATTCATGTTCCAGGGCCCAGTGTACAAATCAAATTTATTTTTCCAATCAGTCAAGTCAAGCTGAAGAACTTAGATGTGTAAACTTACATTTGCTTATAATATAACTTTTAAAACAACTCTTAACTGACCTCATCCCTTTTTTTTTAGGACTGCAGAAAACTAATTTCTCTTTGACTTCTCAGGAAGATTTTGTCTATTTTGCAAGTAAGATCCATCATTAAGGTGTGACCTAATAGTGAGAGTTGCCTTTTGGAGAGAAAAAAATAGCCAATGGGATGGATGAATAGGAAAAATAAAGATAAAACCAGTGAAAAATAAATACAGTTACATTATTGAGTGGAATATATAACAAATACATTGACATCTAACATTTTCTCCATTTTTGTCTGGTGAAAAATAAATACAGTTATATTATTGAGTGGAATATGTAACAAATACATTGACATCTAACATTTTCTCCATTTTTGTCCGGTGAAAAATAAATACAGTTATATTATTGAGTGGAATATGTAACAAATACATTGACATCTTAAATTTTCTTCATTGTTGTGTAATAAAAACCATTGAAACCTCTAATGCTTGACATTGTAAATACATTTACATCATAAATTCTATTAAAGGTCACATACAGAAACATATTGGTCCCAAATAATCGGATTCATAATATATGTTCATTCCATATGTATTATAAATAAACAATAGAACTACAGTTGACACTTTTGTGATTCAAGGTCACTAATATCACTTGGCCTATTAATTATCCTTGATCTTGTAAAGATTGGCCAACTTTGATTCCGTTTCTCCGTACTGTATCTGATAGTATGGAGATTGAGCTTGGGCACGGTAAAAGACAATTTGGATCATACATTCAGTAAAAAATATAGCTATGCCACAGGACAGGTGTCATTTATGTGGCATGGGCACAGAGAGTTCAAATTAACACCCACTGTTAACTGAATATAGGACTCCATTTTGTACAGAATCAGATTCCCAGCTTGATTATTGGGTTGTCAGCTGGGAAACAGAGTGGTTACTGCCTTTACAAGCTAATGGGTTAAGCTCCAATATGTGCAGGTACATGTAGTTCTATGTGCAGGTAGTTCTAGGACACTACTGGGAACTGAACAAGTATCTAATTTATAGCTTGATCAAACTAAACTGGGGAAAAAAAGTAATTGACTTATGTGCACTGTCAGAGAACTTAGGAAATATAAATTGAGAAATAGATCTTGAATGAAAAAGGCGAATATAAATGAAATAAAAACTTTTATTGCATCAAATATCCACAGGTTTCATATAGCAAAACACAAACTACGTTACAAATTCAAACAACATTACAAGTGTTTCAGACTTGCATGAAAGATTAAGCAATGTGAAGACATTAATACCTTCCTGCTATCAGAGGTGTATACACTAATTTATGTACTAGTGAAAATGTAAATATGGGGGGGGGGGAGGTTGTCTAAAAAAAGGAAAATTTACATCCTCAAAAATAAAAAAATTAACAATATTTCTTCTGCAGAGATGTTAAGACATCCAGGCCTAGAGATTGTGGAAGTCACTCATTTCTAAAACTTGTTCTGGCAAAAATATGCAAGGGTGGGAGAAATCATGCCAAATTAACTGTTCTTTTGTACATTTAATTTTTTTGTAGCATAAATTTAAAACAATGAAGCACAGTATTCACTCGATTTAGTATCTATCTTGTTCCATGAAAAGTTAAAGTATTGCTTTAACAGCTTTGTAGATACCCACTAGTTTTTTAAGTGCAATCTTTAATGCACTCTGTTTGAAAAGCTATCATCCATATTGGAACAGTCATGAGGCAGGCTTTCTTTGCTAGGGCCAAGATATGGGCAGTAATTTAAGAATGCATTTGATGCAGATACATAATTGATTAGTAAGTTTGTATTTAGGTCAGTATATCACTCGTAAATGTTCCCTGATTCCCCCATATTCAATAGAGATGGGGAGCTGCCCCTCATATTTCGCAAAATCAAGGATGAAACACTCTTACCGTAATATAAAAGTATGTGTTAGAAGTCTGCATGTGTGTACTGTTTTCTCCATATCAGAATTGCCTTTGGATTTTGATTTGTGCACTGTTGTCTCCATAACAGATGTGACGTGGGATTTTGATGTGTGCAAGATTGTCTCCACATTAGATTAACATGGAATTTTGATAGGTGCACAATATAAGAAATTAATCTCTTTCTCAGATTTTGGAAAATTACTTAAATATCAGCCCCTCCCCCCTCAGAGTAATGAAACTCTTAAATGGGGTCCTAAACCAAAATATAATCTTAAATTCAATTGGGATTTAATTTTCAGAACTAAACTTTAGCTAATGAACATTCATGTATTAAATGAAAACGTTATTTGATTTATAATATAACTTTTCATTTCCTTTTACATTTTAAGATCTAAAGGTAGTTTTAAGCTCTTCATTATCCATTTCAGTACATGCATATTGTGTGCACTGATAAATATGGTTCAGTGCTGGTTGCAGTTGGATCCATTTTACCAAGTATTTGTTTTTTGTTTTTTTTATGGTTTAACGCCATTTTTTTAGCACAATATAGGCTATACATGGCGGCCAGTATTAATGGTGGAGGAAGAACCCAGAAGAACCACCGACCCACAAGAAGCTACTGGCAAGCTTTCTCACATACCCACATTGGCCGAATCCGAGACTCAAACCCATGCAGACAGAGGTGAGATGGCAGTGATCCGTAACGGAGAGCACATTAGACCACTCCGCCACTCGTGGGTCCCCCACAAATTATTTATGGCGTTGTTGTACAAAATACTTGGTAGCAGCTTAATTTCTAGGTACACAAATTGTACATATACAAACTAAATTGTATTATATTCATTGGCTTTTAATTTCATGCAGTGTATTAAGTCATTAGTATTTATTATGCATGCATTATTAGTTATTTTAGAAAATTTTCTTGGATGTTTGTTTTCATGAAAAACTGTTTAATTGTGAATGCCTGGGAAAAATTAAACCTTTATGTATTAATATATTGATACATTGTAACATCTCTCAACATACAGACTTTAAACTTGACAGCCTGATGTTAGCTTCCTGTTTCCTTCCACCCATGCTCTCTTTATTCTTGAAGTTCCAGACAGCCACCATACTCTCTCCCCACTACATGAAATTATCCTTACTAGAAAAATCAGAGTTTATGACTTCTTAATTGGCTTGGTCAATGCTGGATAAGAGGTTCAGAGGCATGAAATTGTTTATTTCAAGGCAAACACCTCATGCACCTTTCCAGTAGGGACAAGCTTTGATATATTGGTCTATTTATCTGTTGATTGGCCCACCAGTCTGACCCTGGATCATGAATCTTGCATGAAAGATTCTGTAAAATGAAGAAGGAATACCATATATACACGCTTATAGTTGATTCAGACTGCAGACAACAAAGATCCAGATCTGTCATAGCATCAAGCACCTGTAGGTCAGGGTCGGTGCTGTTTGCTCTACTGATTAATCCTAACTGCACCTACTCTGATCTACAGGCACATTATGCATCTGCAAATCTGGGTCTGTTCACATTGAAGTTGGACTTTACCTTTTTATTGGTATATAAGGTATGTTGGTATAAGCTAAGAGATGAAGTTAAATACCTATGTCAGATTTTGGGTTGTTATAAGGTTGCCTGATGCTGCTACTGTCTTTGGCAGGGTGCCAGATTGACAGAGCTGAACTCTGAAACTTTTGTTTTTCAACATGTATTACAAGATTTTTTATGTATAAACATTAAGATGGAAATGCATGCTTTTTTAATTCCTCCCAATTAAACAGCAAAAAATGACTTTTGCAAAATTAAGTGACATGATGAGAATCTAGACTTCCATTTGCATAGGAATTGGACAGCATCCATTGTATCTAATATTCACAGCTACTTCCAACTACTAATTTCTTTTCAAAGTCTACAACTCCTTTAGTTAAATACATTGCTAATCACATGAGGCCTTCATGGACACACAACATGCAAGTACATGTATATCAATACAAAACGACACTATGCATAAAAGAAAGAATGAATGTATTGCTTATAATTACAGGTTATCAACTTGCTTTTGATGCTGCTCTTGGAAAGTACAGAGACAGTACGGCTTGTTTTGATAATCATATCATTCAGATAAAGAGATGTTAAATCTTGTAGGGTTGTATAGACTAAAATGCATTTGTAATACAAAGTTCTTTTCTTAAAAGGGAGCCAGTTTAAAGACTAGACAAACTGGAAACAATTAAGTCACATCCATTGACCCTACAACATCAGAAGGTGACATTGGATTAACATATAGTATTATAAGTCTAGCTGCATGCTTTTGAAGTTTGAATATTTGATATTAGCTTGTGTACATGTCCTGCATACTGTGCAATAGTTTCCCATGATAGGTAGTATGCAAGTTGAATAGCACAGTCCAACTGTAAACTACCCAGAACCAGATCTTCCACTGCATTATGTGCTGGCAAAATTGAGTCTGTGCAGTTTGTTACGAGTAATCAGTACAACAAACAGCACAGACCCTGATCTGCAGGCACATTGTACTATGGCTAATTAGGATTTATGTTAGTTTGCAATTTCGCAATGAGTATATGTGGTAGTTTATCATCAAAATGTATTCCAATGGTGCTTGTAGTTAATTCAGCTTTGTGCTAAAAATAAACCATGATGTCATTGCCCCCGGCTGAGGCCATATTGTTTTCGGACAAAGCCTCTAGCGACGCAAAGTAACACTGATGCTGGCAGCATTTTGAAAGTTATAATCAAACTATATATTCTTTTGGAAAAGTAATTATTTTTTAATATGGTGACTACTAAGCATTGTTGCTATCGCTCATGTACAACCCGTACGAAATAAACCAACTGGCCAAGGCACGGATTTGTCACGGATTCTGGTTATTAAATGCCGTCTATTTGAAATCCCACTCTTATATTAAAAACCTTAGAAAAATCCACACGGAAACAAGAAATCCACACGGCTAAGAGGTGGGTTATTGAGTGAAATATTTAAATTAGCCCGTACGGGTTTTCAAAACCTGTGTCTTTAACACGGATTCACTTTGGACATGGATTCCGTGTGAACACAGGATTTTCTTGCAGACACGGGTTCTAATGGTGCAGATACGGGTTCTGGCACAGACACGGGTTCTTTCCATACAGACACGGGTTCTAATGGTGCAGATACGGGTTCTGGCGCAGACACGGGTTCTTCCCATACAGGCACGGGTTCTTGGTGCAGACATGGGTTCTTCCCATACAGACACGGGTTTCTGTAGCTGGCATAATAGGGTTGAAAAGTTGGCCTTTGTTTTTAACATGATGCCATTGTTACGTAACAATGAAAGTTAACAATATCATATAACTAAGTACATTTGATCTTTAAAGGATATATTCAGCTATATTCAATCTCTAAGGAAAGTATCAGGGAGATGAATTATCCCAGAAGTATATGCAATATTTATTTAATTTTTTTAAACGTATTAACAAAAATTAACTGAACACAAAAATAGTCCAATATTATTGTTTCTGCACACTTTTCTTCACTAGCTTTCTTGCATAGCTAACTCTTTCTGTTACTGCCTCATTTATTTCTGTATCGTCAGGGGCCTTCAAGTTGTTAGTTTTGCACCAACATCGTACATATTCTGAAAAAAGAATATTAAATATATTAATAATCAATAAAATATTACTATATCAATAATAAATGTTCAGTTTATATATATATATATATATATAAATATATATATATATATATATATATATTGTTTTTAAGCTTGATGGTCATTATACAAAATCAAACTGATTCGTAATGCTATTTTTTTCTGTATTTTTGTTCTTAACTTTTGTTTTAAATCAATTATATTGTATGCAATGTGGAAATCTTTCTAACCAGAGTTAATCAGTGTTGTTTAATCAATGATACAAGTGCTTTTGAAAACAGTTATCATTAATATAGAAAGAAATCTATCTTTCAAGGTTGACATTTTTTCGTTGTCCAAGACAGGCCTAAGATTATCCTTTCTTGCCAGCAATCCCTGTCCTCTGGACTGGGCCATCTCTTCATTGGTAAATATTCCTGGCATTAATTTCATGGTCAGTGTATAGGCTGGTCCAGATGATTTTATGGACAGCCTCACTGCCATGGCAACAACCACTTTATCAATTGTCACAGATCTGTTGCCAATGAGTTTACTTGTCTGAAAAGTATTCCAATTAAATAAAATCATAGTTCCAGATAAGACTTGTGCTTAAAATGACTCTCATGTATTAATTTGACGTTTTGATCACAATAGCAACAAATAAGGGAAACATAAATTATAATAAAAATTGATATTAAGGAGCATGTGAATATTTATATTACATTCATGTGTTAAGGGGATGCAAGGGACTCATCTCCACTTATTGTGAAGTCGTCTTTGGATGTATTTTAGATTAAAATATGATTTGTATTGATTGTCACACAGTTGAAAGGTCAGTACTGAGAAATATATGTAGAGAACATATAGTCAAATTATTTGTGGTCTATGTCCCTATAGCAACCGGAATCCGGATACATAAGTAACTAATAATAAGCTAGAATCAAATCACTGCGGATTGCATTTCCGGAAATATCTGAATACGAGCCATGCCTAGAAAAACTTCCCTAAATATTAAAATCTCCTCGCGATCGATTTGTGTGTGTGTGTGTGTGTGTGTGTGTGTGTGTTGTATTTCTATTTAAATTTTTCGTAAATTTGTATTACTTAATTCGGATTGATATACAGCTCTATGCAGAGTTCTTAAATCGTAACTTCGCGAAGTCGTTATAAAATACGTGCATGCACGATTTCTATTAGTGATATGTCGTCACAATTATTTAAGATACGGTAATTTACTGTCTTTAATTCAACAAAAGGATGACAGTGACAACAGGTTTTATTAATTACTAAATATGATTTGCTAACATTGAAAACGTGCATGCTCTATACATCAGCAACCATTTATTTCTAGTTAAACTGTGATGTAATTATTTAAATTAAATCGGATAAGCATGGTTTAAAATCGAAGATGTATTCAAAACTAGTAATTATACTTACCCCCAATTTGTATGATGGTACCATGAAACAGTTTTTTGCCCCATTTCATTTCTACTTGTTCTCTTGGTTTCCATTCATGAAGAATGCATCGGTTTTGTCTGCTCTACCCACAACACTAAGGGAACTGTCCTCAGTAAAATAAATACACGCAAACATATCTTTTAAATGTTAAAAATAAAACTAATGCAACCTAGATGAAACTAACTCTTGAAATGGCGACCGGCGGTAAATTCTCAGCTTCTCACTGGCCACGATGCACATGTGTAATAGAAGGCTCTTCAAGGGGAAATGATTCGAAAACTTTATATAATTTTAATTAATTAGTCTGCAACAGAGATGCATCTCTCGATATACATTTAAAATAAAAACGTATTGTCAACAAATGATAAAGCTGTTCATGTTAGCAATCATGCTGGTTTTTATTTATTAAAAAAATAGCAATATTTAATTCCCCCCTCGACCTCTCAGTGAAGCTGACCATGCAAAAGTCACGTGTGTAACCCGATACTTCAGTTTGTTTGTAACTGTGACCGTCTTTATCAGTTACATTTCGTCGTTGTTCTGTGTAAGATTATAAGTAATCAGTGTCTACAATAAAATGGACCATACAGAAAATCAAAAGACCGCTAAAACAAGACGTGGTCTATACGGGAAAAAGAAATTAAACGAGGGCACTGTAGAAATTCCAGATAAAATAAGAAAAGAATACGAAGAGGAACTAATGGCAATTCTACCATGTACCGACAACAAAACTGCTGAACATGTAAGTCTGCATTGTTAATTCCGGAAAATCATAATGGAATATCAAGATTTTACTTGTATACGTCGATCTAAACTGGTTGTATTAGAAAGCGATTCTTATTAGCCAGCTGGTAGTTCCAGGAATTTAGAAAAGTTTGCGTGTGTGTGTGTGTGATGGAGGGGGGTAGAAAAGTGGGTGCATGGCTTACATTTGTTACCATTTTGATTAAGGGGAGGGGGGGCATGCGACACGACATCCACCAGACTCTCGGGTTCCAACAAAATGAAATCCAATTGAGACACATGAGTAATTTATCAACAGGCATTAACATGAGTGACCTATATTTAAGGAATATTATAAATTGTGAAAATTTTATTTTATAAAGGTGTCAACTTTTCAGTTGACAGTTTCGAAACAAAATTGGGCAAATAAAAACCAAGGATGCTTTAATATTCTACAAACTTAAACATCCAGACCTCCCATCACTATTCTAGAATGTTTAAACTAAAAAAAAATTTTTTTAAAGATTGCTCTTTTAAATTGTCTCATTTTTTCCCTCAATTGCAATCCAAATTGTTGGCCTAAATACATTCTCTTACTTCATTTTTCATTTAAGGTTTTATTAAGAAAAATCTTTCTATTTTGCAGGCCACAAATGATACTGTGAATTTTGACAATTCTCACTCAGAGACAATTACTAAATGTTTCAAGTGTGAAATAGAAATGGAAAGTATACAAAATGTATCTACAAGTACAAGTTCAAGCTCACTCACATTGACTCAGAAATTTGTGATCCAGAAATAACAGAATTTACATCGATTCAGTTAGAATCTGACTATGAGTTGGAGGACTAGAATTTTACACTTTTTGAAGACGAACCTCAGCTTGCAAGTGATTGTCTAGATAGCAGTAGTGATGATGATATAGATTCAAAACCACTTTATGAAGGATCTTCAGTGACAACAGGAGCATTGTTATTTCTAGCTTTATTTACATCTAAACATAACAGGAGATGGAATACAACAACTTTTGAATATAATTTCATTAATATTGCCTCAGTCTTAGTTGTCATGCATTCAAAAACTACCGGTACTTCAAAAACTTGAGGAATAATAATAATAATATAATAATAATAATGCTTTATTTATAGAGGGTGACTCATTAGTCAAGGACTATTCTCCCTTGAGGCCCTCTTAATGAATGTATAACAAATGCACATTGTGTGAAGAAGCAATAATTAGTGCTTATATTAGCATGTTTCGTATTAAAATACTAAATTCCATTATCTGTTAGAAACACATGCATGCTCCTGATATCTCTTCTTAAATACTCTAATATTTTCAGCCGATTTTACATGTAATGGAAGCTTATTCCACAGAACTGTTCCAGAGTATTGAAAACTCTTTTTGAATTGCTCTGTTCTTGGTTTTGGTACTAGAAGGTTTCCATGTGAGATTGATCTCAACTGGTATTGTGTTGAAAAAGGCCTGAATAAGTCCTGAAGATACTCTGGTGCAGTTCCATGTAGACATTTATATAAAAGAACTGCCTTGTGAAAATCTATCCTGTCATATATTGTGAACCATTTGAGTTCTGTAAATAATGCTTTTGAGGGATGGTCAACAGATGTATCTAAAATTACACGTGCTGCTCGTTTCTGGAGTTTATAAATCCTGTCAAGCTCAGATTTAGCACAGTTTCCCCATACATTAGAACAGTAATCCATTGTTGGAAGAATATACGTCTTGTGGTATAGTTTGCGAGTTTCCATAGGTAAATATTTCTTGATTCTGCTGAGAAGGGCAATTTTGGATGACAGTGTTTTACAAAGCTTATCAATATGGTCATTCCATAATAAATTATTATCTATGGACACACCTACAAGCCTTTCATGATTAACATTTTCTAATGGATGATTATTTATTGCAAGCGATAGTTTTGGGTTCCCTGACTTGTGTAGCTTTTGTGTTGTCCCCAGAATCATACATTTTGTTTTACCTTCATTAATTACCATCCTATTATGATGTGCCCAGTTTTGGACTCAAGTTTTGGAATCAATTAATAAAGCATTTTTATTGTCCGACTTGTTTAGGTATTGTTGGAAATTCTGAGAAAAAAAATCATGCACATATACATTATGTAAGCAAGTCTTTAAAATTGGTTAAGATTGATAAAGTTTTGTAATAACCAATTTTCTCAATAATGCCTTTTGAAAACTTAAATTATGTGTAATAATATGGGATACAAAAATGTTAAAATATACATATAATCTTAGATAAATGTACATGTACAGTATGTGTATCATAACAAGCAAGTTGCAATGAAGAATTGTTTTTTTTTTTATTGAAAATATTGAAAAAATAATACAATCATTGTAGCTCTGTTAAATTAAATTCAACAGTATTTTTTTTTTTTTTTTTTTTTTTATTGAAAATATTGAAAAAAAAAAAAAAAAAAAAAATAATACAATCATTGTAGCTCTGTTAAATTAAATTCAACAGTATTTGAAAAGAATAAACTGTTACATTTTTTCCTCTGTATTTTTTTTCTTCTTTTCAAATGCATCTGCGTATGGTATATTTTTTTACAATTTGTTTAAAGACTTTGTTGGAAATCAAGCTGCAACTTATAATCTGACTGCAAAGATTTTAAAACCCATGTTATCATTGTACTAATCAATGCTGCGTGGGTTCGAGTCTAAGATTCGGCTAATGTAGTTAAGTGAGAAAGCTTGCCAGTAGCTTCTCGTGGGTCGGTGGTTCTTTCCGGGGTTTTTCCGGTTTCTTCCTCCACCACTAATACTGGCCGCCATGTATAGCCTATATATTGTGCTGAAAAATGGCGTTAAACCATAAAAACAAAACAAACTAATCAATGCATAAAGCATTAGACCTTCAAAATTCTAAGTTAAAAATCCGTCTCCCTTCTTTTCTGCAAGTTTTCTAAGTTCACATTTCCGTGTCATGAGCAGTATTTCTACACAAGTGGCGGATTCCTGTTCATGGTGAAGTACCAGGAATCCGTGCTTAAATTACGTGTCCTGCTCATGCACAACCGGGTTTTTGAATTTTTCTTACAAATCTACACGGATTTCTTGTCAAAGCCGTGCCATAGCCAGGCGGATTCCTGTTCATGATTTCGTACGGGAAGTGATTCGAAATACCAGAAAGATGGTGTTTGGTTCATTTGATTTGGAAACGGTTTTCCAAAGCCTGACAATGAGAGAGAAAGGCCAACGTGATTTTATCATTTTAAGGCTAGCTATCATTGTTAGAAACAGCTGTTTTTGTATTACTGTTTCTATCAATACATTCAGACAATTATAATGCCAGACAAAAATTATACACTTTTTTTAATTAAGAAAATCTGTTATGCACATAGCATAAATATATGACATGAAAATAAACATAAATTTTCTCATTTTTTTAAAAACTTTGTTACCATATTAGACATGAGACTCGGAAAAAAGGTAATGGAATCATTAATGCATATTACCAAAACAACCTACATTGATATATTTCTTGAATAAATTAAATATCTTGAATATATATGCCAAGTTTTGTAGAATTCTGCAAGAGCCATATTTAAATAAAACCTTTTATATCTATATGCATTACGAAACATTCACTAAGCAGAGTTTAAATTGATACACAAAGCAAAATATAAATAGTAACTATCTTGCATGTACATTCCTCTTTTCTTTACATGTTTAAAACATCAATCACATATAACAACATTTCATTGAGATAATTTAATTCGGGGCAGTTCCCTTGGAATTTTTATCTTGAAGTATTCAGGACATATGTATTGGTGATGAAACTGATATCCCTGTCTTTCCCTGCCTTGATAGTCTTGGAGACTGTCAAGAACAATAATACAGTTAATAATTAGAAGAATAACAATAGCAAAAACAATTAGTAACATATAACAGTAACTTTAATTAACCAAACACTTGCTTTTAGACCCTAATCAATCAGGCTTTAGACAGAAACATTCATGTGAGACTGCCTTGATCTCCCTAACTGATAAATGGCTTCAAGCACTTGACCAAGGTAAAATAATAGGATCTGTATTTGTAGATTTCAGGAAAGTGTTTGACATGGTGGATCATGAAATCCTTTTGAAGAAACTAAAAATCTACCAATGCGATGAAAAAACAGTTAGATGGTTTACTTCATACTTAAGTGAGAGAACACAACATGTTTATATAAATAACGTTCTGTCCGAACCTGAAACAGATATGGAGTGCCACAAGGCTCAATTCTAGGTCCATTACTATTTATTTTATTTATTAACGACCTACCACTTTTACTAAGAGACTCGATGTCATCTACAGATCTTTATGCAGATGACACAACATTATCTGACATCCAAAACACAAAGCATGAACTCGAAATCTCTTTACAGAATGCATTAAACAAGCTGGAAAACTGGTGCACATGCAATGGCATGGTAGTAAATACTGGTAAAACTAAAATATTACTTATCTCAACAAGGAAAAAAAGGAAAAATCTTGATAGCAATGAACTATGTCTAACATGGAAGGATACAAATTTGCAAATGGTCTGTCACGACAGACTACTTGGTGTTTTGGTAGATAATAATCTATCATGGACTGATCATATCAAACATATCAGTAAAAAGGTCAATTCAAGTTTATGGCTTCTCAGTAGGATAAGACATTTTCTCCCTGAAAGGCACAGAAAATTATTTTATAACAGTTACATACAACCGTATTTTGACTACTGTAATACAGTATGGGGTAATTCAAATGATAAAAACATATCAAAGTTGGAAAAAATTCAGAAAAGAGCATTAAGGCTAATATCAAACCAGAAAGAAAGCAAGGAAAATTTAGCTGGTAAGTTAAAAATATTACCTATTAAAGACCGAATATGTTTAAGAAAAGCCAAATTAATGTACAGGATATCCAATAATAGTGCTCCTAAATATTTACAATCCCTATTCCAGTATAGGCTACCTGGTAATACACCCAACCTGCGATCAATATCTACAAAACAGTATAAAATTCCCAAACCAAATAAGGAATTATTTAAGAAAAGTTTCCAATACTCTGGAACTTTGCTCTGGAATAGTATTCCAGTTGAGATTAGAAATGCCCACTCTATTTCCATCTTCCAAACCCAATATATCCAGTGGCTTCTGAGATGCTGTTGAATTAAATAAATTCCTTGTATGAGGGCCTCAAGGTAGATTAGTTCTTAGCTAATTGTGTTACCCTCTTTAAATAAAGTCATTATTATTATTATTATTATTATTATTATTATTAATTACTTACATACCCATGCAATTATGTCAAAATTACCGGGATTATTTCCAATAATAATAATGAGTAGAGGAATAACAATAGGAAAAAAAACGCCAGATAACAGCAGCTTTTATTACTATATTTAGACAAATTATGACAAAATTACCGGGATTATTTCCGATAATAATAATAATGAGTTGAGGAATAACAATAGGTAAAAACTACCAGATAACAGCAACGTTTATTACTTATATTTCCATTCAATTATGACAGCATTACTGGGATCATTTGAGATTAAAATAATATCAATACTGAAAGGATAATATAAGCACTGGAACAAAAATAACGACAATAATAAACTGCACTCATAAATTTGAATCTTACCGTATTGGTGGGTGTAATGGGGTGCTTTGTTGTTTCAAACGGTACATAACCATACAAGAATGTACAGTTATTAATCAAACACATGTCAAAGTCACTTCTGGTTTGGATGAATAATGTATAAAATATATATAATATAAAAAATACCGCAGACAGGAGAAAATCGACATTTCTGTTATTTACAAGACTTTGCATACAAAAGAGTATTAGAAAAAACAAGATACAAAATACACGACACAAGAAATGATCGTAGTCAGCAAATCAAAAAATATACTAGGTTCCGACAGGTATATTATTTGTTTTTACTCACCTTTTAAGCAGTATGCTTCTTTTCCTGTTCTTGGTCAGGCCTCGACATTCTAACCATCGCTTTAACTGAATATTAGAATGTTCATCTATATTCGAATAAATAAATTAAGCGCCTGTACATCGTTTTCATTAAGAACAATAATACGGAAAGTATTACTGGTAGTCATTACGCTGGTTGGCCTTGTCCGAATAGCTATTTTTAGAAACTGATGTCACTGCGTGTGACGTATCAAAGAGGTAAAAAGTACAAGCGCCATTATATTATGACATTCTGCATTATATGTATAATTGTAGTAGGGACTGTTTTCCAGTTTCCTTCCAAAACAATACAAGCAGAATCTTTACAGTACACTCACCCCATGATCTTAAGGACATTAATCATTTTGGTTTAAGTCTAGTGAGAACAGGCAGTTGTGTTTTTGAAAATTAATTAAATGATTATTTACAGAACTTACAATTAGTTTTAGATTTTGAAAATGATTGATATTAGATATTAGATTATATTTCTCTAATTAGCAAGAATATCTCAGATTAAAATTTTAAAGAAATAGATATTTTATAATTGAACTCTGGCAATCTTTGTCAACCTTTACACTTAAACCCCATTTATTTAACATTTGTATTTTGAGGAAGATGTTGAAAGTGAGTGCGAGTCTGATCAGATATATTATAATCATTTATATGTTTTTAAATCAACGTCTAGACAACTCATTAGTGAGATATAAAATGTTTAGTTTAATGTAGGATACAGTTCTGTGTACTGTACCAGAAACAATTCAAGCCAGTTACAGAAATATATCAGTTGTCTCCAGTGAAGTCAGCTTTAGGCTGATATATTTACCAGAGGAGAACTGGCTGAGAGAGAGAGTTTGAATTTGAATTAAAGAAAACATGTAACCACGCTGTTTGTTTGTTGGATTTACCAGCTAATTCCACAATGTAGCTGCCACCCACCCCATATCAGCTACAACAGTTTGGTGGAGAATTCAAAAATGGAAAAGTTGTGTTAAATTATATTTAAAAATTTTATTGGATTTAGGGGAATTCTATTCTATTTAGGCTGTGCTACATTCATCTTTCGGACCTTTCTTTGGATTTTATTCAACAATTTTATGAAGTACCTTTGATTTTTATCCTTCTGCTCCATCAAAATGGATTTCAGTCTTTTGCTTCCTTTTTCTGGTGATGGAAGTAAAGATGCAAAGCTATGGTTAACACGTTTTCAACTTCTTACAACCACAAAGGGACTAAATGACAACAAAGCAAAAGCAACTCTACCTCTACTGTTAACAGATAATGCATTATGCTGGTATATGTCACTAGCACAAAATATAAAGGGCGACTTCAGCTTGCTTCAGAAAGAGTTTATCATTCGATATGGGCCGGATGAAAGAGTACAGTGGCAGAGAACTGCAGCTCTGTATCAACCATTACAAGGTACATCTGAGAAAGTGGAAGATTTCTTGCAAATATAGTTGCTAAAGGAACTGAGCTGGAATTACCACAGACACAAATTAAGCATATCATCATCAATGGCCTAAAGCCACATATACAACAATTCGTATTACAACAGAATCCAGAAACAGTGGATGATCTCTGTCAAAGTGCAAGACTCACTGAAGTCACTATGACAGACATCACTAAAGAAAACATGTAACCAAGTTTGTTTGTTTGTTGTATCTACTAGCTAATTCCCCAATGTAGCTGCCACCCACCCCATCCAGCTACAACATATTCATCAATTAAGTTGGGCACAAACATCCACACACACACACACACATACACACACACACACACACAATGAGAAATAAGATTGTTTCTAGGACTGAGAACTAACAATATTGAACCTATTATGTTACTCTTGCCATTCTCTTAAAACAATATATCAGTTATCATTAGTATAGTATGAAATGAATAGTTTAATCAAAAGCCTTATTGGTGTTATTTTTTTATCGTGTGCCATGTATTCTTATCCATTTAACAGCATCATCATCAGCAAGATGCATACCCTGCAGCCCAACTGGAACTTTGTCAGTGGGCAATTGTTCACAATGTGAGCTTAACAGCTACAAGAAGAGTCATAGCTCTGGCCCCATCAGACAAGGTTGACTGCACAATGACTCTATTCTGCCAGGGAATAGTTCAATGTGGTCCACAAATGACTTGGAGTGGAAGGTTCAAGCCAGGAGGGCATACCATGGCTCAGCTACAATGACGTGCTTTTTAACATCTGTTGAAGACCACTCAACATGATACTGAATGCCGTCATATCCTCTGTAACTAGATTGGATATCTCAGAGTCAAGTGGACTGCTGGATGTGAGGTCCAGTACAGCGGAAGTTTCTCACTGGCATCAACCTTAGCCAATACTTTTGTGGTTGCTTCCTGGCAATGCAGATGTGGAGGAGGAATGTTGCAGAGTACCTGAGTACTGGCAGCCATGTTAAAGGAGTATGATGTAGTGTTCCAGAGATTATGTACATTGTTGTGTTGAACTGGACATCAATTAACTTAGTATGGGATGATTGAGCCCAGACAGCACAATAATCAGCTGTCAAATAATACAGGGCCATTGTTGATGTCTGAGCACTAGCACCCCAGGTTGAGCCAGCCAGTGTGCGGAGTAGGTTGTTTCGAGTCTTAAGTTTTGCTGTAGTTTTCATCAGGTGGCTATTGAATGTCAGTGATTTGTAGAGAGTCACACCAAGGTATGTTGGTGTTTGGTCGTGTTTTATTTACTGCCCATTTATGAGGATGCAGTGCTGAAGATTTGCATTTGACTTGTTAAGGTGGAAGATGCTGGAGACTGTCTTTGTTGTACTTGGATATAAATGACATTTTTTGAAGAAGTCTGTCATATCCTTCAGGTCCTTGTTCAGTACCTTCTCAAGCTAAGTCAATGAGTGACTTTGGGTCCCAAGAGCAATGTCATCTGCATAAATGTACTTGTTCAACTGTGTTACAGGTAAGTCATTGATATAGACATTGAACAAGCTTGGTGAAAGAACAGACCCTTGTGGGAGTCCATTGCAGCTCTCACTAATGTGCACTCTGAAGCGCCTGTCGCTCAGGAACAGTTCAATAGTCTCAGCTATCCAAAGCGACAATACTCTGGAAATTTTACAGCAATAGCCTTGCATGCCAGACCGTGTCATATACTACTGTTGATGTAATGGGTCATTGTAAGAATGTACAGAATTGTTTTGTAACATGTCTCCCAGTCATTTTGGAAATGGTAAGTAGAACTAAAATGAGTGTAATTTTCAGGAAGATCATTCTCATAATGGCTTTTATATAGTGTTATTCTTACTCTCTTTAAGGTATAAGGAAATTTATTGCATTTTAGGTTTAAGTTTAAAATGTGTGCTATCAACTTGTGCATTATATTAACACTTTTAAGAATTCTGCACCTGTGGCTTTTTAATATTAAGGTATTTGAGATAGTGCCGTTCATTTTTATTTGTTGTTTCCATTATTTTCTAGGGTTTAGGTTTTTGGTTTGTTGAGGTTCTTGTGTAGTTTTGATCAATATTCTGATTTAGCATTCTCAAAAGTTTGGTAAAAATCTATCCTGATGCCTTATACATAATTGCAGAGATGTTTTTTTACAGGGTTCCCACGTGTCATGGAATCCTGGAAAAGTTTTGGAATTTAAAAAATAAATTTCAAGGCCCTTGAAAAGTAATGGAATTTGTCAGAACCTTGCAAAGTGTTGGAAAAGTCATGGAATTTCTGACAAGGGAGTTAAAGAAATTGATTACTTCAAATTTCTTAGAGCACAGAGCAGCAGTTAAATAAAACACGATAAAAAAGATACGATAGATAAATGGTTTCATTTCATATAACTAGAGTAAGTTCCCCTAACAGATATCACATGGTTTCCGGTGTAGTTCGATTCGAAAATTCAAATGGTCAGCCGTGCCGCTTTTAGTACTTACCACTTGACGATCTGTCAAATCGAAGTTAATTTCTTCCAAAAAAGTCTGTTATTTCTTCGATGTAACGTACAAGGTAAGTACTAATTTGATTTTGTTTATATTCTTCACTTGTTTTTCGGGTCTGTCGTAACATCTCATGCAGCAGAGTCATTCATTTATTACGTTGGATTGTACAACATGATTATAATCATTATTGTCGATTTGATATTCTTGTTTTGGGCTGTTCTAGTTTCAGAATATTGAAAATTGTAGTTTTTTTTCAGAAGCCGTTTTTAGAAAACCTGACAACCCATCTGAAAAAAAATTCAGAGAATCATTTTAATATTAGACCCGTCTAGGTCTCCCAATTTGAATCTCCCTATTTTGCAAAGTCCTCAATAAAAATAAATAATAAATACTATAATAGATTATGTATTAGAGCAAGAAAACTGTTCAAATTCAGAATTCAAAAATCTACAAGAAGGCTTCAGTAAATTCGTGTAATATTACAGTGTGGGAATTTTGACTTCCATTTTTCACGAGGGTTGTTAGGTTAGGATGAAACACGTTTACTGCCAATATAGTTTAACTTTAATCAATCATTTTTCTGTATCTGGTAAACTTTGATGACTTTTTTAGTGTTGCATGTTATTAATATATTTAATGAATTTTTTTTTAAAGTTAAGAAAAGAATTGTCAGTGTCTGAAATTGGATTTTAATTTTAAATCTCCAAGACTCTATGTAATATGATAATGAATAAATCTTAGATTGTAAGTCTGGTCAGGCAATAGGTGATGAAAATGAATTACTTAATGAACACTGGGCTGTTAGAAAATTCTGAACACATAATAAAATACACAATATCTCATGATGACATTGAAGTCATAAAATCTTTCATTTTATATTGCTTTAGCTTTAGTCCAACATGCCTTGCCTGGTATGTGCACATTCAATAACAGTTGGCTGATCAACCCAAACTATGAAAAATGGGTGGAGAAGAATGTTTCAGACATAAGAACTGCTAAATGCAAAGCTTGTAGCAAAATTATAGATATTGCAAATATGGGAGAAGCTGCCCTCAAAAGTCATTCCACCAGCAAGAAGCATGTGCAGAATTGTAAAATAATGAAATCTGCTCAGAACAACACAATCTCTGGTTTTATTTCAAATTCTGCCTCACCATCACCTAAAGTTATGCCAAAGCCTGCCCCAACATTAACTTCATATACATCATCAAATGATGTATTAAAGGCAGAAATATTTTGGACCCTAAGGACAGTGACAGCTCCTTTCATTCCAATGAGGACATTTCACGAGTCTTTTCACTGATGTTTCCGGACAGTGCAATTACAAATGCTAAAAAAGCCAAAAAGGACAATAGCCTAAGCTTGCTAACTGGATCCAATTCTCTCAGAAAGACTGCAAAAGTGAAACAAGAGACTATGAAGGACCTTGAAAAGGAGATAGAGCAGAAACAGTTTGCTTCTCACTAAATACAAGAAAGCAACTGTAAAGCGACGTGTTTTGTTAGTATTATTGTAAATAGGAACACATACAAAGACTACATAGGATTTGTTTATTTGTTTCTTTTGAATACCAAATACATTGAACATTGGATTATGACATGAATTACTACATAAAGTCAAGGTATGCACGCCCATGTAAATTTAAAATGGACATATTAAAAATATTTGTTGTTAACTTATTTGTTAGTTTTCATTGATAGATGTCATTATTTATATCAATTTACTTCACAATGAAAGATAGTGTGGTCCTTGAGTTTTGTGAAATGGCCTTGAAAAGTTTTGGAAAAGTCATGGAATTTGTTTTTGTTAAATCTGCAGGAACCCTGTTTTTAGATGTTCAGCTGTGTCATTTGTCATTTGTCATATGTCATTTGTGTCATCGAGGATTTTATTGTTATTATTCATTTGAGTTGGTAAACCTGGAATTTCTTTTGGATGTAATTCATCAATATATTCCAGTGTTCTGATGTTTTATGGTTTATTGCTTCAGTGAAATAGGCTTGTTATTATTTGCTGATAAGAAACTGGTTTTTTTAATCTGTAATTTTCCTCAACACTTTTTGAGTGATATTATTCTCACATCTTTGTTTCAAATAAATTACAAAACTATCACTTCTTAATTGACTTAGTGAAAGGAGATTCAGGAGTTAATGGGCATACAATTTGCATTACCAATGCAATTCACCTGTTACCAAGGCAAATCACCTCCTTCATGGAAATCTTGAATTGCCTGTCAGTATGGCAATGTCTTTCATGAAAATTTCGAAGAAATGATGTAGAATTACACTGGTATACGGCAAACTAACAAGTTGAATTAAAATGGCAGATTTCACGGATTTGTAAGCTAGGTTACCTGACTCTACTTCATCCTTTGGCAGGGTGCCAAAGGAAGAGCTTAATGTATTGGATTTTGTACATAGAAAATGTCTTGCTGTGAGGGTCATACCTGATGGGGCTTTCGAGGTTACAATTATGCAACAGACTGTGTATTATATGCCACATGTTGCTTGCAGCAAAGGGCCTTTGTATTTGTTTTGTTTTTAATTCAACACCATTTTTTGCACATGATAGGCTTTACATGGCACCTTATATATTTGGTGGAGGAAGAACCCAGGTAAGCCCTGGTTAAAAACCACTGACCCATCGGAAGCTATTGGCAAGCTTTCTCACATACCCACATTAGATGAGCCCGATACTTGAAAACACAGACAGAGAGGAGATGGCATGCCCTTTGGAAAACAGGTTTCATAATTTTCTTGTTTTTAATATTTGACTCCTTTAATTTTTTATATTCAAACCAAGTCTCACTTGTGGAGAAAATCTTTAAAATTTACATTTTTCATGCTTTTTTAAGAATGCTATTTGTTGACGAAAATGCTTTTTGAGTAGACTCTGCTGCTCATTCAAATTTTTTTTCAAGCATTGTTGTTTGGCATTCCTGATATAGAACAAATTGCAGAGTTGATGTGGTATTGTGCTGATTATATTACCTCCAGAAAGGGGTGAACTAAGATCATAGTGTTTGCCTTGCCAATATCAACTGATAGTTTAACACATCCACTTACCTCTTGCCAACTTCCCAGATGGTATTTAGAGATTTTTGAAACTATTAAAATTTGTTTTGAGATCTCAAAGCAGTGGGGGTCGATGTGTGCAATCTCAAACATTTATGTTGTATACTTGAGACTGTTTCTTGCAGAAAATGGTTGTCTTAGCATTGTCAGATATTATCACCTCATAAACACAAATGCACATACACCCATTGAATCAAATTCCAAACATTACAATAAAATGTATTTGCCAGTCAAAATAGTTATTAATTTTTTTCCCAAAAATGTATTAAGATTTATCAGCATAAAAAAATCTTTCCATATTTTAAGAAAGGATTTGGACGTGTTGTTTTGGCTGTCATTGGTTACGGTAAAAGGATAGTAAAGGAAGAAGGTAAATAAGGAGGAGCACTTTGGTTGTGGGAGATAAAAAGGGAGCCTCAGGCCATTGTGAACACTGTCACCTTATTTTGATTGAAGCACTTGAATCTACTGAGACACTGACAAACAGAACAGAAAGGCATGGATTACAGTTAGCCTCTTTACAGGACAGGTCCTTTGCTATAACCATGCAGGCCATTTCTGCTTTAAAATAATGCAGTTCAAGAATGAGGAAAAAGGGAAAAAAGATCAGGCATTGGAAGCAGTCACCAAACAAAATGAGGAAACCCATTTTCATGCAGGAGACTGTTGGGTGTTGGTTCCTTCAGAGTACTCTCAATTCACACTTTCTGATATGTTTGGAGAGAATTTCAGGCTCAGAGGGCAGGATGAATGCAGAAAATTTAGATTTGGCAATGTATCTCTATTAGCTTTGTAACCATTGCTCTGATTCCATCAATAATATGTCTGAAAAACATACCAATTAAATAATAAATAAATAAATAAAATATGAATATGTGGCAAAATAGAGAATTTAAGAAGGATGAAATATTAGCATAAAGCAGCTGCCTCCCTTGGCATGCAGCATTAAGAGGTTATTGTTAGGAATGGTCAGCAGTGGTGTCAGAATAATGTGACTGGGTGGGACATGATGCTACATGTTTGTGGCATGATGCCCCAGTGCTAGACATCACTATAAACTGTCACACTGCAGACATTGTATTATTAAAGTCCCAAAAATATAATAAGTTATTTTAAAAAAATAAAATAATATAGTGTTATTTTCATTTTTTGCTATTTTTACAATAATAAGGTCATGATGCAGAAAGGCTCAGTAAAAGTCGTTTTTCAAAGAAGACTAGGCAATTATTCATTGCAGAATATAGCTCGGCTGCCATCATTAAAAACCTGTAGGTTACTGGATTTAAATTCTTGTACCAATTACAGATATGAATAAACATATCATATAGCTTGCTTTTAGATCAATTCCTTAAAAACATTTATAGAGTTGAAAAAGTACATATAATCAATATCATTGTATATTTTTCTTCTTTCTTGTTTTTATGTTCTTCATTTCCAAGAATTTTTCCTTATTCCAACTAAATTATTTATTTAAAACTAAATTTTGTGGTTTGATAACAAACTAAACAAGATTTTTGCCAGAAATTTTAGTTGTATCCTATATTATAATCTGTAATTACCCAGGAAAAGTATTTAGTCATATGTAAAAATGAGGGTATTCAAAATTGTTCAGTTTGAAACAGCCCAAAACTTTTTTTTAAATGTTGACCTTTATTGCAAGAATTTTTAAAATAATAACCGATTACAGAAATTGAGTTGACCATTATTTTTATTTTAAAAAATGAATTAATGAATGAATATATGATGAATGAATGAAAAAATAAATGAACATTAAATATATGTGTGAATGAAGAAATGAATGAATAATGTATAAGCATAATGTATTTATATTATCTGGTTCAACCTTGTGTATGTAAACCTATCAAACATGTGTACTGTACTTTAACTTAAGGATCTAGTTCTAATACTAAGACACTTAACATACAGCATACTCTCCTCTTCAGCACAAGGCTTGTAAGCTTTCCTTGGAGGGACATGTCAGATTAAACTGTACAATTCATGTCCTCAGTATTACCACTCAGCTGTATGATGAGTGTGAAATGATAAAGCCAGGCGATGAGTATACTCTACCTTGCTGTCTACCCGAAGACAACCTACTTAAATCATCTGACACTGAACTTTAACTACAGACAAATATTAGTGACTTTTTGATCCCAATTTGCACTTAAATATTTCTTGCATTTTTTATGCGTATATGGTAATATCATGAATCAGTGTTCAGTATATGCCTCGTCAAGACACGATAGCCAGTACACTGTATGTAGGCAGGATTTAGCTTTATTGTATATCATATATTGCAACCAAATAAAATCTGTTTTACAGTAAACATTAATTAAGCATATTTAAATTGTATTATTTGTTAGTTTTTTCTTAATAATTGTGTTGTATATACGTGTAATTGTATTTTGGATTTCTCATTGAGAAGGGCTCAGAGTGTCCAAGTGGTCTAAAGCACTCACCATTCTGGATCACTGCCATCTCACCTCTGTCTGCATAGGTTGAGTCTCAGGCTCGGCTAATGTGGATATGTGAGAAAGCTTGCCAGTAGCTTTTTGTGAGTGAGTGGTTCTTCCTTGGGTTTTCCTGGGTTCTTCCTCAACCAGTTATACTGACTACCATGTATAGCAGCATATCTGTGCCAAAAAATGGTGTTAAACCCTGCAATAACAATCTCTATGAGAGTGGATTAAATATTAAGATTGTTATCAATAGAGGTAAACATGTTTATTTCGATCTGGGTCTAGGATGTTGGTATTCCGCCATGATAAACTGGGTCTATGTGATGTTTACTACATTCTTTATTATAATTTTATTAACAGGTTTTATCTTGTTAATGACTATGAAAATTCCATTCAATGACAGAATATTTCCAGAAAATGGTAATTGCGACTTAGGTCATGTAGAGGGGTTTATAGTTTTGTTTACTGGAGAAATTACTCATTCTTGCATTTAACATCTTTTGCAAATTCATTCTTATAGTGTGTTCAGTACTTGATTTTGGGTGAAAATATTTATTCAGTTTAGTATTCACTGGATATATAAAGTGCTCTTCAATGATATTCTTGGACAGAATCATTGATTTGGAATTTATAGTGAATTCAAACCAGGACATCTTGGATTATAGTACAGTGGAACCCTGCTATAACGCGCCCCGCCATAACATGAATATAACGTAGTTGCGGCGTGGCTGCCGAAATTTTCGTATATTTATTCGCACATGATTTTTTTTCTACTTGAAGTGTTATGCCAAAATAAACATGATGTGGTCTTTGTGGTTGTCTTCAATTAATTCTGTATACAATCATTGCTCTAACAATAGACGACGTGTGTTTCTTCTTTAACTGCACACACAACCAAGCAACAGACAATGCGGTGGTTGATAAAAGCTTCTCACATCAAAAAATGAAAGCCGCCAACATGTTTTCTGGGCTTGGCAGTGTTATTAGACGCAATCAGTTGACCAGTAAAAAATGTTTGCTTCACTAACTGGAAATTGAGAGTGTATGAAATGTACATCCGTTCAGCTTTTAAAAACAATTATAAATGTGAATTGTGACCATTGCAGGCCTACTGCACTTAGTTCTCGGGTTTTACGTGTGTATTGGGTTTGCTTATGAAATGGTTATTAATTTCCCCTTTCTTTTTCTTAATAAATATTTTACCGTTACGAAAAAGGATGTTCACAAACGAAGTTGTTCAATGCACTTTGCGCAAAAACATTTATTATGATTTTGGGGAAGAGATTATGGATGAATTCTAATATAATACAATATATAATACGATAAAGTGCGAGAAAAAGTGCATAAAACGCGGCTTCTGAAATGTATTAATTTCACCAGGTCTTTGAATTGTTATGCCTAAAGAAACATCGGAAATATAAGTATTAATCCAAGAGTAAAGACAAGTGTTTTAGAACTGCATAAACAACAAAGAAGCCGACAATGTGGTGGTTGATACAAGATTCTCACAGTTTAATAAACATCAAAAAAATGAAAGCCGCCAATATGTTTTCTTGGCTTGGCAGAGTTATTAGAAGAAATTATTTGACTAGTAAACAGTGTCGGCTTTGTTAGCTGGAAATTGTACATGGGTACAACTGGGAAAAATACTTTTATATCAGTGGCGCGTGACCATTACAGACTCACTGCATGTTATGATTTAGTTCTCAGATTTTATGTGTATGGTGTTTGTTTATGAACTCGTCATTACTTTCCTACTTTTTGTATTTAAATAAAAAATATTTTACCGTTATGGAAAATCAAGTTTACAATTTGTATAGACACGGTTCCTAGACCCTGGAACGTAATGAACGTACGCTTGCTTCATCTTTCGTAACCTAATTTTCTGTTAATTTTTCTCATTGAATTCAGACATAATGATTTGTGACAAAAATATTTAAATGTTTAAATACGTTTGCAATTTTTGCAATGGAATTAGGTACAGGTATTATGGATTAGCTGCATGCCATGATGGTACTATATCAGATGGTAAGTAAAAGGTGTTAATACTCTGTACATGCTATATATTGGACATTAAATTCAGACACAGCAATCTTGGACAAAATTATTGAATATTTTAGATCTGTGTAATCTTCCAGTGGAATTGCATGCATTATGGATGAACTGCGTGCCACGATGGTACTATAGTAAACAATGTTAATACCCTCCCTATTCATTATATAACGTCAATCAGGGTGTTATCGATCAACATGTATTTTCGTGTGAAAAACAATTTCTAACGCAGAGGAATAACCTTTAATTATATTATCCGTCGACTTTTTTAATAAGTCTTATCACTGCATTCCATTTAATATTTGTCCGATAATACTCCGATTTCTTACATTAGACACGAGTACACGTATATACGCCAATGCGGCGTTTGCTGGAGAAAAAAATTAAAATACTGTAAAACCCCGCGATAACGCGACCCCGCTTTTAACACGATCCAATTTCATTGACCCCGATTATCGCATTATAGCGGGGTTCCACTGTATTGTGATTCATAAAAATATTGCTGGCACATTTCCACATCACAGGCCACTACATGCCAATCAACACACTCAAGAGTTGAAGATTGTTTTGAATTTCACAGGAATGTAATTTTAACTTTATTCAATAGAACCGGTGTTGAATTTTTTGAAACTTTTTTGAGGTTTAATTTGTACTGTTAAGTGTTGTTTAAAAAGTTTTACAAAACTTGTTGCTCTTGCTTTTTTCTATTATTTAGTGAAAAACCATGGTCATGAAATGTTTTACTTATGGTTTTGTTGTTAAAATTTTCTTTTTTTCTTTTTGCAAAATTAATATATTTTATGGACTTAAAATTTCTTCAGTTTAAATGAAGACATACCACCTGATAAAATCTAAGAGTTCTTAAGGGAGTGCAGTTTTTGTGAGAAATTTTCATTACATTATAGGATTTTAAATGTGTTACCTTTATATGTTATTTTATGTACATTTTACAGAATTTGGACATCTTTATATGTTATACCACCTCATTTTCTACTTAGTTATACATTTATTTGGAAGGCTTTTTATGCAATTCAGTATTATATTTGTGAAAAATAAACTATTGTTGGCACTACTTAGCCTCATTTGTGCTGAGGTGCCATAAAACCACACATACATATATACATGCATGCATGCATGCATACATGCATGCATGCATGCATACATGCATGCATGCATGCATGCATGCATGCATGCATGCATACATACATACATACATACATACATACATACATACATACATA
The DNA here is from genome assembly GCA_029339505.1 of Unio delphinus. Lineage (NCBI taxonomy): Eukaryota > Metazoa > Mollusca > Bivalvia > Unionida > Unionidae > Unio > Unio delphinus. The sequence goes on from JAQISU010000098.1 coordinate 12,769,709, forward strand.
CATACATACATACATACATACATACATACATATATGCATGCATGCATGCATACACACACACACATACACACACATGCATCCATGAATGCATACACACACACACACACACACACACACACACACACACACACACACACTCGTTTTGGATGTTTCTAAGATGTCTAAGCACATATCAAGCTTGTGGATTAGAAAAGTCCTGAGGGTGCAAGGGACAGTTTATATGCATACATTTGATTTTGTATAAACCTGTCTAATATAAAAATAAAAATATATTAGGTTGGTCAAGAAGCTCCATATTCTTGGATAGGTATAATTAAGTAAAACAATGTCATTCACTTGCCCTTAAAAGTCAGAGTAAATTCATAGAATAAAAAGTTGATGCCCCCCACCCATGTTCAAAAGAGAAAATATGGTTATAATTGTTTAGCATTTTTCAATCATTCATTGGAGTGGAAGACTTTTATACATTTATAAAGTAGAAGACTGGTCAACATTGTCACGTAAAAAATAAGCACATGCAAAGTATGTAAATATACATTTAAAATTTTATTTTAAGTATGTAATTGTTTATGTATAACGGGTAGTAAAATAAATATTAAAGTTACCATCATTTGTTGTTTGGTGGTTTTCCTGTATCCACTGTGCTGGTATCGGGATTGATTTGATGAACTGTAAAATATAATTATTCAATGTCAAAGGCATACAGAAAAAGAGAGACACTTGTGTATAATTGTAACTACGATTTATTTTATAGATTAAATTACATCACATTGCAACAATTACTTGCACTTCGTTTATTATTACATTCAAAAGTAAAGACAGGGATATATTGCATTATTCACCTTAATTAAAACACGTATTCAAGTTTATTATTTGAACAATTAGCTGGGAATCAAAGATGAAGACCAGACAGTAGTGCCAGGCCACAACGAAACTGATTAGTAGAAATCAACAAATTTGTGAGAAATAAGCACTAATTACATACATTTACAAGGTGTGAACCATCTACCGACAAATATGAGAATAACAAACCATAAACTTTTCTCAGGTTTGACTCCATCTGTGATGTAGTATGTTGTAGTATACCTGCAACAGCTTCATCTCTTTCAGTCTGAATTTAAAAAAAGCACATAAGACTATTATACAGGCTATATAGCTTAAAAAATACACATTTAACTGTAGGTTGAAGATAAGAATATGCCTAGGAGGGATTTCAGTTTATCATGTTCCCAATATTAATAATTTAAAAATAGACTACTTCAACAATTAATTACTTAACTATATAAATTACTAAGAAGGTTAACGAAACCTTGAATATGATATTATTATTCAGTACTGAATAAAGTCATGATATCAAATAATTTACGATACTAAAATATATAACAATCTTACTTTCCATAGGACATATTTTATGTACCTTTCTTTACCATGACACTGTATTACATAAATTTCATTTCATTGACCAGCATAAAGAAACCTTTAGTATTAATATGCGATATAAAACAAACCTGAAATATTTCTCAATGGTAAAGCTGTAGAAGTTCCTTCATCATCAGCACTAAAATGCAACAAACACATTCTTGCATTCTTGAATTTTGACATTCGTTTTCAGGTCAATTCAAGTTCCAATTTTCCTGCTCGTATGAGCCACTATTTGCACATCAAATCATCTCTCCATGGCAGACGATGGAATTTGATGCTGCATCCTTGATTGGAGCAAGTTTTGCAACCCCTGACGATACAAGTAGTGGGCATTTCTTCAACTTTTTATTTCTGAAATGGTTCTAAACAACAATGGACACCATTTTGTTATGCCTGTGCATGTTTTCCAAGCTTTATACTTTGAAATTTAAAATTCCTTAATTATTTAGTGTCGAGCAAGACTCTTCACATCATGCTGTATGTATTGTACATAACAGATAGAAGGCCTCAAGGTAGATTAATTATGTAACTAATTGAGTTACCTTCTCTAAATAAAGTCTTTATTATTATTATTATTATTATTATTATTATTATTATTATTATTATTATTATTATGTACTTGTGCCCAGTAGTGTGTGATTGGCTGAAGTGACTGGAGGTTATTCAGATAATTACAGAGCAACTCGGTTGAATCTGGTATGAAATGGGCTATACTGAATAACAGCTTTTAATAAGTGATACCCAGAGGGCAAGCAGGCGCAATGTGGAAGGTTCACCAAGGGTGCCAAATACTCTTGCACCAGTACTAAGTGTCAAAACTCATATTAAAGTAATGATAACAATAGTATGAGAAAAATATCACTGAATAGAGACTGCTTGAAAGAGGCTGCATGAATCAGTTTGAATGAACATAAATAATCCAGCTGTGAACTGCATCATACCACTGTTCCTCTGTTATGAATAATTTTCAGTGGGCTGTTGAAGGTGAAAGAGTACATGTACTAGGATTTTTTATGCCATGGAAACTTTACCAGCAACACAATATAACAGCTTCAGTTTCATCCCTTTGGGATGTCACAAAGTATTAAGCATAAACAGGACTTGAAGTTGTTAATTTAGAATTTACAATGGATGATGTTCTTTAGATTCATTTAGATGAAGATTAAAATTTTTAAAGTTTTTAGGTATAGCACGTCATGTTTTTAAATGGTAAATTCAGTGTTCAAATAAATTCCATTGTCTCCTTATTTGGTTTAAAGTATATACAGGTCTCATTATAGGGTGGTACCTTTGGTTGATGACTCTCAGGTGTGTCCTTATAGTGAGAATGGTCCAATATTGGATGTGTATATATGCATTGTGAAGAGAGAGGCTTAGTGGAAAAATAAAATGCCTGTCAAACATGTAGTAATTATATGATTTTTTTCTCCCTTTCATTTCATAGTATTTGTTCATTCAGTTTTGTCTACTAATATCTTCTCCAATCAAAATATGGCTTTGGAAATGGGGTCGGTTCCAGCAGGTTCGCCTTATTATTGTATTTCTCTAAATTTAAGTGACACTTAATATTGTCCAACTTTTCCTTTGCGTTATATGCTTTACTTTACAATGTTCCAATTTACTTTTTATCCACATGATTTCAGTTTTGTTGTCTTAATTCACTTGAAGGTCAGTATAATTCTCTGTTAGCAATAAAAAAAATTCGAAATTCCATCATTCATTTTAAAATCTAATTGAAATGTAATTGTTTTAACGGGCATTATTAGCTAGTGCATTATGTAAATGAGTAAATTTGCATCACTTTCTGTCTGGTGATTGGATGCTGCTCACTGAACAGCATTGGAGCATTTCATTAGTTAGATTATGTGACAGATTTACTCTACAAGGTTATTGTAGGCCATTGTTATTGACACCTGGATAGCAGCTGATCACAGGAAGTGGCTGACTTGGACTGCCTTTGGCTCTAGATGTAATTAATGATATACCCCATGTACTGTTCCTGAATACATGTAGTAGCTGACATGGACTGTTTATAATAATGGATCATCAGTAATGTAGTAATTTCAGTTGTGCTATAGTCTGTAGAAAAACAATCGCTGGCAGTACAGACTGAATAAGATAATGGTTAATTAGAAACAAAAGCAGATTGTATAAACACATGTGATGGCCGATCTCAATTGGTGCATATTTTATATGAGAAAATACAGTAATATGTTCCAGACTGAAGGAGAGGTATTGTCTGCAGACCTTTAGATGGAGGAACACAATTTTCAGTCATTATTTTCACAGTGACCTCCTTAGTTTCTTATTATTATTATTAATTTTAAGTGTAACTTGGAAAAAGGACCATTGGATTAGGTCCCTAATATCTGATCTCAGCAGGGAGGGTGAGTGTGTGTGTGTCTCTCTGTGTGTGTGTGTGTGTGTGTGTGTGTGTGTGTGTGTGTGTGTGTGTGTGTGTGCATATGCATGTACATGAAAAACTGTGCAGATGCATGAAAATGGTGATGATATTTACCATGATTAAACTATGTGGGTACATCAGATAATTATAAAGTTGTTGGCATATCCCATTAGTTCCACTTCATAAATGTTCAAATCTGCCATTGATAAGAAAAATTAATTCAGAAACTTGGTGTCAGAACTTGGTTGGATATTTCTGTTAGGGCACACCTTTTGGAATGTAAGAATACCCCCTGAAGGTTAATAGAAACACCATTTGTAAGAATATAGTAAGCTGCCTTCATAAATGTGAGCTGTCTGTTTGAACCAGTTTTCTGTACTAGGTTTGCATTCCAGTCTGAGAGAATTATGGTTCTTATCATCTCAGTCCTGGTAATGTATTCCAGATTATGTTTGTAGTAATATAATTCAGGTGTTAATAAAAAAAATATTATGGTAGTGTTTGGTTGCCTTATTTTTTTATTATATTCTCAAACCTGCCAAGGAACAGTTTATATAAATTTTTAGATATAGTTGTCTGATCTGTTTTTAAAATTTGTTTAAAATGATTTATAACAATTAGTGGTAAACAGTACCAGGTGATAACATGAATAATTTGAGAACTACTGATGTTTAAGTTTACTTCATACAAACTGTTAACTTGAAAGATGAAACTAGTTGCCCAGATTGATATATTATCCAATACAGCCATTGATGATGTTGATGGAAGCTTCTGCCACATCTCTTATCTCTCCTTTGCAGCTTGCCCAGCTTGCATACATCTTACCATATATATATATATATATATATATATATATATATATATATATATATATATATATATATATATATATATATAGCCTAACCGTAAATCGCCTCAGACATTTGCTTCGGTCAAATATCCCATTTTTTTGGTACTATTCGGAAGTATTTGCCTTGGCAAATAATTCATGCACAAATGGTTACAAGTAAAATAGTTCAATACATATCATACTTTAAAAAAAAAGTTTTTTAATACTTAATAGTTTTAGTTAATAATAAAAAATTTCATCTTATAGGCAATATATATGGTATAAGGTACACGAAAAGTTTAAGCTTTGCATACGATAATGAAACAAACGGTACTCTCCGGAGTCACACCTACTACTCGGTTCGTGCATGAATCTGGCAAATAGTACATCCAAATACTCTGATTCGGTACATGGCGAAAATTATATACTTGGTTAGGCCCATATATATATATATATATATATATATATAAGGTATTTAGATAGTATTTAAGTATTGATATATCAGTTGCATCTGAAATAAATCGTTGCAGATTAAATTCACTGTTTAGAATGTACATAACCCCAACCCCCACCCCTATTTTATAACTTCAGTTCAGTTTCAGTAGCATTTCTTTACTGATCTTGAAAAATGGTATTTGAGAGAATGGTAGTTTTGTGATAACTTAATATATTGCAACAAAATCAATTTTTGACACATTATCAACTATTTTTACCCTATCTGACCTAGCTTGGCCAATTGAGTGCCATAGCACACCAAATCTTTTACTTGAATGCTAAAGGGGCATAACTTACAGAAGAAGCAAATGGTGATGAGTGAAATGTGCTCAGCAGAAAACCATTGCAGTGCCTGAAAGTTACTGCAGTTTCATGTTATTGCTGAAGCTCCCAAATTGCTCTTTTTTCTTGATTCTATAGGCACACCCAGTCATGCATTGCATAGCATGATGGTAAAGTTTTATTTTCAAATGTGAAGATATTAGGATATACATGCATTTTTCACATGTGAAAATATAGGAATAAATTAAATCTATTAAAAAAAATGTCAGCAATAATTTTCTTTAGTCAACACTGAAGTGTATAATACATATTTATTCCCATACATTACTGATATATTTGTTTTGATTTTAAAGGTATTAAATTCCATAAAACATATTATAATGATAGCTCAGAAATCAAATATTAAAAAATTGTGTTTTTACAATAATGATATAATAGCTTGTAGTTTACACTCTTGATTAAATTTAAAGATATAAGTATAACACAACTGGTGCAATGAATTCCTTTTCTGTGTATCAGTCAGTATTATCTATACATAAGGACTCTGTTACATTAGATTGTGCAGCTGACTGTAGATAATGTTGGAAGGAAACTAGACATGAAAGTTCACACATTCATATAAATTTCCGGTCAACATGGATGTTTCACTGAAAAACTTAATTGTGATGTCTATTTGGTCCTATTTGTGTGTGTGTGATTTGAATTTTTTAACATATCTTTAAAAAAAAATCGGTCATATCATTACAATGTTTGCAGTGTGGCAGTTTATAGTTATGTCTTGCACTGGGGCATCATGCCGCAGATATGTATCATGATGACGGACTTCAAATTTGACTGACATGGTGGCCATCTTGAAAATCTTTATATTGCTATGCTTCCTAGATGGATTGTCACATTATCCTGACACCAGACCAACCAGTCCTAACACTAATCTCTTAATGCTGAGTGCCATGCAAGACAGCTGTTTAGTACCATTTTTATAAGTCCAAGGTATGACTTGGCTGGGGTTTTGAACCCACTACCTACTGCATCTGAGGCAGAAGCTCTAACCACTAGGCCACCAGAGCGTTCTGGACCTAAATCAAAATGATACCAATTTAAAATGTTCATCATGGTGGATATATTGAAAATTTTGTTATATTTCAATTCCTGAATAAATGGTTGCAACACAATGTTTTTCATTAAAAGACTTCTTATGATGTCTAGTTGGTCACATATGTAAATGGTGCCAGTCTGACTTCAAATTTGACTGACATGGTGGCCATCTTGAAAATCTTTATATTGCTATGCTTCCTAGATGGATTGTCACACAAGCATGGAATTTTCACCCCAAAACTTCTTATGATGTTTTGATGGTCCTGTACGAAAATGGTGACAATCTGACTTCACAAAAGAACCTCTTATGATATGTAATTGGTTTTGAATGAAAAGCATGGAATGATCATGCTTTCATAGGAGATTCAGGCCATATTTTGCTAATTTTGATTCTTCAGTGGCATGATTATGGCAGCAGTCAAAATCTGCAATAGCTCAGGCATTTTTTGTTCTCAGTATCAGTTAGCCTTTATGATTTGATTTAATTTTTGAGATGACACATGTATACACATGTAAGGCCATCAATAAAGACTGCAGATAGTCTAGGAGTGTTTCTGTAATATTTTGCAGAGTTCCCTTCTAGTTTGAAATTATATGATACTGATAAAAATGATAAACACCTTACACTGAAGTCCTATTTATCAGTGCTTCCTGTCCAGCATCCTAAATTTATTCCATATTTAGGAAACAGTAATAAATATGTTCTTTTTCATTCAACATCGCATTTTTTATGCTTTTGTGAAGAAAATGATGCAAAAAAAACCTTTAAACACTATTTTAAAATGGGTTTCATGTATGATTTTGAAAATGGTCTATATTATCACTTTGAATAAGTAGAGTAAATAGCACTGACTCAGATATGCAGGTGTATGAAGGACCATTTGATTTTGGTGTATACATTGATCTGCAGGTGTATGAAGGACCATTAGATTTTGGCGTAAACAGTGATCTGCAGTTGTATGAAGGACCAGTAGATACTTCTGTATACAGTGATCTGCTGGTGGATGAAGGACCATTTGATTTTGGTGTATACATTGATCTGCAGGTGTATGAAGGACCATTTGATTTTGGTGTATACAGTGATCTGCTGGTGGATGAAGGACCATTATATTTTGGCATATACATGTACAGTGATCTGTAGGTGTATGAATAGCTAGTAGGTACTGGTGTATACAGTGATCTGTAGGTGTATGAAGGACCAGTAGATACTTGTGTATACAGTGATCTGCTGGTGGATGAAGGACCATTTGATTTTGGTGTATACATTGATCTGCCGGTGTATGAGATTTTGGTGTATACAGTGATCTGCAGGTGTATGAAGGACCATTATATTTTGTCATATACATGTACAGTGATCTGCAGGTGTATGAATAGCCAGTAGGTACTGGTGTATACAGTGATCTGTAGGTGTATGAAGGACCAGTAGATGCTGACGTATACAGTGATCTGCAGGTGTATGAAGGACCAGTAGATACTGGCGTATACAGTGATCTGCAGGTGTATGAAGGACCTTATGGCTTAAGATCTAAGGCAGACCGGTCTAAAGTGCACACAGACAGGTGAACCTGTGCAAAAGTAGGATAAGGTGGACATTTTGAATAGTCTTCTCCATTTGAAAATTATGGGTCCATAAAGCAATAAAGAAAAAGAAAAAAAAGAACTCCAACTTTTCACCTTCAGCTCATGCGCCAGCAAACTAACCAATGGATTTTTTTTTTTTAGCACAACTAGGCATTGCGCTAGTGGAAAATTGCTTGAAAGTTAATGTATTAGAATGTATTCAGAAATAGTTCCCTAAATGTGTTTCCTACTCATATTTGATGTGAAAACGGCAAAAACCTCCAGGAGTTAATGTGTTACGTGTCAGTCAAGTAACAGAAAAGAAACACTAACATTGTAAAATTCAACAAATAATTTTTTTACTTTGAATACAAAGTGAAAAGTGTTTTCTACTCGCATTTCATGTGAAAACAGCAAAAACCTCCATGGGTTAATTTGTTAAAACTTGTATGAAACTAAGTAACAGGAAAAAAACACTAACATTGTAAAATTCAACAAGGAATTTATTTACATAGAATACAAAGTGAAAATTTTAATAGAACTTACAGTACATATATTGTGAATTAAAGCCTGAATACTCATAAAAGTTCTATCACCAGTCCAAAAGTATAAAGTTCCAACTGAATTTCTGTGGTATTCCATTGAAATTCAGATATTGAATGTGTTGATGTGCCTGTCGTCTTGACTGTTATAACATGCCAATGGTCTGGAGTGTGATAATGTATCAATAGTCATTTGATGTATCACGATAATATATTCCAAAAATGTCCTTGTCTGAATTCACTATATTTCCAAAAGAATGTTTCTGTCAAAGAATATTTTTGATGAGAATTTTTTTATTGCCAGTAAATAATGAATTTTGAAGTAAATAAGATTTAAGACACAACATTAGAACAAAGATTTTGTTTAAAAGTTCATTTCTAAAACATTCCAAGTTGTCAACAAGGTAAGTTTTATAATAAAAAATATGGCAAACATCAGATATACCAGATATTTCCATGGGGAATACCATTGTCCTAGACTCAGATTAAAATAAACATGTTTACCTCCATTGATAATTATTCTAATATTTAATCTATACTTAGAGAGAAATATAAGTATGTATTATGCTGTTTAAAAATAAATGTCCCTGTTATTTGTGTATTATGTTGTTTACAAAATAAATTTCCCTGGTCAAGTATGCAGTGAACCTGATTTTGGACAAGGTCAGGAACAGAATGCAAATGTATATAACATAATCATTAAGAAAATGCAACAAATTAGATATACATAACAATTTGCATCACAGTCGAAACATCTGCTTCTCTTTGATACAGCTACAGTACATATATTGAAATATTTGTTAGTTTTATCGTCAGATTTTGTAAGTAAACTTGATTCTGAGGTAATATTAACAAATTGAAGTTCCTCAACTTTAACTTGCTCCTTAAAAATGTTTTTAAGAACAATTTTGCACACCATACTTTGAAACTTTGAAGCTGAAATGACTTTTGGATAAGTTTGGAATTTTAGTAGATTTTCATTGTGGAATCTCTATATGTTCTCAGTGTCATAATTGCTATAATTGGGAATGAGATCAATGGGTGCATAGTTTGTTTTTGTTCTTCAGTTTCTTTGACCTTTTTGTTTAAGTTCAAGTACTGTAGCTGTAGTTCTGTTTTAATTATCTGTTTATCTTGACTCCCTGAGGAGGTTTGAAGCTTTCAATACAAGATTTCAGCAGCAAAGTACTTGGTACCCAATATTTTTTAAGTGAACTATTATTGAATATTTAAGTTGTAAAACTAGTTCCAGGCATTGTGTGCGAAACTGAAATTTTAGTTGCGAGATATGGAATCACAGATTGAACATCTGTATTGAATGGTAAATCAGCCAAGTTAGATTAAATGGGTATGTAATAATGATATGTTCCATCCATGATAGGTTATTATCTTCAGATATTAATGGAAGCAAGTACTTTGTCCTTTTTGACCATTTATTAATATCTATCCTTGTAGACATAGCTAATCACTATTAAGATTTGTTCTTATTGCCGTGTTGAGATAAGTAACAATTTAGTTTTACCAGTACATGTATTAAGTGCTGGTGCAATACTTGTCCAGTTTATTCCTATAGGTCATATATGTGCCTTGTCAGCTCCATTTTATTCAAAGTTATCTTTACATCTTCATATCTGATGTTGCTTGTTAGTAGCATACCTCAGGAACCATTTCACACATTCTTTTGCAAGTTTTATATTAACAATGTCTCATGGAGCAAGATGCACCTATTATGGATTTTGTCTTGTCAATCAACTCTGGGATAGAGTTATGCCCCATGACAATCAACTTTCTAACTTTCTTATCTTCAAATCAGATGGTCAAGAACCATTTAGCATATTCTGATATAATTTGGTATGGACATTGTTGCATACCTTTTATGGGCTTTGTTTTGCCAGCTCCATTTTTAGATTAGGATGATGGGTTTTGTGTAAAGTCCATTATGGCCCTTGACAATTCAATTCTTTTCACAAACGATGTAACTTGTAATTAAAATAGTGCAAGGACAATTAAATTATTATGCTGATGCAGTTTATGGGAACATTGCTTCATTTGTGGGGTTTTGTATCATCTGTTCCACTTTGATTAAAAGCTGTGGCCGTTGTTACCATATTTACTCAATTATGAGTCCATCTGCAAAGTGCACATAGCCAGAACAGCCATTGAATAATGCACCAGGAGATTTTGGCCTGTGCAGTTTATAAGGAGCAATCAGTAGAACAAACAAAATAGATCCTGATCTCTTGGTGCATTATGCTATGGCATATCAGGATCAATGTTGTTTAAATTATAAATGAGTGTATTTGGTAATCAAATTTATAACTTTACCCGAGATGTTGTGTGCATTGATGATGTACTTGTAATAGAGTTACATTTCAAGCATTCCACTTCATTGTTTAATTTACATCATTATTTAGAGCAGTTTGGGACGAGAATGCATATTTCTATGTTTCGTTTGTTTAACCCTTTGAACCCTAATCTCCCCCATATTTCGGCACCCTAACCCGAGCCTCCCCGGCAAATTTTGACAATTCTATAGCGAATCTAGCAAATAACATAACACAGGCCGGTATACCGGCCTGTTGGGTTATGACGGTAGATAGCGAGGCCGGTATACCGGCCTTTCGGGTATATACACCGTTACAATAGGCCAGTAAACCGGCCTGTCGGGTTCAAAGGGTTAATACACAAGTTTTCTGGTTAATGCCCTGCAGAGTAAGTCATAGAGGGCTGGTATACCGGCCTTTCGGGTATATACACCGTTACAATAGGCCAGTAAACCGGCCTGTCGGGTTCAAAGGGTTAATACACAAGTTTTCTGGTTAATGCCCTGCAGAGTAAGTTATAGAGGGCTGGACCCTTTGCAATGTACCCATGATAGATAGCTCTGGTCATAATCTATACAGTAAAACCTGTCTTGAAAGACCACTGCTATGTGAGACCACTTGTCTTGAGAGACCACAATCTCATTGCACAAATTTATTGATTATATAACATTGTGACCTGTTATGAGAGACCAAAACATTTTGGTAAAGAGGTGGTCTTTCAAGACAGCTTCTACTGTATTTACATAGGAAAGAACAACAATTAAACAAGAAATGTCTTGTGAAAATGTTCAAATTCTTATACTGTTTAAACTGCAACTTCCTAGCACCAATTTATCAACTTCTAATTTCTTGCTGCCTTTACCTTCTAGAGAAATAAATTTGACAAAACTTCATTATCATGTTACAAATACTTTTGTGTTTGTATGAAAGTAATGTCTTTATTTTCTTGTTTAATAGCAGCATCTTGCTAAGATAGCATGCAACATTTGACCCCCCACTGTCTGTCTGATACAACTGTTATGCACAACACTTCACAGAGATAAGATAAAATCAAGGAGCTCTGCATGGGATTCCATCTAAAACTGCTTATGTGCAGCAAAATACAAGGCCCACCATTCATAAAACAAGTGTTCATATTTTTAAAGTTCAGTTTGTTCCTTTATCCTCATTTGTGCATCAGAGACTCAATTTTTAAAAATTTAACCCCAGTTTTGACACCAAGGTTTGTCTTTTTTTATTTTTTATACGAATTCTGATACCAATGTTACAGAGACTAAGCATAGGGAACTACCTCATGAGGAATAAATCTGGCACACGGTATTGTTTGTAAGTCAGGTCCAACTGCAAACCTTCACAGACCCAGAACTGCTGTCACAATGAATTGGCAGATCTGGGTATGTGCATTTTTTAAAGGATTAATTAGTAGAACAAATAACATAGAACCTGATCTGCAGGTACATTTTGTTATGGCAGACCAGGATCTTTGTTGTTTTATTTTGACTTGACTCGTATGTGAGTATAGATGGCAAGCAAATGGTGTAATAATAATAATAATGGTTTATTTATAGAGGGTGACTCATTAGTCAAGGAGCAATAATTAGTGTTTATTTTAGCATGTTTAGTATTAAAATACTAAATTCCATTATCTATTAGAAACACTATACAATATTAAAATACTAAATTCCATTATCTATTAGAAACACCTGGTCTGCAAGTATGGTATACCTGGGTCAGTGCTTTCAACACTTCACAGATATGCACATTTTATTCATGGCTAGATATGGTGGACATAACTGCCAAGAAAACATACAGCAATTGTAAGAAAGTACAATTTTTTCTTCCTTTTTGGTCCCACTCTGTGAAGTGATTAAGATCAACAGTATTTTATACCATTGTAACAAGTTGTATCATAAGGGCAAGATTTTAGGATCATTATATTTTGCTGATTTGGGGCTACAAGAACCAGGTTTAAGCATTCAATAAAAATATGTCTTAATTTTTGCCCAAAAAGATGGCACTTCTGTCATTGGCATATAAATGGAAATGTAAATTAAATAAATGTAAAATCACAGAATCTGAATAATTACAAATACAAAATTGGTAATAGGAGGCAATTTGAGATTGTAATTGATGTTGAAAGTTCCATATGCTGAATGCCCAGCATATTAAAACTGATCTCTGGCATTTTTTTTTATGGTTCAGCCTATTAATAGTTGATACCAAAAATTGACTTTTTGTGCTCAGTCTATGTCATTCAAAACCTGGTTGTATTAGAGTAAACTATACTGCAGTTAATAATTCCTGCTTCAATTGGTATGTCTATGTTTTCCTAAAAAATGTGAAAGAAAGGAGTTGTCATTTTAAGGATTTTGCTGCAGGATCATGAATCTCTGGTATTAATAATAAGATTGTTGGTTTAATGAAGCCACAGTTTTGAGAGTGTATGAGTTTTTATGTAAGAAGAGACATTTGGATAAAAATCATTATATATCTTATGGATATATATACAAGTCTTGAAGACTAATCACATATGCTCAGGCTTTGATGCATTTTCTCAGAGGTCTCTTCTCCGCTCCTGTGGCCTAGTGGTTGGAGCATCTGCCTTGAAAGCAGGAGGTTGTGGGTTCGAGCCCTGGCCGAGTCATACCAAAGACTTACAAAAATGATTTTACAGCTACCTCGCTTGGCGTTCAGCATTAAGAGGTTAGTGTTAGGACTGGTTGGCATGGTGTCAGGATAATGTGACTGGGTGGGACATTATAGCGATATGACTGAATTTTTTTTAAAGCTACCTTAAAAAAATCCCAATCACAGAGGGCAGAGGTGGGTCTCTGTGGGTGGTATTTTTCTTTGGGCTGAAAACTTCCTTGCTGCACCCTTAACCATAGAATTTTTTTGTAATATCAACTAACTGCTACTTAGAGTTTTAAAGTTTAGGAAAAGATATTTTCACTTCATTTCATTTCATTGTATTGCACAGATTAGTTCCAACAAGGTCATGATCTATCAACACAATTCATCTTAGCAGAATAGTGTTGAAAAGTAATTATTCACAATAGCTTTGACCTGCATGTCCTTGAAAAATGGAGAGGAGGTGGTGCATGATCATAGGGAGAGAAACATTATTGATGCTGCAGCTGGTGTCAGGTGTCAGTTTGCCTGTGTATACAGTATGTGTCTATAAATAGGTTCCCCCTTCGAACAATCCACTAATTTTTTTACCTTATATACTTGCCTATAGGTCTGTTAAAACGGGGAAAAAATCCTGATCTGCGGTATTATAATGAACCTGCAGATCAGGGGGGGTGTTCTTTGTTCTTCGGATTACTCCATTTAAACTGCACAGACCCAGATCTACTTGCACATTATGTGACAGCAGATCTACATCTGTGCAGTTTGCAGTTGGACTCAACTTATAATGAGTATAAATGGTAAACATTTAATTGCAACATTGGAAATCATTGAATTTAATGTCAGCAATTTCCATGCATTTTCACACAACTGGGTCTGCTGCTGGAAAAGCATTGTTTATTTACATGTCAAAGATGTGACTATTGCAGATGAATTATATGCATCTTTTCTTGTCTGTGCTGTTCATGTCTTGTCTGTCCACCTGTCTTTGCAAGAAAGCTTGTTAGCAAAAATATTTAACTTGAACAAACTAACTTTGTTGGGGATATTTGAATCCACATATAGATAATAAAAGCCAGTATTATATGCATCCCACAAGGTGGTGTATATGTGTTATGTTGTCTGACCATTGATTTCTTTGTTTCCTATTTCTTTTTTGCACAAAAACTTGAGTTCTGTAGCATATACTATTGCCAAAATATGTAAATAGTTTACATTTGGAGCATGGATAAAATCTATTGGGATGAAATCTATTGATTTCAGGCTCAAAAGGTCACATGTCAAAGTCAAAGGGACTGCAAGAAGGCAGTCCACAATAATTTGATGGGTATACCAGATGCTTTGTAAATAGCTCAAGCATTTGAGATAAGAAAGACACCAATAATTTGAAGATGCAGTGTCAAAGATCGTGGTCACACTGAGTCAAAGAAGCATGTGGATGAAATAGAGTTCTTCATCACCTACTCTGACCATACTTTCAATGGTTTGGATCTGAGACAAAATAGATATGCACAGTTTGCCACCACACTCCAGTGGGTAGAGTTGAAAATTAAATGAATTATTTTTTTAATTTTATTTGGTATTTATCTGCTTTCGTCATTGTTTTTTCCCAATTTACCAATCTAATTACAATAGCAATCTATCTGCTGTTAATGCATACCCATCTGCATATCTGTTGAAATTTGTGTATAGTATATCTCTCTCTCTCTGTCATTGTAATTTTCCATCCTTTTCATTCATTCTCTTCTATCATACTATCCATGGAACATGATCTTTTCTAAATGGATCAGTCTGTCTCTGCTGGTTCATCTATTTATGCATCTATAATTGTCCATAAATCCATTCATATTTCTGTGCAGACTTAGTAGATTCACCTATCCACCCACCAAGCTGTTGAACTAATTACATTCACTCTCATACTCGCACACCCATCTAAATGCCATCCACTGATAGTTTTTCATTCTCTGACATACAGTTTTCATTATAGCTTGATGAAGTCAAATTTGTCAGTGTTAATTAGCATTAAGTATTGAAATATTTGAAAGTTGTGATAAGACAGTGGCATTTCTGTATATAATTGTGTAGGAGTAATGAAGAAAAGCATCTAAAGAGGTTGAAGTATCATGTTATTTATATACATGTGGGTTTTGGTAGCAACATAGTCAAGGAATTTCTCCAAACTCATCCTTATCAGCAGCAGCTCAGAAATAACTAAAAACTATCACTGCTGTATTATGAACTGCCTGCCTGACAGTAGTTAGGTAGCCAGCATGCCTGCACATCAGACATGTGTATGTCTGATGTTTTCCAGAAATATTACAGACTCTTTGTAAACTAGGTGTTGTGTTACTCTGTATGTCTTGAATATTCAAACACTCTACAGTGTTCATATCAGCCTCAAAGATCAGAAATGAAGATTTCTGAGTGAACATTTTTTCCTTCAGTTCTTCCATACCTCAAACACCCATCCATTTTCATTGCTTAATTCCATAGACTGGTAGCTCTGTGTACATCACTGTGTAGGAGTATGGCAAGCATTAAAAAAACATTTGGGTATCATATTATTTCTGTACATGTGGTTCTGGTATGAGCATCAGTCATGGAAAATGCTCCCAGCTTTCAATCCTTAGCTGCAGCTGAGAAATAATCAAATTATGGCTGATGTGTTTATTGATGCCTGCCTGCCAATAGCAGATAGCCCGCCTTTACATTTGGCTGATGTTTACCTGAATATTTAGCTTACAAACTAATCTTTGATCTTTATGTCCTGAATCTTCCTTCTACATATAAACCTCCAAAGTCAAATTTGGAGGTTTCTATTTGAACATTTAAAAAATCTTCCATACTAAAATCCCTATATTCAGTGCTGTTATCAAATTCCATAGTATAGTTTACAAATTATTGCATTTCAGTTAAGTATTTTCTGAGCCTTTCTTCCTTTAGAAATGAAAAGAAATGCCAATTTGTCCACCATCTTTTTGGATAGCTTGCACTTGGTTAGAGGAAGAAGCCTAATGATTTTGTTGTCAAAGGTCAGGGTTGCTAATTGAAAGGAGAAAAATTATTTCTGCACAGTAACCTCAATTTTGTAATCACAAACATCGACCTGTCTTCAACCAGTAATGTTTACCAAGGTTTGTGGATGACTTATTTATTCAGTAAGAAAGAATTGTATTGATTCTGAGGTCAAATAACAAGGTCATTTTGACCCAGAAAATGTTTTTTTTTTGTATAATAACTTCCTACTTTTACCATGTTTTGTGGTAAGCTTTCACTCAAAGTATGAGAAGGGCCTATTGATTGTTAGATCAAATAATCAGTGGTCAAGGTCATTATTGATGAAATGGCTGACATGATGTACTTAAGACAATACAAAAACCTTTTGATTCTTGGGAATAAAAGTTATGGTCATGGTTAAATCTGTTAGGAAGATAACATTTTCTGCCTATTAAGTTCAGTTCAAGGTCACATATCTTGACCAAAGGTCATTGAGATCCATTTGTCATTAATTCAGAGTCAACAATACATTACTAGTTTTCTACATGGAGGACTGTTAATCATGAGGACAGATGTATGATGCATCAGTCTTTACTGTAATCATGTTTCAGGAAAGATAAATTTATTGGCCACAATGTTGGTAATGCTACAGTGAGCTTGCACAACCTTGCACCTGGGCCTAAAACTTGATGACCTTTCATTTATAGATTTGCTTAGCAAGCTAATTTGTGTTCATTGCTATGATTAGAAGAACAGGATCTAATTATGCATGTCTATGAGTACAGTGTATTGCAGTTTGTGGGGAAAGATTAATAAATAACAGTATGTCATTGTTTTTTGATTGACACATAATTGATAACATGGCAGCACACAGCCATTTTTGAAACCAATGCAATCAGTCATAAAGGGAGACAATTCACGAGTGCTTGATTGATTAAATTGTACCTATGTTTAAACAGTTATTTAATCATTCATTTTGGCATCTCTACAAAGCCAAAAGCTTTGCTCCAACTCCTGAAGATTGCTTTCAGGTGGCAAGTCAGCAGATGTCTTTGTGCAGTCTCTGGCATAAAATAAATTGCAACCAGAGAGTTCTGATTTCCCATGTAGGTATCTGTAGGTTTGGATCCTAAGTAAACAAATTTGTGTCACCAAAATGTGATCCAAATTAATTGATTCTTATGGAATTATCTCTCAGTTCTTGATATGGCACTGCTGGCTCACTGGCAACCATATTTCGAACCAACCTAGCAAAATCCAGAATGGGAAAGGAAAGTTGCTTTAGCTTCTGCTGGCAGTCAGATACCAGGCTATCTACTTTTTCTTGTGTTTGGCACAGTCATTTAAAAGAATATACATTGAAGCCCCAAAAAACAATAACTTGCAAGTCATGTTCAGTTTTATATTCTAGAAAAGTCTATATAACCCAGAGGTTACTTTTTTCCCATTTTGAGAATATATGACACTCTTTTGCCAGCAATAAAATTTGCAAGATTGTTAATAGGAATGGAAACAAAAATCCCATTTCATTTGGTAGGTAAAAATTGTAAATAGGAATGGAAACAAAAATCCCATTTCATTTGGTAGGTAAAGATTGTTACTAGGAATGGAAACAAAAATCCCCATTCAGTTGGTAGGTAAAGATTATTAATAGGAATAGAAACAAAAATTCCATTTCATATTGTAGGTAAAGATTGTTAATAGGAATGGAAACAAAAATCCCCATTCAGTTGGGAGGTAAAGATTGTTAATAGGAATGGAAACAAAAATCCCCATTCAGTTGGGAGGTTAAGACTGTTAATAGGAATGGAAACAAAAATCCCCATTCAGTTTGGAGGTTAAGACTGTTAATAGGAATGGAAACAAAAATCCCCATTCAGTTGGGAGGTAAAGATTGTTAATAGGAATGGAAACAAAAATCCCGATTCAGTTGGGAGGTAAAGATTGTTAATAGGAATGGAAACAAAAATCCCCATTCAGTTGGGAGGTAAAGATTGTTAATAGGAATGGAAACAAAAATCCCCATTCAGTTGGGAGGTAAAGATTGTTAATAGGAATGGAAACAAAAATCCCCATTCAGTTGGGAGGTTAAGACTGTTAATAGGAATGGAAACAAAAATCCCCATTCAGTTGGGAGGTAAAGATTGTTAATAGGAATGGAAACAAAAATCCCCATTCAGTTGGGAGGTAAAGATTGTTAATAGGAATGGAAACAAAAATCCCCATTCAGTTGGGAGGTTAAGACTGTTAATAGGAATGGAAACAAAAATCCCCATTCAGTTGGGAGGTAAGGACAAAGGCATCCATACAAGCAGTTACAAAAGAAGAAAAAAATTGATGTCAATCTCTACTGCCAAACTGAGCTCTGTCCTCACTTGGTCGGCTTCCTGTTTGACGACAGGACTTTTTACAAAAATGGTAGATTATTGAAGCATGAACTGGACTGATGGCACTGACATTAATAAGGTTGTCTAACAATCACCAACCTTAGTATTTTGACACCAATTTTTTAAAAAAGGTCACCATTTACATAATACAGTACTACCTGTTTATCTCCATATCCTTGTTACCATGGTAATATTGTTGACTTACATGGATGTAGATATAAGTTGGAGGAGTGATACAAAAATCAAACTTCGCATACCAGTGAAATTTGGCAGAGGTGACTTGACATCAGTCACTAACCATCACTTTGGACTTTATTCACATGATCTATGTCATCTTGTGGGGTCCCTTAGGGTATGAACATTTGATTGAAGTTTTCTCTCTGCAGCCATTGTTATCTGATGACAAATCAACTGTATACATTGTTTTGCTTTTATTATAATACTCCTAGCAAAGTAATATTACAGTAACTGTGTTTTTGAACATAATGCATACATGATTCTAGCCAAGCTTTGTTTACTGGATGTCTTAACATTTTGGCTGTAGATGCATATATATGGCAATTCATGTCTAAACAATCCTTCATCTCTTTTTCTCATTTACAGAATAGCTTTTGTTGTAGTGGATTTGACTGTATTCCTTTTCACAATACCAACACACATTAATCTCAGTCTGATCATTATTTTTAATAGAGCAGTTTTTAACTGCAGATTTGCACTGGTCTGACCCTCCCTCTTCATCCTAATGTGATAAAATTCTGTTGTGTGTATTAAACTACATCGTCTATGGTAATGCATCATGAACATTTTAACTTTGCATATCTTTTTTCTTCCTTACAGAACAGTTTTTGCTACAGGTATGCAGTGGAATGACCCTCTCATCTGCTTCCTGCTCTCAAAATGAGAATATTCAGTCATCCATTGCTTACATCTGCATCAACATGTGGGGCATAGAGCAAGAGCATTTGATCTCACCCCGTTTGAGAAGACAGGTCTACCATGGCACACTGTTAATGCTAAGTGACTCCCAGCTTAGCCAGTCTTCCCTTATGAATGCACTAGGTTAGTCAAATAAGGAAAAAGACAAGGTTTTAAAGTGAATGAATATTTTGATACTTCTGTTTATTGGCATCATTAATGTGTACATACCAGATATATAGATAAGATAAGACTGCAGACTGCTATGATGCAGATCTGCCATCATCTATCGCACCAGCAGAATTGGGTCTGTGCAATTTATTATAAGTAATTGGTGGAACAAACAATACATTATGTGACAACACATTATTGTCTGTGTTTGCTGTTGGACCAGCCATTGTAAGCAAATATATTTGGTTTTATGATGGTGATATCGTCCCATCATTGTAAAATAAAATCTCCACTTTAGTATTCAATGAATAAAATAAAATCTCTTTTAAAGTCTAACCAAAATCAGAATTTCACCACAATCACATTTGCCCTACAGTTTGCATCTTGATTTGATTTGTCCACTAGCCATTCCTTCCTTTCATCCATCCATCGATTTCTTTTATTTCCTTTTTTTTGTTGGGTTTTCTCCCTTGTTTGATCTTTTCAGACCAAAGGGATGCCTATTGCCCTAATGGTATTGTTGCTGAAGCTTTACATTATTTGTTTAGTGGATGCTGTATTTGTTTTCAATATTACATTTTGTTAATTTTCTTCTTTTTTTTCTCTTTTATTCCCTGCATTATTTTTGTTTTAGAGTACATTTTGTTCTTATAAATCTTTTTAAAAAAAAAATGTTTGGTTAATTCAGGATCCTCTTCTAAGTTTAGTAGGATGTATTTGTTCCTGTTCGCTTTTTCTTGATTTGTTTGTCTTTTTCTAGCTTTCATTTTGTTCTTGTTTGTTATTTGTTGTTGTGTATGTTATTTTATCTGCACCTGTTTGTGTTCCTGTCCTTGCCATTGTTACTTTTATTTCTATAATCGGGTCTATTGTTTTTGTTTTTGTTGTTGTTCCATTTTGATGTTGTTTTTGCTGCTGCAAATAGTTCTTTATTTTTGGTCTCTATTGTTGTTTTTTCTACAGTGTTGTTCTTGTTGCTGTTGGAACTTTGGTTTCTGTTGTTGGTCCTTGTGTTTTTGTTTTTGTTGTTGTTCCTGTTTGTTGTTCCATTTTTCTTGCTGCTGGTGTTGTTCCTTTTGGTTAGGAAACATCTGATGTTTTTGTTTCTGTCTTTGTTCCTGCATATTCTAACCCTCTTCTTCTTGCTGTTGGTTAAGGGAGTTTGCCTTTATTTTGGATTTATGGACATGTATGTGGTGTATGGCCAGTGTTCCCACATCTATTACACTTTCTGTGATGGATACACACTTGGCTAGCTTCATTTTCCTTATTTCTGATTGTTCAGTCTCAAGTATCATTATCTTGTTTTTGATAGGGGTTAGGGGGAAAGTATTCATTCTTGCTTTTGTCAATGTTGCCTGTAGGGGTATTTCCATTATTATGTGTAATAGATGTAGTTCTGCGGTTTTCTTTTTTATTCTCCGTAGTATTGGTGTTGGTTCAAATACAAAATACAAATACCTTCCTCCAATTTCTCCTGATGGTAGTAATGGCTTGGTTCACATTGGTTGTAGTATATACCTTTTCAAACCTTTCCTGTTAAGTGCTTTAGTCAAACTAATTAAGTACTTGTTCACAAGTTGTAAATTTGCCATTACTGTTGCCATACTTTGTCTTCTTTCCAGGCTTATTTCTGTCATATCAGTTTCTTGTGTGCCCTCCTTATATGCCCATTTAAAAAAAAATAACCATTCTCCATCTGTATTCTTCTGTTTATAAAATATTTCTCCATTTCTATCAATTCTTTGTTCGCTGCCATTTTTGTTATTTCACATGCAGCATGTTTCTCACTCTGAATTTGTTTTAGGTAATTTCTCAACAGTTCAATATTTTTTGTTTTAAGTTTTGTAGATTTTGTAAATTTATTCTTCTTTTTCTGCATATTTGCACTGAACTCCGTTGAACTGCATTTAAATTTTCTGTCCTGTAGACTTGCAGATGAAAATCTAAAGACTTCTCAATAATTAGTATCAGAACCAGTTTTCTTTTCCAGCACGATTACATTAAAACTACTTGATACAGACAAATAAAGTTTGGAAGGCATGTTTTGAAACATGGAAAGTTGACCTGATTTGATTTTCTTTCCATTGTTTTTTTCCATTGTTAACACACCTAGCCATAAGGTCATTCATCGAAAGCCCTTCCACATTTGTTTCCTAAAGCAGGATGCAGGGAGAAACATAGACTCAAGTGTACAGAATATAATTCTAGAGTTTGGTGGTAAGCCTACTCTAGCAGAGTCTATTTGACAAAAATATGATGCCACCTTTTTTAAACCTGATATTGGACCCATGTCCCCATATTTTCCATTCCTAGAAAGAACACCACTGATTCCTGCTTAAAAACTATTCTGTATTGGATAGATAATGCTGGTGAAGAATGAATTAAAGATGAGGATGCACAAAAAATAAAGAAACCTTGAGTTATTTGTTTTCATGACATGCACTGTCATCAGAAATGGAATAAATTCAAACAGAAAGCATCCATCATATTTCTTGGCCAACTTTGCTTGGAATTGGCTGGTGGTAGACAGATGCATCTAGTTCAGTTATCTCAGACTAAGGACTAGTTACCATATATACCTGCTTAAATGTAGAGTCCAGTTGTAAACTGCACATACCCACATCTACCTGTGCATATTGTGCTGACAGATCTGGGTCTATGCAGATTGTTAGAAGTAATCATTAGAACAAGCAGTATAGACCCTGATCTGCAGGCACATTATGCTACAGCAGATCAGGATTTTTGTTGTTTGCAGTTTTATTAAAATTGTAAGCAAGTATATACAGTATACATTTTTATATACCTTAAATTGGGCATTTATGCCATGGTGTTGTCTGTCTATATATATATATTCTTGCCTGGTGCATATTTTTAGCTGTACTAGCCATTGACAAGACAAGAAGAGTTTATGGGATGTGTGTTATCCATCATCCATCATCATCATCATCATCATCATCATCATCATCCACCCATTAGCATAAGTTTGTTAAAATGCTTATTAATATGGCCTCAGCTGGGGCACACTAGAGAATATGACCAAGGATGACAGAATTGAAGAGATTTGTTTCTGTCCTACAAGTCAAGAAGGCATTAAGTAAGTTATCAATATGGCCACCATGGTGGCTATCTTGAAAATAGTGTTATCTCCACTTTCAAATTGATGGATTTATCAACATGGTTTTTCACCCATAGACTTCTTATTGTATTTAATTGGTGCTGAATGAAAATAGTGCCAGTCATGCATCAAAGATTACTGCCATGGCAACTGCTGTGAAAATCTCATTTTGACTACTTCCCCTTAATGGATGATTATTATGACATGGGATTTTGACCAAAACACTTCCAACGAGGTCTACTTTGTCATAAATGACGTGTCAGTCTGACATCCAATATGTCTGCTACATACCATAGCCACACCCTCTATTTCAAGATCAACATTACAATAAGGAAAAACAAGTTGGTATCATATCTCAATATATGGGTATAACATTTGAACCAAGGAAGGTATATTCATAAAATTTAAGACAGTTACACATCTTTACTTGAGAGTGTGTTGAATATTCAGTCATACCTAATCCATACCTGAAGGTCAAGGTCATAAGAGACAATGTAAGTCTCTGTCTTTTTTAATCTTTTAATCTTTACCTTGTATTTGAATGATTGTCAAATCTTTTTGCAATGTTATGCTTGTAAGTTTGAACCTGTAATGATAGCATAGCATAAATACTATATAACATTGTAGGGAGGGGCAGGAGCAAGGAGAGTCCAATCACATTACAACTTTGTGGAAAAATAAGCTCTCCTGAGCTGTGAGAAAAAATAATTGGTTCAAAATTAACACAGCTGCACTAATTGCTGTTACTGATTTTGCTGATGGATCATGAGAACTCAGTTGTCATTAATCATTAATCTTTTGGAGCAGTGAAAATTGCTATCATTATAGTTCAGAAGTATTCATGAGTTGGCATTTCCTTTCACGGTTAGTAGATCTGGTTTTTTTTAGGTGCTAATTAGATCATGCATTTGATGAGGTATGATAAATGGTCTCACACAAATGGAGCGGTGTTAAACCCTTTATGAACTTGTCAAGTGAATTAGTATGATTATTATCAATATTGTCTTCAGGCACATGGAACTATCCTTTTGTTTTGCCATTTGACACTTATTTGATTACTGATAATATCAAAAGGTACAGGGTTTCAGGCTGGTGAGTCAAAAAAGGTCACATTTGTTGACTCAACAGATAATCCAGTTGTAAACATGAGAAGTATTTGCAAGGTATGCAGGCACCAGTGAAATGGATATAATAATGATGCCCATTACCTTGCCAGCTGTTAGGGTTTATAATTCTAAAGTTGCCTTGAAGCTGTGGCATGACCATGAAGCATATCTCCAGAAACTAAGTATGAACATGAACTTTCGAACATTGCTTGTGTGCCTTGTTGGCAAAGTACAGTTATTATTGTTTTGAGTTGATGTTAATGAATAATAAATGCTGAAGTAGAAATTTATCTACTTTTGTTTCATTTTAGCTGAATCATCGAATTTAGGCAGGATCAGTAAAAAAATCTCATTTTGTTAATTCTGTGGGTTATTGAAGAAACACAAATTTCTCTTCTCATTTTGATTCATTTTTTTTTATAGGCACCCAACATTAATTTCATTGGAATATGTATTGCCACTGTGAAGACTTATAAAGAAGAATAAAAAGCTGCTGACCCCTGCCCCATGTATCTCACCACCATAATTTGTTTTATAATTTGGAAAAAAGACAATATTTTACTTTGATGACTAAAAGAGAGTTTTGACATTTTTATCTTAAAGGGACACTAATGTAAAAGTAGATTTTGTTATATGTATGATTTATTTTTTATTTTATGCTAAGCAGTAAATTAGTTGATTTTCTAATTAAAATAATATTGATATTTCACTGTAGTGAAAAAATAATTGTTTTTTCACCTCAGGAATTATTATTTTCCAGTGACATCAACAGTGAATAAAATAAACATGAATTGTCCACCAGATCCTGTATATATGTTTTTAAGTTTATCACATAATCCTGTATTCTTGTTACTTTTGCCAAATTCAGCTTCATTCACTCACATTATCACTGATTTGAATGCTAAAATTTGGCATCTCATCCATTTCACTTTTTTAAAACTTTTTAAAAATATTCTTGCAAGCTAAAAGAACAATTGTACATTGATGAATTATTTGTAGTTGTTTTCTCATTATTAATCCTTGTCTGTTATCCTTGAAACTTAGAGTTTGTTATTCTGGAAATATCAGTTAATTTTTATCACTCTGATGTAGAACTAATTTTGTGCAGAGGTACACATAGCATATCAGAACATTTACGGTAAACAGCTGACATTACTGTAAGAAATCTGCTAATTCACTGTGTCAAAACTTTATGGAGCCAAGGTATGTGAGCATAAAATTAAAATAATATTTGCTTGAATTGAGTCAATAACGGATACATTTCATCTCATGGGTGAAGAACTCTAGTAATTTCACTCGTGTAAATACAGAGGTTTTTTTTTTGTTCATTCAATGAAATATATCCGTTATTCACTTGTTCAAGCAAATATCCTCTATATAATCCACAAGATAACTTGACTGGGAATTGTTGTATTTTAAAAAAAAATTGTTTCCACTAGATAACTTAATTGGGAATTATTGGGTTTCAAACAAATTTACTTTCCATGAGATGACTTGATTGTCATTTCAGATATTTTGTTTCCACATGATAACTTTATTTGGAATTATTTGATTGTAAGCATTTTGGTTTCCATGAGATAACTTAACTGGGAATTGTTGGGTTTCAAACAATTTGGTTTCCACAAGATAGCTTGACTTGAAAATATTGGATTTCAAACAATTTGATTTCCATAAGATAACATGATTTGGAATTATTGGATTTGAAACAATTTTGGTTTTGATAGATATCTTGACTGGGAATTATTGGATTTCAAACAAATTTGATTTTTTTTAGATAACTTGACTGGGAATTATTCAATTTGACAAAATATGGTACACACCTTTATACTGATGAAACCTCCGGTGAGTTTCATTTTCAACCTTCTCTGTCATTGCATAACATCATTGACAAGAGTGGTTGTGTGCTTACAGGGAATATGATATCACTACTTTCATCAGCCCTTTACACAACTTCATTCCTTACTTACCCACTCCCCTAGTTCCAACAACAAATGATGGCACAATTTTTTGGAATTGTTTATATATAATATATCTCACTTTGAGGGCAGTCATTATGTAAGTAGATATAGGACATGAAAATTGAAATACCAGTTTTTGCAAGTAAATAAAGTTATTTTTCAATGGGTATGCATCCAAGAATGATAAAAATTCAGTCTAAACTGCCTCTGTGATGCAGTGTGGCGTACTTTTGTGACATGAAAGGAGTGGGGGGTGGACAATTCTCAAAATGCAATTTTGTCAGTTTTTAGAAAAACATGGTCCTACTTAATTTCATGAAAATGAACAGAGTCTACAACTCTGGATTGTGCCAGAAAACATGTTTATAGCTTCAGTTTTAATTAGGACAAACAATGAAAGCTATACCAAATCACATGTGTCGTTAGCCTGCTGAGGAATGTATGTACCCTTTTCCTGAACACATATTTATTTTCATGAAATCTTAACACAACTGTTGGACATTCGTGACAACTGTTTCATGTTTGTATAAATTATTTCAACAGAATATTGCCATGCTTAATAAATACTAAAACATTGGAAATTTGTGAAATAACCCCATATCATTGTTTGTATCATTCTTTGTCATTATTTTGAATAGAGCTTTCTAGGACTAAATTCATACAGATATAATCTTGCCATGACACCGTTCATTTAAACAAGTTTGATACATAATTTGAAGAGAAGACGTAAACTATTTTTGCTTATCTGTATGAAAATCAGTATAGATATATATATATATGAAATAACTTCCTGAAGTTATTAAATCTAGTATTGTACACTAACGCCGTTGACCGACAATGGGGTCAATGCGCTAAATATTTGATGGATAATTTGGCCTACACACCAGTCATTGCAGATATGGGTGAAACGACTAGATAGGACTCCTGAATTGAGACTTCATAAGGTAAATATAGGTTACTCAGAAATATGAAATATACTTGGATATATTCCAAATTGTTGGAAGCTTAAGACCTACAGTGTTTATTAGTATTACCTCCTCTTAATGTATGAAAAAAAAAAACCTTTAAAATTTTCAACGCTTGGCAAAAATACTTATTTTTTCTTCCATGGGCCGCTTAATACCATAAACAAGTATCCGGATATGTATTCTGTTGGGTTCCAATGATTTTACATTCAGACTATCCAAATTTATCTCAAAATATGCCATAACAGCAGACCACTGTTCTGGAACCAAAGCGGCATCAGAAAATGGGAAGCCAGAAATGGTTATTTCCCCTGTCAGTCCTATACCTAATGTAGGATTGGTGTAGCCCATTTGTCTGCATTAAGGTTTTTCTAATGATCCGTCCATCCATCCATCCATCCACCATGATCCTGTTCTGTTCTGTTTGTTAGCATTGCTTATAAGTCGGGTCTAGACTCAAACTCCAGCACTTTTCTACCTCAGGCCACCTGTGTTTCAGTGCAAGCAAATCTTTTGATGAACTTCTGTTGCAAATGACAGCTGGATTACTGTGACAAAAGCACCCATGCTATAAAAGTGGGAGTATCTTGTGAGCTCTGTTTACTAACAACTGCTATTATCAAGTTTTTATTGTTAAAGCTTCCTAGATGATTAAAAGTTGTTTGTAAATCACAGGAAAAGCCCAAATTTTGATGTAATACTTTGTCAGTTGCCTACAACCTATTGAGATTGTATGTTTACAGAGTTACTGAAGAAGTTGCTTGAGAGTGATGATGGTTGCCACATCTTGATGACCTTGACCCTTGATGGTGGAGTCACATTGCTGAGCTCACTGAAGAAGCTGTTGCTAAATAAGAAGTATGCGATGCAAGCAGCAGTTGCGCAGATTCTGTCGACATTGCTGTCCAAACCCACAGGACCACATTATGCAGGCAGCATACTGGATTCAGACTTGGCAGGTGGGCATATTCATACCTGTCATATTCACAGTTTTTTTATATAGATTTAAGAATGTGTTTTGAGGTCTCAAGGGCAGGGGTCAGTGCATGTGACCAAAAATAGTGATGTCGTTTAATTAAGAATAAGCAGTCTTTTCATATAAGCATATTGAAAATGATTGGAAATTCTAAGATGTATGAAAAGAATTCACTTGCATTTTGTTCAAAGCTTAAATATGTTTGCAACAAAAAATATATTTGGTAGACTAAGACTTGTCAAACATCAAAGCCATATACATGTGCAAACACTCATCACAACCACACTTAAATAAAAACGTACATCAAGTTTTCTGTCTTTAAAATCCTCTTGATGGCAAAATATATGCTTAATTTAATGCAATCTTTACAGCTTTCAGCAGTTCTAAAGGGAAGGTTATGCAAGTGCCATTATTTTCCATCTTCACATTTCCAATATTGACTAAATGATGCTGTTGTCTAAATCTCCCTGATGGATTTTGTTTGTAACAATGTTAGCATTGTTAGAACTGTATCTGATGCAGTTTGATCATGATATATGTTTTTCTCAATAGAAATATGAGTATCACACTTAGGACTGACCATTTCATTGGAAGAAATGAGAGAACATAATATTTTTATACATTATTAGGGACTTCCAATTAATATAGCAGTAATAAATGCCTCTGTCCAGTACTAGTGTTAATGTTTTATCAAAACAAATCAACTGTGCAAACATAAGCATATGTTTATTATTATCTATCAATCAATATATTTCTGATCACAACGTTGTTGAAGCTGGTTTGACATTCTTACTCAGTGCAATGATGTTTAATAATATATCTTCTTCAGAATGTCTCTTTGATGTACTTGACTTCAGATGAATTGGGTTGTTCTACTTTGTGTACTTTACCTATGCAAATTAGCTAAATGGACTCACCCACAGCAGAATTTGACACAATACATCATCTTAGCTATTTTTAGCCAGTAAAGTATTCTCTGAAAGGTAGATTTTTGATTTTGTGACTACCTTAACTTTAATTGCCTTTTATCAGCTGTCCATCCCGAGAATAGGTTTAACTAAGCTTTGAGCAGGACTGTTCATACATGTCCTACAGATTACAGACATATCATTGTGAAAATCATATTTTTCAAAACATTTTTCCATTGGCAAACTTCCTTTTCAAAAGTCATGTAAATGATGGTCATCTGCTTTGCGTGGTCAGTGGCCATGGACTTGCTGGCTAAATCATGGTTTCTTACTGCTTTAAGAAGTTATTCGAGCATAACAACAGTGATAGCATAGTTGCATGAAAACTTTTCTTCATGAGGAAGGCATTGTTTAGGTTAATTGATAAAATATAAATCAGTGTGAAAACATTTCTTATTTCACTTGTACTCATTGTACTCCAGACACTGTCATTATAACTCAGAAGTATTAATTTGATAATGAGGTGTTTTTTTTCTTCATTGGGAAGAGAGTCAAAGCAATACATTTGCTGAATGGTGGGAAAAGAAGTCATATTGTTGCAGCAAAAGTGGAAATTGCATTTAGCTCCAGTGGGATAGGTATTGAGTGCGATACAGTTTGAAGTCTTCAATTCATTTGACCATGAATTTGTAGGCTATCTCTGATCAAAAACATTCATTTTTGAAGATAGATAATAGTTACATCCCTTTTCCTTAGGAACAGCGGTCATTCAATATTAAAAATCTCTAAATTTAAAATCTCAAAAGGCATTCAGAGTTATATATCATACCTGTAAGGCATCATTTCATTCCTAAGTCATCACAGAGTCACATAGAATTGAAATGTCTTTTGATCTCAACCAGTTGTGTGGCACGTTAATCTGAATATTGTTTGAAGTGTGGACAGCTGTTTCTAAAACTAATTGTACATGTTAGTCTCTGTTAACAGTCAAATCTAAGATGTCAGTTTTTGTAAGGAAATTTGTATTTTGCCATGGTTCACAAAACTAAAATCATGTGATGATTCAATTAACATAATTGGTTAAAGTGAGAAGGATACTGTAATCTAGTGTGGAACATAAAAAAACTTTGATTTTATTAAAAAGTATACAAGAAAATGAATCTGTTGATACTACTACTGCTTATGACAATGACAATATTGGTATCTGATGCTTGATAATTATTCAGAAGTTTAAAGGTGAACCTGCATACATAGGTCTCCTGTGTGCAAACCCAGTTTGTTTTTTTCCCATTGGTGGAATCAATTGCCAGGTTTGAATGTAGTTTGTTATTCCACAACAGAATTACTGCAATCAATTTCCCATAAATGTAAACATACACATTTCCTTTTTTTCTACCAAGAATTTCTCTTTGAGGCGCTACATACACAGACCACTGTGCAATTGGAGTAAGTGCACATGTTCAGAGTTTGAGGATTGCATGCACTTCACTTGTTTTGATTGAAATCGCAAAAGTGAGAAAGAGGTGTCATTTTTATGCTGGCAGTGCAGTAGTTGTGGAGTGGGTGTAAAGGTCAAGATTCTGCTTAATAGGTCGTGTACATTAGAAACAGTAGAGGTACATCTTGACAAGGTATGCTGGTGAGACATGTGGTTCCCCAGAAATCATGTTTCTGTCTTTTTTTAAATTTTCTTTATCATTTATTTCATAATTTATTTGACCTTGTTGGTAATTGAATTTATTTTCTGTTTTGTTTTGTTTTAAACTTTTAGACATTCAGGTCCTTCCCCGGAACATACAAAAATTCTTTGAATATGACAGTTTTCATTAATAACATTTTAAGAAAAATGAACACAGCTGAAAACCAGGTTAAAACACATATTGAAAGACAGAACATTTCACAGAAAACATAAGAAACATACAGATCTATTAATTAAGTACCATATTTCAGTTTGTATAACACATGCCCTGATATTTTACTCAGAATTGGGGAGAAAACTTAGTTCTGCTGTATAATGTGATATATCCCATTTGAAAATCTTGATAATTTCATGATAATGGTCTTTTTTGGATAGTGCATAACCATCATTTTAATTGTTTACTTTAAATTATTCCTGTCAACACATGTCACATGATCATGACCAATACTTTTTTCTAAAACGTCTAATTTATATAATTTTAATCTATGCATGATTTTCATGAGGGTTATTCATCTTCAGTTTATGGATTAAGTTTATTAGGTATTTATTGCTTCAAGCAGGGAAGAAGATTCGATTGGGGAGACAGTCAGCTAAAGTGTCAGTCAAGCTTATTATATGTAAGTTTAATGATCTACCACGAGTGAAATGGCCAGTAGTGACCAATGATCTATCATGGGCAGCAATAGAAGGATTGTTTTATTACAATGGTGACTGTTTTTTTTTTTTTTTACATTTATCTTTCATTTTTCGAGTTACCTACTCACCATCCCTGTCATTGTTTCAGTTTTATTTATTCTTAAATATGTGCACAACCCTGTGGTGTGCACATATTGATGTCACCATATGCATGTAGAGTTTGATACACTATCATCATCAGTGGCGACTTTGTCTCGGGAGACCATGCGGATTGTGCCCATGGGGTGTTGTCTGTCTCTGGGTTGTTGGCAGTCCTTCTTGCAGTTTGTGCAAACATACTGGGAAGCCGGGGTTACTGTGGTTGCTGCCATGTGGCCCTTTCTTACACGTTTCTCTGCTGCCAACTGGCCTCTCCTCGTATCAGCGACTGTTATACCCCTACTTACTGTCAGTCTCCAGGTGCCTCTGTCCTCGGCCAGCACTTCCCAGCCATCAGGTGCAATGTTGCATGCCTTCATGTCCCTCTTGCACGCATCCTTGAAACGGAGTGAGGGGCGGCCGACTCTTCTCATGCCAGTGGCCAGCTGTCCATATAGGATGTCGTTTGGCAGCCTCCCATCCTCCATGCATCAGATGTGTCCCAGACATCGAAGGTGACGTTTACTCAGCAGGGAGCACATGATGGGGGTATTTGCATGCTGCATGATTTCATTGTGATGGACACGGTCTTGCCAGTTGATTTTCAAGATGCGTTTAAGGCACCATATATGGAAGTAATTAAGCCGGCGCTATTGCCTCATGTAGGTACTGGTAAACTTGGACTTTGGTATGCTCTGTCAGCACGTTGTTTTCCCACACCCTCTTTGTCAGTCGTGATATGATGGTGTTTGCCTTTCCAAGCCTTATGTCCAGCTCCTTATCAAGTGAGAGAGTGTTGCTGATGGTTGACCCCAGGTAGGTAAAGTTGTTGACTGCTTCCAAGGTAATGCCATTGATTTTGATTGTAGGGGCAATGGTGGTATTTTGCACGCTGACGTTTGACTTTTCCAGACAGATGGTGAGTCAAAACTGCATGCAGGCATCAACAAAACAGTCTCCCAGTCTCTGGAGGGCTTCCACACTGTGTGTCACAAGAGCCACATCATCTGCAAAAAGCATCTCCCTGATGAGCACATCCCTCACTTTCGTCTTCGAGTGCAGTTGTGCAAGTTTGAACAGCCTCCCATCGGACCTGGTGTGTAGATATATGCCATCAGTGGATGAGTCAAAGGCGTAGGACAGAAGCAAGGAGAAGAAAATCCCGAATAGGGTTGGTGCCAGAATGCAGCCCTGCTTCATGCCGCTGTTAACTGGGAAGGAGGTAGAGGAAGATCTATCATATAGGACTGTTCCCTTCAAATCTATATGGAAAGAGATTATCATGCTGTGGAGTTTTGGGGGGCAACCGATCTTACTGAGAACTTCAAAAAGGCCCTTCCTGCTGACTAAGTCAAAGGCCTTGGTGAGGTCGATGAACATCATGTAGAGTTGTTGACTTTGCTCTCTGCTCTTCTCTTGGAGTTGTTGCAAGGAGAAGATCATGTTTGTTGTTGACCTGCCTGCACTGAAGCCGCACTGGGATTCTGGGTACACACGGTCTGCCAGCAACTGAAGCCTGTTTAGTATGATGCTGGCATACATTTTACCAACGATGCTCAGAAGTGAGATCCCTCTGTAATTATTACAGTCACTGCGGTCGCCTTGTTTTTCTTTAGGGTCACAATTGTGGCATCACGCATGTCTTGGAGGACTGCTCCTTCCATCTGTGTTTTGGCTTACCCTTGAAAAAGGTGTTTGTTATGCAGAGGACATGGTAGGTGCACAGCTCAGCAGTCTCTGACCATTTTCATTGGTCTTTCCAGTACCATGATATCCAAAGCAGGTTGTCCATGATTCGTGATCCTCACCTACTCTGGCATTGAAGTCGCCAAGGAGAAATAGTGGTTCATGTTTGGGGCATCCTTTGATCTGTTCATCCAGCTGCCCATAGAACTAATCCTTTATGTCTTCTGTAGATGAGAGGGTGGGGATGTAGACACTGATGATGTTGACAGGACCTGCAGCAGAGGTGAGGCATATGGACAAGAGATACTCAGTGCCCCCTGTAGGAAGTTCAACCAAGGCCAGAAGATTGTTTTTGATGGCGAAGCCTACTCCACGTTGACAGGGCTCCTCAGGTTCTCGACCCTTCCAGAAGAAGGTGTAGTTTACCTCTCTGAGGGAGCCACTAAAGACCAGCCTAGTTTCCTGGAGGGCAGCTATGCTGATATTTAGCCTGGTGAGTTCTCTATCGATGATGGTTTCCTGGTGTCATCCACTTCTCTGAGGTCATCAGAGAAGCCTGTACACATAGTGTGCACATTCCAGCTTGCAAGTTGAAGAGCTGGAATCTTCTTTATTGGTTTCTTTTTCTTTTGTCCAGTGTGGAATTTCCATCCACTTGTCATGTTGAGTAACACACTGAGCTCCAGACACCCACTGGAGCAGGCAGACAATGGCAGGTCAACACCTTATTATTTAGGCGGGCGATAGTTGGGCAGTGGGACGCAATGATACCTCCCACCATCAAAGCTGACCCATGGCGCCCCTTCCCTACGCCAATCTGGTGGTTCTTATAACCCGTAAACTGTCAGCTTCCATGTTGTTTCCTCACTCAGTAGTGAGACTGGAGTGACCTCTCCAGGGCGCTAGCCTGGGCATGGAGTATGGAGATCCTGGGTTACCCAGATGTCAGGATCCCCCTCTCGTCCTTGCTGTTGGGGTCCAAAGGAATGCTGATCATGTCATTTGGCACCAGTTTGGATGCAGGAGCTGCTGGAAGTAAGTCGTAGTCAACATCCAGCCATCTTGGGGGCTCCACTCCGGATTCCTTTCCTTCTCCCGAAGATATCCACAAGGCAGTGGAGCCATCATCCAATGGATTGGACTTGATTGGTTTTGAATCAGAGTTTCCTTCTCTAGACAAATTGCCTTGACAAGGCTAACGAGCTTCATCTGCCCGGGTTTGGAGTCAGAGTTTCCCTTCTCTTAGACTTGGCTACCAGCCAAGGCTACTGAGCCCAGTCTGCCCACCCAGTTATATCGCCAAGCACTCGGTTGCGCCACACAACAGGCTCAATGAAAACAAGGGGCCTTTCATGAAGGTGCTGATGTGGACAAAATAGTGTAGGAGAGGCCATATGCAAGACAGTGGTCCTGCAGCGATCATTATACTTGGAAAGGAGATTCTATGAGAGACGCTTATCTTCCCTTTGGCATTCAGGACGTCAGGCCCAGACTTGCACCCCCACCCCCAAGTACACACAGTATAATTGCATATTGTTTCATTTACAACTGTATTACATAGTCATAGCATGCATCTAATTTGTAAACAACTTTTTGATTACTGCTAAGGCCCTCAAAAATGTTAGTTTGCTATTGCACTGGTTTTAAATTTAGGGTAGGTAGGTAGGGGTTTTTGTGTGCAAAACACACACACAAAGACATGTACACTGTATGACTGTAAATCTTGGATGCAAATTTCTTTCTATGTTTCAAGATTTATATGCATTTAAACATTATAGCATTTTCTGTGTTCCCAACACATACCAAAATAAAAAAATGTCTAAACAAAATTGCCAAGAGTCATTCATACAGAACAATTCATGATGATTGTCTCTTAACAACCACGTCTCTCTATTTTTAAAAATATTGCCATTGTTACATTGATCAATTAGTAAAATAAAGGTGTCCCAAGACATATAGTATATGACAAGATTGCTTTGATTTTGTGTTCCAGCATTTAATTAAGGGTGTCCCAAGACTTTTAGTGTACAAAGACATAGTCATTATGATATATATATATATATATATATATATATATATATATATATATATATATATATATATATATATATATATATATATATATATATATATTAAGCACTTCAAATACTGGCTCAATTTGATGCACAAATATAATGTAATACGTTTTTCTTGTACTGGCTAAACCAGCTCAGTGAGACAGTGATGTACAAATAATTTTTGTAAAAGAAAATAAATTGTTTTTAAAAAATTACCCTGGGGGATAGAGCTGTACCGATTAATCGCCCGTACGTGTAATTGGGCCGATTATTAGCACAATCGGTATAATCGGGTATCGGCAAAAATAATCGGTGCCGATGCAAATAATTTTTTTAAATAACCAATTTTTCCTGATAAAAGTTGTATATACAGTCGCGTTTTGACTGACCGTAACTTAATCCTTTGTAACACTAGAGCTCGGGATAAATGCAGTATGCAAACAAGTTGCTCATTAACTAACACTACTGTATAGTCGAATAACCATATATCGAGATAAACACATCGAACCATCAATTAATCTTTTGTAACAAAGAGATTGCTGTAATAAAGTATTTAAAAAGAATTTATCTTGCTGCCAGTTGTGCGAAATTTTCAACTCCAGCGTCCGGTAACATTTGTAAACTGCAGTAAACCAGACTAAAGTACATGTCGCTAACCGCCATTGTAGTGCCAAAGTCATGTGAATAGCCAGTAAGATTAACATCAAAGGGAGTAATGATGGATATATACACAGTCAATTTTGAGGTTTGTATTTTTTCTTTATCTTTATGAAAACTCACAAAACACTGATAGTCCTTATGTCCCAGTGAGAAATTGTTTGAAAGGGCTTCAGTGTAGGTTTGAGTACGTCGTCTGTCTTTCAGTTAATCCGTAATGCCTGGAGGGTGAACGAACTCATTGTCTTTAATACTAGTAAGTGAGAATCATTTCCGGATTTTTTAAAATTATTTTTTATTTCTTTTGTTAGTGTTTCACCAAGCCACCATCTGGCAGAAGGGGCGGTCTCTCATAAGTCATAACAGGTTTTACTGTACCTTTGAAGCACCGACATATACTAAACAAATAAAACAATTCTATATCAATGTTTTACAATTATCTGATGTTGC
Source organism: Unio delphinus (assembly GCA_029339505.1). Taxonomy (NCBI): domain Eukaryota; kingdom Metazoa; phylum Mollusca; class Bivalvia; order Unionida; family Unionidae; genus Unio; species Unio delphinus. The sequence continues at coordinate 12,806,117 of JAQISU010000098.1, forward strand.
CGCAGCAATAACGAGTATTTGTTGTCGTCAAAGCAAGCCGACGACCTTTGCTCATAGAAAGTCGGCAATAAACTCAAAAGCATTGTCTCAATTTACATAGTGATTAGAACATATTTATTGTGCCGCGAAACTTTCCTGTTTACAAAAAAAAAAAAATCGCCCACCCCCATGGTCTGTGGACAACAGAGTAGTAATTTATTTGGACACATTGTTTCAAGAGCCCAAATAGATTGGATTATTAATATCGGCTCTGCATAATGTCGAACTTGAAACTATCAAGTTTAGTCTGGAATTACTTCAAAGTAAATGCAGTCAGCGAGTCGACAGCACATTGCACACTTTGCAAAGCATGCATTTCCAGAGGTGGAAAGGATTCTAAAAATTATACAACATCAAATCTTATCCAGCACTTGCGCTGCAAGCACATCACCGAATATGGCCTGTTTCTGGCAGATAAAAATGAAAAGAATGCTCCGCAGATAACCTCAGCAGCTTCAGCAACTTCTCGTACTCTGACTATTGACGCCATGCTGGACCGAAAACAGCCATTTGCATTTGATGACCCGAGAGCTATTAGTTGGCACAAAATTATTGCAGAATTCATTGCAGTAGATGTACAACCATTTTCCGTCGTTGAAAGCATTGAATTTCAACGTCTGATGGCCAAGGCAGAACCGCGCTATACAATTCCAAGTCGGAAATACTTTTCCACATCTTTGATACCTGACATGCATAAGGCGATACAAAACAAGGTGCGTGATTTAGTTTCTGCCCAATCTGACCTTAGTTTAACCTCTGATGCGTGGTCAAACCCGTCCATCGGCGTATCTTTGTTGAGTCTTACGGCACACTGGATTACTAAAGATTTCAGCGGAAACAGGTGATTTTAGCCGCAATGCCTCTCGATGAATTGCATACAGGAGAATATTTGGCGAGCAAACTGGACAAATTATTCAATGAATACAACATTCCTAAAACACATATCCATCTTCTTCTACGTGACGGAGGTGCAAACATGGTTAAAGCAATGCGTCTGGCTGAAATCGACAGCATCAGCTGTTTTGCTCACACCCTGCAGCTCGTTGTAAGTGATGGCATTCTTTCGCAACGAGCTGTCAAAGATGTTTTGGCAATCTCGCGTTCCATTGTCGGCAAATTTCGGCACTCCGTCCTGGCACAACAGCAGCTCGAAGATCAGCAGGAAAAGTTTGGCGTTGCCCATAAGAAACTCATCCAGGATGTCAAGACACGCTGGAATTCTAGATACAATATGTTGGTTTTGTTATACGAACAAAAACAAGTATTGGGGGCTTACGTTACTCTCTATGACCTGCCTAGCCTAACAGCTCAACGGTGGGTCTTAATTAACAATATTGTGGACACGTTAGGCCCGTTTGCGGACATTACCAAGGAAGTAAGTGGTAGTCAAACATCAGTATCCGTCATTATTCCTATGCTGAAAATGCTCTGAATGTTGCTGGCTCGAGAGCATGAAGCGAGTCAAGGTATTCAGACAATGCGCTGTGATATGTTGACATCACTGAACACACGCTTTGCTGATGTTGCCAGCAACAAGAAGCTTGTCTTGGCCATCATCTTTGATCCACGATTCAAACATCGCCTATTCAGCGAAGAATTGGTTGTAACCAGATCCAAAGAATGGCTTAGAGCAGAATGTATCATAGTTGCATTAGCTGACAAGCAGGAGGTACCCCCAACCAAAAAGAGAAAGTCTGAAACTGAAACAAACGCCACTGAACCATCAACGTCACGTCTCAGGGATTTCTTTTCTGTGGCCTGTCACAAGCCTGTCAGTAACATCAACGAAATAACCCAAGTGGATAATGCTGTTGACACGATGATTGAATTGTATCTGGCCAGCCCTTTGTTGCCACGAGAAGAAGACATATACAGCTGGTGGAATACTCACAAGTTTCAGTTCCCCTACTTGGCCAAATTAGCTAGACGCTATTTGTCTGCACCAGCTTCAAGCGTTCCTAGCGAGCAACTATTTAGTGGCGCAGACCAGACTTTTTCGGATCGTCGTGGATCATTACTTGGCGAGAAGGGAGAAATGTTACTGTTACTTAAATACAACTTACCTCAGCTAGGCTTTCAGTATTAGCTGCCGCCAGCGTAAAGTGATATCTAATGTTAGTCGTAAAACATGCATATTATTAATTATTTTTTTGCTATCGTTATGAACATTATTTAGTCATTTATTGAAATCTAGTAATGGCGACCTGCATCATTGAACCCAGGTGAAAAGACTTGCTTAATACATTTCATTCATTTATACCTTGAATTAGCAAATCACAAGTTTTATCAGTGTTAGTAATAAAGTTTTTCAAGTTTCATGTTTGTGTGACCTTGTTTTTTGTAAATAACTACCGGTACATTTTTTTATCCATGTTTCTGCTTATTTTCGTATGCAAGTTCAAATTCACTTGCTGCATAAACAACTTTGTTTTAACTCGCATGGGAAACTAAATGCTTGCATTACACTTACACGTTTATTTTTCTGAACCAGTCAGTGTTGTAACAAAAATACCCTTCTTCTTATTACAAGTCAGTTTCAAGCATTTTAATGATAAACTGGCCTGTACTGTTGTCTCAAAACGATAGGGAAATTGACCGATTATCAACAAAGGAGATTCTGAAACATCAAGCTTTCCATTGTGTGGAAAGTTACATGTTTGTTCAGCCAAAAGACAAAGCTAAAATTGATTGATGTTGATCTTAGTTGATCTATATGAGAAATTTAGCCTTTATTATTACCACGCTGTGTGAAGATGTAAATTATACCGGTTGTGTCCCTTGTACACTCAAAATATTACCTCATTTTGTAGGATCACTTATATCATTGAAAATGAGTAACTCGTTAGAGGTGATTTGTAGTAAATGAAAGAGCTATTACAGATTAGCTGAAATTTTATCTGAAAGAATACATTTTGGTCGAAACAACGAATAAAGCAAGATCTGCAACTAATATATTTGGGAATAAAAAAGGATTTAAGTGACGCTATGCACACTTTGCACTGCGTAAGTACTGTACATTATAGTATATGGTCTCCCTGGTAAACTTGACTGACCCACGAATTATGAAGGCTGTATTTTACCTTTATGTAATTTCGTGTTGTGGAAATCAGAAAATATGCACATGCAAAATAATAACAAAATCAATAATAAATAGTACTTTATAAAAGTTTAATAATTTTCGGGTCACCGAAAGTTACTTTTTTAACATACCTATGTCTTAGAACACGGATATTTTTGTCCCAAGATGTACTGCCGTTACAATAGACAACAAAAACACCTAAAACCTGTAAAGTTTTGACATTGGCCCACGGATAAGCCCCCCCCCCCTCCTATTCCAGGCCTTTATTGTTTTCTAAATTTGTCGGCTTATACCTGAGTACATAATATGATAATCAAATAATCGGTCTCATAATCGGTATCGGCAATTTTGATAATTGGCTATACGCGGTATCGGCATAATCGGCAAAAAGTGACATCGGTACAGCTCTACTGGTGGAAAAAAGTGTTATGGTCGACAATGAAAAACAGATGGTAGGCCAATTGGAAACATATTCTTTTGCCTAATTCTGTTTCAAGGCATTGTGTCTTTTCCTTTCAAACATTTCAGTAGAGTGTGATAGAAAAACCCACTGGACTTCCCTCAGTTGCACCTAGAAATTGTTTCTTTACCATTTTATGTACAGTGTATTATACTGGCATTCATCTGCTGGGTTATCCACAGATGGAAGTCAGGATTGGTAATACAATATCAAGGTTTAAACCACACCTGGTGAGCACACCCCAAGTATATAAATGCTTCTATAAAATGTTGGGTATGATAGAAACCCGCTAGTCTCCCCATCCACTATTTACACTGATCTTCATTTGTTACACAATATTTAAATTATTTATAGTGAACCAGCATGACACCCAATCATCAGCAATAATTTTTTAAGAATGTTATAAAGATAGAACTAAAATTTTGATAAGATTTAAAGTCATTAATTAAATAAATTTTAGTATTTTATTTAATCCAAAGTTTTCACTTAAAGCTCATAACATTTTTCAGAGTGAAACAGGTGTGTTGACACTGAATATCAATTAGAAACAGGTCATTTATGTGCATTCAGTAACAATTGTGAAACATAATTGTTGTTAATGGAGTTGTTTGCTGGCATTTTTTTTGGCATCACCTTATTAATAACATCAGTGATGTCATATTTTAAGATCTGGTCATTATTATGGAGAGAAATAGAGATATATTTTTTTTTGGCATCACCTTATTAATAACATCAGTGATGTCATATTTTAAGATCTGGTCATTATTATGAAGAGAAAAAGAGAAATATTTTTTTGTGGCATCACCTTATTAATAACATCAGTGATGTCATATTTTAAGATCTGGTCATTATTATGGAGAGAAAAAGAGAGATATGGATAGAGAAAGATGAAGAAAAGAATTATACTTAAATATGGAAATATAATAAATACAGTAGGTAGACATATTTTCTAAAAAAGAAAATGATGTAGTTCCAGAGGTGATATCACTTTTATCAAAATAGAGGAAGCAGAAGAAAATTGAATTTGATATAAATAAGGAAATATAAACGTAAAGGCAGATACATTTCTTAAGTAAGAAAAGAAAGCAGTTCCAAAGGTGATATTTCCAGGGTATTGATATCTCATTAATACTTTCTGATATCACAAAAATTATATAATAAAGATATATATCACAACATGGATAGTTTAGTGCGACCTGTTTATAAATGATACTCCAGGAACAAAATAAATTTGTCTTTGTAGATATCTCCTTTATTAAGAGGTTAAAAATGTTGTGAATTTTAAAAGTTGAGTTTGATTAGTGTACCCTTTTTGAGCAGGCAATTTTTGAGGAATTTTTCATCTAAAAAATCTATTTATTTTGAAGGGCACAATAGTAAGAGAATAAATATTAAGAGAAAATTATACACAACTGTACCAATTTCTCCCTTTCAGAATCTGAAGTGTACTCTCTGTTAATTAAAGATAGTATAAGCAGCCATTTTTACTTGCATATTTGGAAAGTAGCCATATTTTCATTGCTTTAAAATGTTTCCAGAACCTACAATATTATCACTGAAAATTCCCTTATCAGCAATACTTGTTTTTAGTAATTCTAAAAGAGAAAGGAAGTGGAGTTTGTGTTCTAATTTAGGAACTAATATGCTATTTTGAACTCATGTTCCTAAGGTGTTTACACTCCAGTCATTAAAGTCAAGTTTGTGAAGGCACTTAAGATATGTTGGTCATGTGATTGTAATGGATGAAGTGTTTATACCTAAACAGCAATTGCTCTCAAGAAACATAGAACATTTCATTAAAGAAAAGCACATTCTTTCAGTCATTAACTCTTTCATTAATTACATTATTCCAACCCATGTTACATTCGTTCATAAAAATCGAGTGTGTGTGTGTGTGTGTGTTCATTTATCTTATGTTGGGCAATTTATATAACGGCATTTGTCCAGTCATCTATCTATATGCCCATTAATACATTAACATGTAATTGTCTGGCTCATAACACTAGCAATTTGAGAGATTTCTTTGCCTAGGCATATCATAGCTAGATAATTTGTTACATATGGTAGACATGCCTCAACCTCAATGTGAAGGTTATGGCAAGTGAAACTTTTGAACCACTGGAGATGCTTGAATGAAACTTGGCCAATTATTTATGTATATTGTATAGATGATGTTTACATGGAAGAACCATATCCTCAGCCTCTGTCTCAAGGTCAGAGAAGGCGAATACATCTCTTTTTGGAGTATAATATATGAAACTTTAATCATTTGCATATAATAAGTAGCCAGTGTCGCATACCATAACCATGCTGTTTGCCTTGAAATGAAGGTCATGGCAAGAAAAAATACAAATCTGTGCCCAATCCATGCAGGGATATAACTTTTGAATCAGACTTCAGGAATAACAATAATAATGTCTGCTATGGTGAATGTGTGTGATTAGGATTTTTAACACAGCTTTAACAATTTTCAGTCATATTGTTACGATGTCTGCAGTGAGGCAGTTTATAGTGATGTCTAGCACTGGGGCATCATACTGCAGACATGTAGCATGATGTCCCACCCAGTCACTTTATCCTTACACCAGGCTGACTAGTTCTAACATTAATCTCTTAATGCTGATCTCAAAGCAAGACAACTTTTAGTGTAATTTTTGTAAGTCTTTAGTATGACTCGGCTGGGGATCAAACACACAACCTCCTGCTTCTGCGGTGGATGCTCATACCACTAGGCCACTAGAGCGGTTTGTGTATGTTATGGGGTGACACAATTAATATAAAAACTAAACGTCTCTTGTGGCCCTTAGTTATCTATGTATGCACAGGCAAATGTGTAAAATACAGATAGTAAGCAAATATACAAAAATGTATTATGGATTGGTGTACACAAGAGCATCTATATATGGATTCCACACACAAACATATATGATTGAAAACGAATATATATATATATATATATATATATATATATATATATATATATATATATATATATAGACTTTACAGTACCTTGCATATTTAGACATACCTGGTGCCCTAAGGTCATGGTCACAACAAAGATTAATGTATTTCAGTGGCCAGTTTATTTATTTGAATGCAACTATCCAGGTCCCTACCTTATTATGCAGTACTCAGTTCCTAGGTCAAAGATGAAGATCTTTGATAATGAAAAGTTCACATGGTGAGCCTACATGTGCTGTTTGATGATAATAGAAGTGTACAACTTGAATGTTCCTGCATCTTGCATTCAACACTTAGGTAAATAAATTAGAAGTATAATGTATATTTACAATCATGTTGGGTCCAACTGTAAACAACATTTACCCTTATCTGCCAACACATTTGGCAGTGACTGGTACTGTTTGATCTACTGATTGCTCCTAACAAACTCTATCGACTTGGATATGATGGTGCATTATGTAATGACAGATCTGGGTCTGTTTATTTTTTTCTTGGATAGAACTTGTATTTGAATATATGTGGTACTAAAGTCCATGCAAGTTTCTAAGAAATGTATATTAATTCATCGTTTAAATTATTTAGACTTTGAAAAAAAGCAGATGCCCTTCAGGCAGTGAGTGCCATAAATTGAAGAATGTGAAAATCACTATTGATATACATTAATCTTTACTATGAATTGTAAAAGGTTCTTCAACATGAAGTTTAATTAATTATTGAATTTTGTAAATTTTAAATTACTGCAATTTGTGTCTGAGTTGAAAATTTGACAATTAAAATTTCTTATGCTTAGATCTAAAGTACAAAAATATTACATAATACATTCTTTTTACAGATTTAATTCATATGTGAATATTCTTTTATATAGCATTTCCCCAAGCCCAGGGAATCTGGTGTGTAAATGTGATGAAAATTTGGGTTTACTATCCAAGTTTTCTTGTATGCATACTTGCCCAGTTTTTTTTAAAGGTTTGGAATTGCTTATCAGATTTTATGGTTTATCATCTGAAAAAAATATGATAATCAGTTTGCTCTTTCTCATTGAAGTTGAATATCATTTAGTCTATGTTAATTCTTCCACATACATTGCTGAAGATTGATAATAAATTGATGGCAATACATTACTAAGGCAAAAATGTATGCATATCCAAAATATTAACCTATATTCTGAATGCATCAGTCTTAATGGCAATTTAAAATGAATGAAAGTACTATTAGGAGTAGACTGAAAAATAAAACTACTTGCATATACTCGCTTATATGTGCAGATTATTTATGTAATTATAAAGACGGTGTATTTTTGTCACAAAAATATGCAAATTATTTATGTAATTATAGAGTGTGTATACCTGTCATTAACTATTGTGCTGTTGATTACTATTGACAAGGTGTTTTCAAAAGAATACAAATTTTCTCATGCATTATTTATTCTTTTTTGATTAATAGAAGGGAACAATGAGTTTTTTTAAAAATAATTTTTTTTTGTCCAATTAATGCAGTTTTTATTAGCATGAAAACAGAGATGCTGCTATTTTTGTTAGACATAATAGAGTTAAGAATCAATGTCTTATAAGAATATGAACTGATACTTTACACTTTACAGAATGGTAATGTCAGCATTACAGAAACTGGCAGGCCTAAATCAGTTCTACAAGAGATGCCATGCTATGTATGGTAAGTTTGAATTTAAAACAACATGAATTATTCTGTATACCAATGCATTCATTAATTTTACAAGTACAAGGGTTTTCTATTAAAATAGGAGTTTTATATATATTTTTTTGTCTTCAAAACATTTGTTGATTTACCGAATATAACCAGGTGTGGAAAAGTTACCAGGGTAAATATTCTGACCCCAGTACCTAAAAGCACCAATGATATAGTTGTGTATAAGGTCATTCATGCATCTAAGCTGATCTAAACCCCAACCCCCAACTGAATAGGTAAAACCATTAAAATGAGCATGACCCACATATATGCTTACTTGTAAGTCTGAGACATCACAAAATGCATTCAGTAATTTCTAAATTTATTTTTCGGCAAACCACATTACTAAAGTAAAATATTTTAAAACTAACGATATTGAATGTGGGAACATTATATGTTTAAATATTTCCGATTTGCAATTGCTTGAATGAGTACTTCTTTCTATGATTGATGATAAACATCTGAAACAATTCGGTTTTTTCTAGCATCCTGCAGGACAGTTGCTTTTTCATCATCATCATCATCATCATCATCATCATCTTGACCTAGTGTGTGGTCGTTGAGGCACTGTGATGCTGAACATCTGACCAGTTCACTCCATTTGTCTTAATCATGTGCCAATGCCTGTGTCTCCACAAAACTTTTCCTGGTCCATTCTGTGATGTCATCAATCCATTTTTTTCTCTGTCTACCTCTCCTCCTTTTGCCACCCTGGACGCTACCCTGCAGTACTGTTGTTATTTGCTTTGGCATATTCAATAACTTTAAGTTTGAAGGCCACATCATAAGCAGAATGCTTTCTTTTATTTCCACCACTATTCATTGTTTCTGTTGCATTACATTTTAAGAAAAAAAAAATTTAAATAATTTTGCTAATGGTAGGTTCCTATTTGTATATTATCATGTAATTTTTCCATGGGTTGTTGGTTATCAAATTGTATTAAATAATTATTATTCATTGTTTCTTTTTTTACTACAGGTAGTTTGATTCAGTTAACAAAACTATGATTGTAACCAGCATAGCTCAGGCTCAATATAGTCGGCTACAATTAAGTGTGTACAATGTGTCTTTATTAGTTTAATTTTTTTCATCTTTATTTTGGATAGAGTTTATAGCCTCTGAGAATTTTAAACTTGCATCTTCACATACTGATTTTGCTACAGCTCAGGAAATAATCAACATATTCTGATACATTTGATATGAACTTTATATTACATGTGCCATTGATTGGTTTAATCAGATCTGTTCCATTTTTGAAAGAGTAGTGCCCCTTCTCAATCAAATTTATCTCTCTATATTTGATGCTGCTTGTGATCAGCATTGCCAAAGAACTGTTCTGCATATTTTGATTGAATTGGAATCTCGATGTGTGTTCTATGGAGTTTGTCTTGTCTGTACCATTTTGGGCAGAATTATGGCTCTTGTCTTTCAACTTAATATCTTTACATTGGATTTGCTTGTAATCACCATAGCTCAAAAATCATTTAACATATACAGATGCAGTCTGTTATGAATATTTATTTCATAGGTCTATATATTTTGTGTATTCCATTGTTGACGAAAGTTACAGTCCTTTCTGATCCATTTCACATCTTTGTCTTGGCTGCTGTTTGTATTGATGAAAGTTGATTTAAGTATTCCACATGATAATTTAGAGGACTCATGGCCTCTGAATATATTTTTTTCTGAATTTTGTTTTCCTGGCACAAGTTCTTCTGTTTTATTTCCCTACACAGCAAGAAAACATATCAATGAAAAGTATAGATCCCTTTAGAAATAATCTCTCTCGAGGAAGTTGTGCTTCCATTGACCTTCTGACATTCTATAACATTGTTAATTACACATACACACAGAACATTGGTAATTACACATACACACAGAACATTGTTAATTACACATACACACAGAACATTGGTAATTGCATGAATACAACTGGAATTGGTTTATATCCAGATTTTTTTATAACCACTATACTTTACTATAAAACATAATATTATCATAAAGATAAAAACAGGAAATGACATCATCAGTGATATCATTAGACATAACATGGTAGCGTTCACAAAGTTCAACAAGTCATTAAAATAAAAGCCAATATGTTGGTAAGAACAGTTGTCGCCAGCAGATATTTAACAAATAATAACTGGACAATGATATTATTTGTTTTAAGGTTTAACACCATTTTTTAGCACAAGATAGGCTATATATATGGTGGCCAGTATAAATGTTGGAGGAAGAACCCAGGAAACCCCCCAATAGAACCACCTTCCCATGAGAAGCTACTGGCAAGATTTTTCACATACCCACATTGGCCGAATCTGAGACTCGAACCCATGCAGACAGAGGTGAGATGGCAGTGATCCGTAATGGTGAGTGCTTTAGATCACTTGGCCACTATGGGCCCCCACAATAATAATAATGAAATGTTAGTTAAAAGTAACCATAATCATTTAACAGTATTCTTTGTTAGATTTTTAAAAATGCTGTTTATTTGAATGATACAATGGCCACAGCAACACTTTGACTGGTAAGATAATACCTTTGTGTATTTTGCAGGGGTTGATTCTATTCTGAGAGCCTTGACTACATCATTTGAATTGAAAAACACTATTCTTCTCAAGCAAGGCTTTCAGCTTCTTGGGCAAATCCTTGAAAGGTAAAGAACACCTTTAATCCTAAATTATAATACAAGTCATACTGTTGGTCCCGAAGCACATATTGCAGCACTTTCCAGTTTGGGTGTTGGCAACTGTTTATACATCTTAACATGAACAGTTGTGAGAAAAAAAAATGTGATTTGTATATTGGGCCGTGAAACAAGCATTTTCTTCTTGTTTTACTATGCAGTTAGTACGAGGTTTTACCAATGCATAGTTTAAACATGCAGCAAGGAAAAGTCAACAACTCTCACCATTTAAACCTGTTTCTATTTTTAAGTAGTTCTATTAGTAAAATATTGATGCCACATTTCGACTCCAAGTTATAGTGAGATTCGGCTTATTCTTGAATCAATTTCTGAGTGCCAAATGAATAATTTAAAGATGCTCACCACAAATTTTGAAACTTTTCCATAATGAACAGTATCTGTGAATTTATTTTGTGTGTGCATCAGATGCTATTTGCACTTGCTTTCCTTGGTATTGTTGATCACATTTGTGAATTAATAAGATACACTACTGATTAGTACTTTAATTAAGTTAGCTACATGATAATATTTATTATGATGTTTAATTGGTCAGTTAAAATGATTTGACAGACTATCCCTTATACTGGTTGGATTTGTATGCCTTTAAACCTTCTTTTTATTTTTATTGCACCCCATGTGTTGATTTTATACAAAGCTGGTCTATGTTTGATAGATTGTTACAATTTAGTGAACATGTCTGTAAATTGGAGTTCAAAGCACAGTTGGTACTTAATTAGATTTTTAGAGATGCTCACAGACATATATGTGAACAGTAGATTGACACTTTTTATGTTTGAATATAAGAGACTATATTTTATTTATGATAATTACACTAAAATCAAATTAAAAGACAGAACTAAAAAACTAATTTTCACTTGACAAAACTTATTTAACTGATGTTTATTTGTTAAAGTGCTTCCACCAGATGGCAATACTAAATTTTCATGGATCCAAATATATCAGCAAACTTCTCCTGATGTTGAATAATGGCATCGTGTAACAACTGATAAATTGAAACTCTAATTATGCATTTTTTGTATCCATGGACATAGTGCATAAATCTGACATTCATTTTTATTGGGCAACTAAATATGTGACATCAACAAAATATGTATTTCTTAATATTCTAAGCAGTTGAACAGTTAATAAACTTGGCAGAAGTTGTTTTGGTGAACATTAATTAATATTGCAGGGGTATAAATTTATGGAAGGTGTTTCTGGAGTGGATATTTATTAACTTTCACCTATTCTACACCTGTTATTTTCACAACTTTTTAAATTATAATGGACATACATGTATATGGTTGAGCCACCAAAGAACATATTTTGAGCATTTTCATTAAAAAGAAACAAAACTGAGGTATTACAAAGGTAATAGAAAAGGTAATCTATAATTTTAACTGTAGTTGCACATGCAAGTGAAAATATAAAGTTATATATGTGACTTTATTTGATTGTAGTAAGTTTTGTAAATCGACAATTATTTGTCATGAAATGTTTGTGTATCTGGTATGTACAACAATTAAAATATATGTAGCTTTAAAAGAAAAGAGTGCAATTTTCCCTTCTTTCTTCAAACAGTTCCACACTGGGAGATCTTGTACTAGAAAATTATATAGCAGTTTAATGTTTAATTGTTGGTTCAATATAACATTTCATCAATGTGAAACTATTATTTTCTAACTACATAAATTTAAACTTCTTGGAGAAAAAGAATTCAAAAATAATAGTCACTTTTTCAGAAAGATTGTATGAACTGTTCTGATATTTATTCTTCTGTATAGTGGTTAAATCAAAGCAACAGAAGCGTTATAATACAATTTTATTAAAAAAATTTATTAGAAAATAAATTTTTTGTTGTTGCATGTATTTCAGCCAACCAACAGACATTCCTTTGTTCCTGAACTCCTCTGTAGTAAAGCGCTGTTTGTTTACTTTGACAAAGGGAAGTCAGCATCACCAGCTTGATGTTTACAGCGCTGCTATCACTGCAGCAACATGGATATGCAGGTATAATTTATTGGTTATGTACTTGGCCTTCTTTCAGATGCTGGAAAAAAAACCTTGATGTCAGTATTACAAATGGCCTTTGCAAAATACATATGGCCGAAAGTATAAAATTACTGGTTTGTCCTTTACTGATATAACTAAAACTATATGACTCAAAGAAATGTTTGCTACTTTCTGGCATTTGATTATATTTTCATCTTTAAACTGAGTATGACTTTCAATTTGCATAATATCTTGATTTTCTGGTACTTTATTTATGTAATTTTAGTGCTGAATCAAGCATTTTAGGTGTGTGCCATGTGCAGAGTCTATGCTGACAAGCACAGGAAATGGAGGATCTGCTTTTTATTACTATTGAGAAGTGATATAGTGATCTAAAATTGATGAAATGCCCAATGAATGAGACCTGGGAAGACATTTTTTTTATCATCATTGATATGAATATGGTATGAATGATGATGTTGACAATGTACTTGTCCTTTGCTATAATTAGCTTCAAGATGGGAAATGGTGCAAGTCTGTTAAGATGATTACAAAGACTTTGTATGCACATAAAATAGCCACTTTTGTATGTATGTGTCTTGTATGCCTTGTTGGAATAGACATGGCTGCTAATCCCCCAAGAACATCTCTTTATATTGTATACAATTTGTAACCAGTATATCACCTATGCTGTGACTTTCACTGCATTGCAATGATACCAGTATATGTGAAAGTCTGAGAAAACCTGCGACCTTCTGCATCCAAGGTCGATGCTCTAACCATTAAATCTTTGATGCAGAAATTTGAAAATATTTTCATTATATCTTTATAGAAAAGAGTACCTGTTGTTACCAGTCCCTTTCCAAGAGATAGGTCAGATGGTCCAATCCATTAGCAAGAAGGTCTGGGAACAGCTGAGTGTCCCCACTCCTTGCAGGTCTCACCCTGGAGGGAGGGACAACAGGGCATTGCTACATGACAGTATTAACACACAGATGGAGCTCCTTGCTGCCTTTCAGAGATTGCTCTTGAGCTCTTGCAGGTGACTTTTGATTTCCTGAGATATAGCATTCATAGTTTTCTAATTGAGCAAGGAAAAAAATGTTGTTAATTGAATGAGGAAAATATTATTTATAATTATAGCTTATGCTACTATTGGATCCAAGTCCATTATTTAATTCAGTCCAAATAATTAGTATTAATGTTTTTAGAGAACTTGAAGGCTTCACTTTATTCAGTTCATTGTTTGGTTTGGAAATAAAGAAAACTTTTTAAAAACATTTGTTGCAAAAGGCAGGGGCAATAGGTCAGATAGTCTATTTGATAGTCTTTTATATCAATCAGTTTTGTAATAATTTTGCATACTTTGTGTAACTCAGTGTACATTTTTGGCATTCATCTGATTTTTTAATTTTTTTATATGCAGGTTTTGTTTCAAAACTATCAGAAAATTGAAGATGAAATATGTTTCCATTTGGCTGCAATGGTTATAAAGTATTTTTACTTCAGTTATAATCACTATACACAATATTTGATTGATAATGACAACTGACTTAAGTCAATATTTACAGAAGGAGGAAAGGTAGGCTGAAACCTAGTCTTGTTCAATCAGATCTCACATGGCTTGCTACATATGGGTCTGGTTAGACTGTACTATAAGCAAGGGCGTAAGTTACCAAGGGACCTTCACAAATTTAAAAAATGTGGGATGTGGCCAGCATTAGGGAACTGGGCTGTTTAATGACTCAACCCTCATTTTACAATCAAGTTGATAATAATTTTTAATGGCACACTTTTTCTAATGAAGTTGTTTGTTTTTCTGTTTAAATAACATTTATTTTCAAAATGTCCAACATGTGATAGATCATTCCAACTGGTTTCAACAACCATCATGTGTACGTAAAAAATCTGTCTGTGTATGTTACATCACTTCTTTTTGTTTTCTTGATGATTCTGGTTCATGTAGTGGTGTTTAATAGTATCCTGCCAAATCAGGAGTCTTTAGAGCAGTGAACTAGACTAACTGTTGATAGACTACCAAAAAAATATTCCTCTTTATTAAAAACATGCTACATTTATTTTGTCAGACAAATGTCGAAGTTGAAACTCAATTTTTGTATTGTTCAATTAGCATAATACAGTGGGACCCCGCTATAACGCGAATTTGGATATAACACGGTTGTGGCGTGGCTCCCGAAAATTCTTATATTTATTCGCACATGAAAAAGTATTCATGGGTTTAAAGTTTATTATTATGGGAAGAGATCACATATGAGGTTGAATTTAATATGATCGTGGTGTGGTCCCTGCAATTTTGATTATATGTATGTGTATTTTTCTTTTTTTAATACGAGAATAGTGTAAAACGTTTATTATCATTTTGAAAATGAGTTCTAGTATGAATTCGAATATAATACGATTGGGGCATAGCTTCCGAAATTTAACAATTTCACCAGTTTTGTGAAGTGTTATGCCAAAATAAACATTATCGGAAATGTTACTAGTTACTGATCCACGAGTAAAGCCAGTAAGTCGTCTTTGTGATTGTCTTCAATTAATTCTGTATACAATCGTTGAACAAACAATAACTGACATGTGTTTTTTTTCTTTTCTTTACTGCATACATATACACAACCAAGCAGAAAAATAAAGTGCAAAATGTTCATTCTAAGGATTGCATAGGGCTTCGCCAATGTCACAAACTATGATTTTATTTTCCTTATTGGTGGCAAAATATATCACCTGGTGACTTTTTTATTATTGACATTGTTAGCTGTTTAAACTTGTATTACAACCATTGGTTTGGAGTGGAGAAATTCAAGGGCCCCATGAAAGGTAACTGCAAACTTTTTATAAAATGCACTGAAATTTATCTATTTTTACATAAACAATTTCTTTGTCTATACTGACAAACCATCTTAACAGTGTATTGTTACATCATAATCTGCTTATTCTGATATTGAACATCGAGCATGAATACTGTATTTTGAGATATTTGTTTGTTTTTGTTGTTGACATTTCTGGTAGCTGAGATCAATCGGACTAAGCATTGTCTCGTAATCTAACTTTGTCGGATTTTCGGCTGCTCACTAGTAATTAATATATATTTACTTAGACTGATATTTGTGTATATGGATGGTAGGTAAAATTCTCTTCTTTCCATTCAGAATTAAATCCTTCAGAACACCCACATTTTTAAAAATAATCCATGTTATCAGACCAGAGCATATGCGTCTCTATCATACGTTGACCCTTTGTTAAATTTCTGACGCATGAGTGCAAGGCAGCATCACTCCGCTACCACAAATGTAAAAATAATTTTTTTTAAAAAACCCAAACATCTTGTAGTCTATTCAGTAGGCAGGAGGAACTGTAACTACAATCTACCAAACGACGGCCACTTCATTTTTAAAAATGCACCCAGATAAAATAGTTTGCTGAAATTTCCAAGGAAACAGATTACCTTTGAAGCACCGATTGTTATGAAAAGGTACTCAGCAAATGGAAAAGAAATTCGTCTCAGTCATGAAATACAATTATTTGATGTTGCCACCACAAGAAATGGGCATTTGTTTGGTTCTCCAAAGCTATCCTTTAGCGGCGACTTCAATAACGCATGAACCCGTCATCAAAGAAAGCGGACTACAATCTTTCAATAAAAAACCAAGAGCTTTTATTCATATTCAGTATCAAACTTAAATAAAAGTGATGGAATCTGATGGGTTTTTGTATTTTTCAACGTGACAGGAACATGTTAACTGTGCCGTGAAAGTTTCCTTTTTGTTTGGAAAACGTTTATGCTTACGAATGCTACCAGCGGCTGCTTAAAACGCAAACTAACTTTTACCGACTTGGGACATACTGAAAAGTATATGTGCTTCGCCATTCATTACGTGAGTGTGCTATGTTTTTCCACTGAATTCCGACCAATATGACCTGTGACAAGATTATTGAATATTTTAAAGCTGTGTGTGTGCATATTTTCGATGTATTGTGGTTTCAACGTATACGATGAGGTTTGATGGCGAGTACACAGTGTTGATACTCTTATTCATGCTATACATTAGACATGTATATATAAACAGTTTTCATGTATATGTACCAATTCGTGGTTCTCTAAATAAAGTAAACTATTTATGTCTTCACTAAAGGTGTATTTCTCGTTTAATATGCATCAATTTAAGATGGTAACTGTGCCGATGAAGCACGTATTTTACCGCCCAAATTTATTACCACCACCCCCCACCACCACCCCGCACTTTGTTGGAGTACATGCATCATTTTCTTCAGCTAACTGACCTGGTTGCTTATAACACGGTTTGGTCTATAACGCGGTTGATTTCTTTGGTTTGAGACTACTGCGTTATAGCGGGGTCCCACTGTATTGATGTTGTGATTTCATTGGAAGTAGCAATGAAAGTTCTTATCATCCTTGAGGATATCTCTAAGCACCAGTTCAAGAAATTTGCTTGCTCACAGTGGTCTGTGTCTGTGAAATTAAGCTCTTTATTTTACAAAGTATTCATTTCACTTAGCAGCCTTGCCATCTTTGATTACAGTTATGAAAGAGTGTGTGTGTGTTTTGGATTTTTAATGTAGCTTTAAAAAAAATTCAGTCATATTGCTACAATGTCTGCAGTGTGACAGTTTATAGTAATGTATAGCACTAGAGCATCATGCTGAAATATGTAGCATGATGTTCCATCCAGTCACATTATCCTGACACCAGGCCAATCAATCCTAACACTAACCTCTACATGGTGAGCGCCAAGTGAGGCAGCTGTGAGTACCATTTTTGTATATCTTTAATTTGACTTGGCTAGGGATTAAACCCACAATCTCTAGCATCTAAATTAGATGCTCTAACCTCCAGGCCACTGGAGTGGTCCAGTTATGAAAGATTTTTTTTTTAATTTAAGGTAGCTTATGTTACATACACAATAACATTTATGAAACAGTGTTCAGTTGATCAGTTCACCTGACACAACTGCTGCCGCTAGATTTTTCGGTGCAACAAAACAACAAATACTTCTGTAAGTCAGTTATCAAAACAGGGTCTGCACTTAGGTTCTCAGAGATAGCTGGTATGTAGATTGATGCATTTTACATTGAATTACTTGAGGACACATTACATTTATGATGATTACACTTAAAAGGAACTAAAAGATAGAACTAGAAAACAATTTTCAATTAATGAACTAATTATTTAATTTGTTTTTATTTATTAAAGATCTGCTTCCACTCGGCATAAGTGACATTTTCATTGATCAAAATTTCCTTACATATCGTTGTGTAGTGTACTAGGAATGTCGCTTGAAAGAAAATATAAAAATATTAAAAAAATTATGTGACTTATTTTTAAATTTGATATTTCATAATACTGATTAAAATTTCCAGGTGTATGTTACGAAATGCCCAATACGGCTCATTTAAACGTCCATACTTTTCATTATAATCAAGGTATCTTGTTTCACGTGCCGTAATATTTCTGTAAATATTATTTTCCGTCATATCGCGTGACGCTTTTATTGCTCTTGCAGCATGTGCGAGTTAATGTATTATTGTGCACTACTGTATATATATCGAGTAGAGATATTGAAACCACTACAGAGGGAAGCTCTAAACATATTGCTATGGGGGCAGGTGCCATTTTGATTTAGTTAAAGCCAATGAGTTGGGTGAGTCGTATGTTTTTTTTAATTAACTCTTTTTATTATTTACAATAATTATTCAGTTTCGTAAAAGCACGTTCATTGTTGTATTATGTGGTCACGTCGTGTATCATATTTGTAATTCAATTTCTTAAGAGGATATGACCATTGCAATTTGGTAGTGAGATAATTTTATCTGGTCGCTACTACGACTAATTTTGAGAACATGCTAGGTATGCATTAATGTCGAAGCATTACATATTTTTATTTTAATTGCATAGCATTCCTACGTTTTACTTCAGACGGGTTATGTTAACCCATTCGTAACTATCATATATTCTTAAAGTAGTTGCAACTAAAACAGTTCCAATTAAAATAGACTATTGGAAAGGTTGTTTATTTTTCATATTCAGCTCGCCGGTTATGAGCAGCCAGATTGGCTTGTGAATACCATGATGTCTGGTGTACCATTACTAGTATAACCCACCAATTCAGTGCTAACGTAGTGTTTTGACTACTTGTAAAGTATAATAACAAGTAGTGTTTTGACTACATGTAAAGTACAATAACAAGTAGTGTTTTGACTACATGTAAAGTAAAATAACAAGTAGTGTTTTGAATACATATAAAGTACAATAACAAGTAGTGTTTAGACTACATGTAAAGTATAATAACAAGAAGTGTTTTGACTACATGTAAAGTAAAATAACAAGTAGTGTTTTGAATACATATAAAGTACAATAACAAGAAGTGTTTTGACTACATGTAAAGCACAATAACAAGTAGTGTTCTGACTACATGTAAAGCACAATAACAAGTAGTGTTCTGACTACATATAAAGTACAATAACAAGTAGTGTTTTGACTACATGTAAAGCACAATAACAAGTAGTGTTCTGACTACATGTAAATTATGAAAGTAGTGTCTGATTACATAAATGTTTGCGACCAGTAGTTGATTATATAAAGGTTTGCAACAAGTATTTGTTTATATGAAAGTTTGCTAGAGATATTTGCATACATGAAGTTTATATGGAGTTGCTAGAACTTTTTGACTACATGAGTTTGACACAGTAGTCAAGATCATATTTCATATGTGTTTTATATTCATATTATATGCCTTTCAGTGTATTATTCTCGTATCATTAGTGTGTGTGTCTAATACATTGTCATTGTCATCCACAAACGTGTTTATTTTTTCTTAAAACCCTGCCAGGTCTCAAGGGTCAGCTCGATTAAGTTACAGTGTAACAAGATAACCAGGTGGGATTTCAGATTTACAACACAACACAATTGATGGTCATACAATTACAATATTTAAGGACAAAGGATTTGAATGAAAAATGAATTATGATTAATTTGTGCATGTATGCAATCCAAATATTGGATCAATTAACATAAAATGCACTTACTTAAATAATGAAAATACAAATAAATGATATTACACGGTACACGGACAAGGGGTGAATGATTCACAGTGATTTCACCATAAGAAAGAAGGATGCATTTTATTCCGACAGTAAAATGTGTAGTATTTTTTATTCTATCAAATAGTGAAATTATATAAATAAAAGAAAATGATTTACAAATTATTGCTGCAGTCCTAAAAGCACACTGAAAATTTTTACAAAACCCAAAATATAGCCCATGGCTAAAAGATTACATGTATGGAATTAATACACTCAATTAAAAGTACACTCTGCTAACAATCAAACTGGCTAATCAAGCCATCAGTACTACAGGATGTTCGATCAAGAAATCAGCACCCACCAATCTGTCAGCAAATCCTCACTGGTTCTGCTTTACAGCTGATATAGTTGACATCATAGTTAGCTCTGCAGCTGATACCATATCGACTTCGATCACTCCAGACACTCTGTTCTCTCTGGCCAGCTGAAAATATATCTTAATGCCATGTACTATGCATGATATGGGCATTTATGATGGAATTTAATGACGTTAATATGGTAAGCTATACAGATTACATTATTGGCACAATAATTACAAAACAATACACAAGTTCAGAAGTGAACTGAACCTTACTTGATAAGAATCCTACAGTACTTAAACGCCTCTTAAAATGCAGCTTTGTATTGCCAAGATAAATCTCTTGCTAAGTCATAAATAGAAAGTATTTGCCCTATATCATGTATACCACTCCCTCGATAACTCGTGCACATCGGGGTCCAAAAACATCGACTACACTAAACTAAACAAAAACATCAACCTATAATAATAAAAGGATCAATGCAAAGGAAAAAGGGTGGGTGGCAGATTTTATAGTGTTGAAAACTCACTTTATAATCATGCTTTGATTAACTGTGAATAAATATCTCTTCATAACGGTATAGTTTATTTTTTCCTCATAGAGTAACATTAATTTCAAGATAAATTATATTGAGGAGTTAATTGAAAACATTATTCCACATGGTTTTCGTTCACTTAACACATGTACCGCTACACACATTATGTATTACATCATTAATTTTTGTGCTGAATTGGATAATTTCTAGTTTTATTGTATGATCCAAATTAGATGTATTTGTTTAATACAAATGATTGACTCTCTTTTCGAGAAACAATGTTGATTGATCGATTGATAGATATACATATTTGATTGTGGTAGAAGTAAAAAGAAAAACAAAAAAACAGGGATTAATCATTACCAATATGAATTTAGTGGGTCTACAAATTTAAAACAATGTAAATTAGAGCACAATAATAAAATTGTCGTTTGTGATATGCTTGACAAATGACAATAGACTTTTTGAAAAAAATCAGTAAATTTTTTGTTACTCCCTGATTTCGCTGCCACCAAGCAAAATCGTCCCTTGTTTGATTCAGTGCAGATAACATAAGTGACAAAACAACACAGGTCTCTTTTAATGGATTATTTTAGTGCAGCAAACACTTTGCCAAGTTGTTGATCCAAACAAAGTCGACAGGTAAGTATGTTCTTACGGAAGTACTCATGGGTTTCAATGTGATGGTTGATTGACTCTTTTCATGTTTTCATCGAAAAGAATATGTTGTAAATGTAATGTTTTACATTGAAATGGAAATAAAGGATTTGAATGTGATTTTCACACAGCAAGATATTTAATTGCTGTTTATTTCATTATCTGTTGCCACCTGTTAGCATTTACTAGACGTTTTCATTGAATGCTATTTAACCAGGCTGTTTATTTACGGTGTATTTATGACTATTTATCAACAAATAAACCCTAACCCTAAATTTCACAATATGGAATCGATCTTTATGGGCATTAATCACCATTTTTTATGATAAAACAAGAAATGTATGAAGGTTTAATTTACTAATTATTATTGTAATTTTTTTACATTCAGCATATTTTGAAAATATATTTTTTCTATGGGGGAAAATTGGGATCCATGCCAGACACCACGCTGTAAGTGGGTTCGAGAGTTATCAGGGCGTGAGTTATCGAGGGAGCAGTGTAAACCTAATCTACATAGAAAATATACAAAGATAAACGTGGTAGTACAATAGTTTACTTATACACAAGAAATAAATACCTCGCATGCCTCTACAGCTGAAGATGTGCAGCTCCTTAAAGTTGACCCCTCACTGACACGATGTTCCATAATATAAAGATTTTTACCTACGATGAGGCATTTATACACAGATATCATCTGTGGACTGGAAGCATTCAGCTCTTCCCATCGAAAGCACTTTGCACGTGTGGCCACAGGATGAGCTGAAATATTGTATGTGTGTGAATATATATATATATATACACACACACACACACACACACACACACACACACACACACACGTGTGTGTATTGGGTCTCCTATATATATAAATTACCCTCTGGTATCGTTGTACATAAAATGAAACCGGAGTACATGTATTTAATAAATGAAAGGATTTTCACAATTCCATGACACCAGGTCCTATCTACCATTTTCAACAATAAAAGGCTTCTGTTACCAAATTTTATTGCAATTTTCTTCAAATTTAACAAATAAGAATTAATTTTTGTGGTATTTTCTGGTTTTAAGAAAATGGATCCATGCCTGACCCCGCATTATAAGCACAGGTTCATGAGTTTTCTGGGTGTGAGTTATTGAGGGAGTGGTGTGCTAATGATTGCAGTGCTAAAAGCTAGGCTTATAAAAAAAATCTGATGTTGCTGTTCGTTTAACAGATTAGTTGACATTATAAATAAAATCTTAGATCACATAAATGCACAATTTATAATTTTGTGTTTGTTTTAAACTGAACACACACAATATGCATAGTTAATAGTTTCACTTCAGAGTGAAAAACTCGCTGGTCAGACTAAAGTTAAGCATTAGTTTGGATGGGCTAGACTAGTTGTAACCATTATAGCAGAGATTGGTAGATACAAAAATGTTTGCCAGTCAGAGTATTTTTATGATGCTGTAATTGTTATATTGTTACATGATTTGATGAATATTTTCATGATTTATAGCAGCAGTAAATTATATTACATATATTATTATATAAAATGAAGAGTTATTTTATCTTGAGAGGATTTACTATAAAGCTGACATAAAGCTAAGTTTATTATGTTATAATGGTGTCCGTCCATCTGTGTGTTACTAATTTCATTTTGCACAATGAGTTTCCATACTAGATGGCTTGTGCTTCGAGTCTGGATGCACTGTGTTAATTTTCTTTGCTGGAGAAGCCTAAGATCATGCCACTGTAAATGAAAAAAGATATTGGTTTCTTCAACATCAGTTAAGTTCTTCATGACCTGCAGTTATCAAACTTTGATGGCCTGCACCTGGATTAAAGAAGAATTCTATTAATTTCAGAATCAAGCCATCAGAGTCACTGAAAGAAAGCAAATGGTCTTTAAACAATAAGATTAGTTCTACATCATATGCCATGACTATACTTTATGGATAGACTGCAATTTGTGTAAATAAGGAGCCTATTGATCTTTAGGTCAAAAGGTCAAAGACCAAGGTCACTGAAAGAAAGAAGAAAAATTATTTCAACAAAATAACATTAGTTCTGCTTGACAATCCTGGACCAAGTTGTGTGACCGACTTGCACTTTGGGTTAGGAAGAAGCCTGTAGATTTTGAGATAAAAAAGTTTGCTGTCATTTTTGCTTTGTATGAAAGAAGAAATATGGTTTCTGCACATTAACATTACCGGTAGTTCTTCACCACAGACTTGGAACTAACTTTGTAGATGACTTGAATTTAGTAAGGAAGAAGCCTGTAGATATTGGGGTCTAAAGGTAGAAAACCAGAGTCATTGTGACTGAAAAAAGAAAATGGTTTGTGCACCACAAATTTCAGTTATCAACCTTATATTGTCACCAAAGTTTATGAATGAATGCAACCTTTCTTTAAGAAAGAAGTTATTTTATTTGAGGGATTAAATGTCCAAAGTCATGGTTACTTGAAAGAAGAATTTTTTTGTGTGCATGATACATTTGTACCTTCTCTAACTTAAAGTATGTAAGAGGCCTGTTGAATTTGGGGTGAAGAGTTTAAAGGTCAGGATCATTGCGACTCAGACAAAAATGGGTTTTGTAGAGTAACTTTTGTTCTAGACTATGTTACTTGAACATCATTAGATTCTGGGTGAAAGGTTATGGTAATTGTAAATCCAATAAGAAAAAATAATAATTTCTGCACAGGTTTAGTTTAGAACTGCACCTTGACCAATTGTCTGATTATATTATTGAGACAAAGCTAAATCTTGCATGGTATATAATATATTGTCATGATACATAAAATATTGTCATGATACATAAAATCTTGCCATGATATGAATGCATGCCAGACTGACTCTAGATTTATTGACCTTTCTATACTGCAGACTTGCCACTAGTTGCAACAGCGACCCAGCTACCTGTGAGAGTAATTTTGCAGCACCAGGGGATGTAATCCAGGGCAACAGATCCACTCTGAAATCCATAAAACAACTGCTGGCACAAATTATTGATCAGAATTATTTACCACTTGTTTTGGTAAGTTTCATTAACAAACTCATCTGATTGCTTTTGAAGTTTGAATCTTTTTATTCTTGTCTTTCATTTTGATCAACAAGATATTTCATTTGTTCAGCAAGACATTTGTGCAAGTTACTTTTAGTACTCTGATGGATTAGAGTAACATGAATGATTTATTAGCTTGTATGTTTATCTTTACAGGTTAAGGTACAAAGTAAAGCATATATTAACCCAGGGCTACATGGGCAAACTAAATTGCTTGATGTGTCTGGGGCATTATTTCTGTTGACAAATTTTGATTGCCTTTATGTGGTGATTTTAATGGCACATATTATTGGGCATATAATGCAAAGGGAAATGGGAGCTAAGTGCTTTAATTTTTCATATTATAATAATTGAACAGTCGACGTTTTGGGGCAAAAATATTTTGCTGGTATTGGTAATCATTTTTCTGGTGATATTTAGCACTTTTAGTAAAAAATCTCTCAAATGAGATGCCTATTAAAGGCTACATTACAGTTTAAAATGAAGTCATTTTTAATACAACATAACTTATCTTTGCTCATTTTAAATCCATGTTAATAATATATTTTAGTGTGCTAATTATTCATTTTGAATAAAATTCAGCTTTGGTACCAAATATGTGTTTCATATTTCACCATATGTGTTTCAGATGTATTGGGATAGACTGAATCACGACTCCTTTCATATGGCATTGGAGATACTATGCCTGTTGCATGACCTTAACCCTGATCTTGAAGCAGATATATTTGTAAGATTGTGTCAGTCTGACTTTCTAGTGGCTGTAATTGACAATTTTGTTGCTCTTAGGTAAGTTAGGGTACAGTAGGTTTCCCTTAAAGTAAATTCTGCATGTGTTACAGTTGTCTTTCATTTTGTATACCCTTTGTACTTTATCATGCTGTTTTCATGCTTGCATTTATTTGGAAGGATTGATCTTTCAATGAGCAAGTTTCTCTTGTTGAATTTGCATATCATTAATTGTAGAGAACATAACTTTGACAGGAATTAATATTATTATTGCTCCTATAAAGACTTCAATCTTTAGCAAAGGGCATTTATTGCTATCATTGGCCAAACTATCTGAACCCTCTAATTTTCTGGAAAGCATATTTTCACAGTTGTAATAACTTTGAATAATATATACAAATTTCCTTGTGCCAAGTATTTTTGTTTTCCACTAAAAATACTTTTTGAATTGGAATGTTACCTAAAGATGGTTTAATCCATATTAGGAATTGGTAATTGAATAGAAGACTGTCAGACTATTTTGATTTTTCTAAGTTCCACTGCCACTTTCTGCTATTTTATCTTTCCACTGGCTGAGTGGGCTAGAGACTTACAGGTAAACATTCAGTGACAGAACAGAAACACACTTGCAGATGTGAACACACTGCTCTTTCGCTGCTGAAATCAGATGTACTCCATGTAGAATTGACACATATAAATCTAGTCAGTATCACAAAAATTAGCTGAATTGACCAAAACCCAAAATCTATTCATTCCAGACTAAATGGAAAATTTGTCACAATGGGCATTCATTCATAATATGTGCACAATATTAAGTGTTATAATATTGCACAATAATAATGTTGTTGTTATGTACTGATGAATGTGTGCTTGTTTATTTAGTTTGGAATTCAGCATAACTTCAATTACTTTGTTTCTTGAAGCGTATTTTTGTTTATATAAAAAAGCCTTAGGTAAAATAAGAAAATGAACACATAATAAAAAGGTTACTGCGTATGTATGGACAAATATAAAATTTGTTTTGCCAGATGGATATACTGCACTCCCAAGGTCATGCAGTAAATCCATAAAAAAACTCATTCATATTTTCCCATTCAAATGCAGTAATCTATAATTACTGCATGAAAAATAATCAGTATTCGAAGACAATGGCATACCTTTCCCATCCCATAAATGATAGTATCCACACAAATGTTAATCTAAGAAATCGATAAATACTGATTCACATTATAATTTGTATGCAGTCTTTTTTTTTTAATTTGCCCACTTAATCCATGTTTTTCTTTAGAAATATAAGACTGGCTCTTTATCTTTCCAGCAGTGGACCACTTCTTGAGAAGAATGTGCACACATATCTAAGAAACACTTTCAACTTTATCCTTGGAAACAAGCTAGACATGGCAAACATTGACATTTGGCTTGAAACAGGCTTGAATGGTCTTCATTGTAAGCAGCAGAGAAATAGACACATACATACACATACACATGTATTATGTACTAATGTTATTCATGAACAAGCAATAAATATGATCCCATTATTTATAAGATGGTTGGTATGTGTTCCTTTGTATTTATTTTTTGGTGTACACGTTTGAATACTAAAACTTATCAATTCAACATCATCCATCTCATCAGCATCCCAGGGTAGTTATAATGGTGTTTATCCATAATTTGTGAAGTTGTCTCCAATATGAGTAAAGTTTTGAAGAAAAGCTTGAGGATCCAAGGGAGGTAAATCCAAGTTTTCTGGAAGTGCAAAAGTGTGCATATGCTGGTGTTGGTTCACTTCTATAAAAAAAAAAAGGCAAGTTGTTGTGTACACTCCTGCAGACTAATGGATGTGGATGCTATTTATATGTAGTTGTTGACTATGCTCTGGTTTTATTATTAAAGAAAAAGGCCATTTAATAAAAAATGTTTTAACTTTTTTTGGGTTATAATGTGTATGCGATGGTCAACAGATAGAGAATATATATACATACACATGTTACGAGTTTAGGTTCTAATAAACGATAACAAAGGAAGAGTGAAAACAACCAGCTTTTTTAAATTTAACAAAAAATTATTTCTATGAAAAAAGATTGTAAAAATGGAAAAAGAACTTCAAGTTTTAAGAATAAAATCCATAAATAATCCAAGAATAATCCACAAATTAAATTACAAAAGTCCTACCGGGTAGTAATAGATTCAAGTTTAAGTCCTGTTGAAAATCCAAGATGGAAGATAATGATGTATGCTTAAGTCTGTTTTGTGTTTATCTATAGTTCCTTGTAGAATCACAAGATTTAGTACTCAGGTGCTGGAAATCTGAATAATATTTTGATAAACTGTCTTTGTCCAAGAATTATGTATGAGCACATCAAATATTTCCAGAGATACGAAATATTCCTTTAAAGTCCAAATGAACTGAAGAAATATTAACATGGATTTAAAACTAGCTACAACAAAACAGCAGGACTTAACATCATTTGAAAAAGCCCAGAACTAACTATATTTCATGAAAACAAAGATTATATTGTATTCTAATATGCAGTTACAAAAAACTCCCCAAATTGCGAAATCACAAAGGGGGTGGGGCGGGAAGTCACATGATCGTTTACTTCTAACATGACCCTGACAAGAACCAATCACTTTTACTTTAAGAAAAAGAAGTTGTTTACTTCTTCACTAGTCTCATCTTGACCTTGACAACAACCAATTATTTTAAAATCCTAAAAAAACTTTACGTGGTTCCACTACCCTTGAATCAAGGTCAGGATTTAGGTGAACATTACTTGTTTACCAAAGAATAATGCAGTGAACCGATTTTCTGAAATAACATCTTCTTTAGTGAATAAATTTACACAACAATACCATGTAATGAAAAATAAAAAAGAATTTAAAACACAAAACTGACAAAGAATGTTAAATTAAAACATATCAAATGAGATAACCGTAACTATATATATATATATAGAGAGAGAGAGAGAGAGAGATACATTCAAGATTGATTTTGTTCAAGTCAGGTACATATTTATAAATTACAATTTCAGGGAGGATTGCAGAAATCTCGAAGGCATTTGCTGAAAACAACTTGTCAATTGATACTGTACAGATATACCTCTTTGTTTTGTACCTGTCCTATTGCCATGGAAATGTGTGAGTGTTTAAAATATTAGCCTGCTTAATGATTCTTACAAAGTACATATTATGTTTATGTTGCCTTATTTTGGTTTCCAAAATTGTAATGACTTAATTTTGAATAAAAATATTTAATACACCTGTCAGTCCATTTGCCAGTCTTTAAGTTCCCTGATTTTGTTTCCACACAGTAACTTGAGGTTTTTATCATTTTCCGACATATCAAGTAGCTTGCATTTGGGACAAGGAAGAAACATTTTTTTGCTGGCCATCAATGATCAAAGGTTAAGGTCACAGGGACCAAGAAGAAGGAAAGCTGCTTCAACACAGTAACGTGATCTGTGACAGTAACGTGATCTGTGACAGTAACGTGATCTGTGACAGTAACGTGATCTGTATACCAGAGATACCATAACCAAACTTTGCAAACAGCTTGCATTTGAAATAAGAAAGACACTTGTTGATGTTGGAGTCAAAGATCAATGGTATAGTGACTCTGAAGAAGAAGAAAATATAGGAAGAAGGATAAACAGTTTCCACTATACTACTAATAGTTTGGTGTCAAATGACTTGGTTAAGCTTAGTTGATGGCTTGCATTTGGGACAAGGAAGCCACTTTTTATTTTGGCATTAAATGGCTGAAGGTCATTATCAGGGTCTTCTTGCAAGAATATGGTTTCCACAAATTAACTCCTACCAGTCCTACACAAGAAACCATAAATTAACTTAGGAGATCGCATGCATTTGAGATAAGAAAGGTTAAGATTTTACCTATTGATTTTGGGGTCAACATAACGTACTGTGGTCAAAACATTAAAAATGTACATTTGCCTAAGGTTTGGTATGCTTGCAGTTAAGATAGAGGCCTATTGATTTATGGGGTCTAAAGGGACCAAGATCAAGGTTATTATGACTCAAAGAAAAATGTGGTTTGCAAAAAAACTTTTATTCTAGATTAAATTCTTTGACCAAACTTTAGGATGGCTGACATTTCTGATAAGAAAGGAACCTATATATTTTGCAATGTAATGGTCATAGAATAAGGTAATGGTAAGTCAGAAAAGAAAAAAATGGCTTCAGCACAGGTCATTGAGTTTGGATGGTCAGTATTTTAGAAAGTCAGCCTAAAACAAAAAAATCTCAATTCCTTTTAAAAATGTTAATTAAATACATTCAGTGGTATGCTCATCTATTTAAGAACAGATAAAAACCTATCCAGTCACTAAGGTGTTGGTATCCCCTTTGTCAAAGTTCTGAGCAATTGTTGTAATAGTTGTTATTTAAGCATTCATGTCGTTTGTTAGCATTTGTCTCGTACTGTTATGCATATTACATATTGTTCTAAATCTGAAATGTACATTCATCAGTGCAATGAAACTTCTTATTCATAGGCATAGATTCTTAACAGATAACTTGTCATTTGGATCGTTATGTGGTGATCTAGGTATAGGAACTTAATTACACTGTATGCAAAGATTTATTTATGGGAGAGTTGCAGTTCTATTTAAATAGGAGTTGATACATTTCTGTATAGGTCAAATTATTGTGAAAGTATGCAAAAGGATTTTCTCCAAATTTGCATTCCAAAGGAATAGAGCTGGTTCATCTAGCCATCACACTTTTTTGTACATTATATCCCCAAAAGATATCTATACAAATTTATGGTATGGGCTTATATCATGACTAGAAGTTGAGTCCTGCTAAATATGTCACCGTGTCTACTTGATCAGAATTTTTAAAGGTATTCTTTTATTATAAGTTGTGTATTCCCATTGGTCTGTTGCATTCTTGTCTGGCCCATCTGTCTGTTACATTCTTGTCTGGCCTATTGGTCTGTTATATTCTTGTCTGGCCCAATGGTCTGTTATATTCTTGTCTGGCCCATCAGTCTATCATTCTTGTCTGACTCATCAGTCTGTTACATTCTTGTCTGGGCCATCAATTTATTACATTCTTGTCTGGCCCATTAGTCTGTTACATTCTTGTCTGGCCCATCAGTCTGTTCCATTCTTGTTTGGCCAGCATCTACAGAACCATTTGAGATATATTCATGAAACTTGTTATGCATTTATGTCTTGACAAGACTTTCTGTATGCTGCAGGATTTGTATTTACATTTCAGAACATTTAATTTGATATTCTGTATCATTAATAGACAATGTATCTTATAAAAGAAAGGGACCTGTCCAATCAGCATTTTAAGAGTTATCCCCAATTTTGTAAAGAGTGGTCAATCTGTTTCCACCACTCTTGTGACTTCCTTCTGAACCATTAGATGAATTTTGGTATACATTTATATCACATATATAAATAGGTATTTATTAAAGTATTACCTCTTGGGCAGGGGATATTCTATAAGCACTATCTTACTGACAGATCTAATGTTAAAAAAGCATCAATTAACACATAACATTTGGCCAAAGTTTATATATTATTTAAAATTGTGATAATGTACTTGTCTGCCACACAGCCTGTGGTTACATGCTTGTGTTATGCACTTGTCTACCAAACAACCTGTGGTTACATGCTTGTGATATGCACTTGTCTGCCAAATAACATGTAAACATGCATGGGATCAAGACATTTAGGACCTCCCTGATAATCATTGCGGAGACTCCAATATTCAGATTAAGATCACCCCCTCAAAAAAAAATAGTCCAGTAAATCAGTTCACAAACCTCTATTGGTTTTGTTATGCTTCCAACAACAGTATTAATAAGAGTTCAGAGTCTGTATACAGTCATTGTGGAAATTCTTGATGCTCTTTTAGTAGTTTTCCAGTGTTTCCTTATTGTGGCTATTCTAATGAATCATTTCACAACCTTGTGTTGGTGATTAATGTAGAAGAAAATATTCCCCCAAAGTTCATTGAGAAATTACAAATGTATAGTGATGAAGATGCAGAGTACAAGTAATTTATTTAAGGAAAATTTGGCAGTGATTCATTTGCATCAAATGTTAGATAATTATCATTTGAATAAGCAACCTTATGTTACTGTAAATCATATAATTTTAGTATCAGTAAATTTAAGCTCATAAATAATTATAGCAAATTATTGACATTCAGTTGAATATATTACTAATGTAAAGAAAGCTGAAACTTGTCGCTTGTAGTTTTTATTGATACAGAGTTCATGATTCATTGATACACAGTTCATGATTCATTGATACACAATTCATGATTCATTGATAATGATTCAATGATACACACTTCATAATTATTGATACACAGTTCATGATTCATTGATACACAATTTATGATTCATTGATACACAATTCATAATTCATTGATACACAGTTCATGATGCATTGATACACAATTCATGATTCATTGATACACATTTAATGATTCATTGATGCACATTTCATGATTCATTGATACACAATTCATGATTCATTGATAATGATTCAATGATACACACTTCATAATTATTGATACACAGTTCATGATTCTTTGATACACAATTTATGATTCATTGATACACAATTCATAATTCATTGATACACAGTTCATGATGCATTGATACACAATTCATGATTCATTGATACACAATTCATGATTTATTGATATGCAGTTCATGATTCATTGATATACATTTTATGATTTCTTGATACACAATTCATGATTATTTGATACAACTCATGATTTGTTGATACACAACTCTTGCATCATCGATACACAACTCGTGCTTCACTGATACACAACTCATGCTTCATTGATACACAACTCCTGATTCATTCTTTTTCTTTTTTAATACAGAGTTCTACCTGCCCAGGAGTTGCTGTCTGCTTTGATATTTGCTGCTGAAAGGCAAATTGGCCTAAAAGAATTGTGCCCACTTTCACAGAAACATTACATATTCCTTTTAGCAGTAAATACAATATCTGTCTGTCTATCTATCTATCTATCTCTCTCTCTCTCTCTCTCTCTCTCTCTCTCTCTCTCTCTCTCTATATATATATATATATATATATATATATATAATCTATCCTATCAATACTTACAGTGGTCCTCTAATAAAGTAAGGTTAACATTTTTGAATTAGAAAAGTGGCCTTATAAAATGGGTGGAGTTTCTAGAGAGGAGATCACAGATGTGATTATTAAATACATATCAAGTAAAAAATGAAATATTCATTTTTAAATTCTAATGTTATTGAAAAAATGTACTTTAAGTAATACACAATGCATCCTTCTCTGGCCCCTTGCTGGTACTCTCTTTGCTTGCTATGGTTTCGCTGCCCAGACATGATGTCATTGAAGCCAATATATTTTAGTAAGCTGGTAACTAAATTTAAATATGTTATCATGTTAAACCAATTAGATGACTAAGCTGGAGCATGTAATCAAACATTGTGTCTGTTGTGTAGATGCTACATTTAATTTTTAACATACTTTGTGGAAAGGCCAACCTGCCTCCCCTCCTTATACCATTCTGGACATTTCTTGCCTAGTGTACCATTCCAGCTTTGTTCAGGTGGGGGGGGGGGGACCCATTGCCAAATTGGCGAATGTTTATTATCTTGTCAATCCTCAGGGTCATACTTGTTGAGTTTTGGTTTTCAATGTCTCTGTATACTTTGTATCAGCCCCTTGTGCCTCTTCACACAGTTGTTGGACACTCTTCATGACCCTACAAACTCCCCCATGTCTCTATTCCTGATGTATTCAGATAGAAAACTGCCATGCTGTGCCATTACCAAGTTTGACGCATTCACAACTTAATTTTTGACTGCCTATTTGTGTCAGTACTTGAATGTATTCAACTATTATGCTCAAATACTTCATAGCTCTTTTTATTTCCATCCATTTCTGCAGAATCTTAAACTGACTGATTTTTATTTGAATATTTAAGACTTTAACTTTCCTGGATTTAAATCCAGTGAGTTAAATGCAATTTAATTACTAACATAAGTGTTAGTTTTCTTTATGAACTAATTACTGTATTTCATGTTATTTTTTGTATACAAAAAATAAATATTAATTTCAGTGTGCCAAAAATAATATGTAAAATAAATAATTATCATTTTATGGTAATGACCATGTATGAAATTTTTTTTTTTTTTTTTTTTTTTTTTTAATTGAACACAAGGTATCAGGATTTTACATATTCCCCTACATCACCACCTGACCTGGCGTATGGGGCATGATCTTAAATTCTTTTGTGTCCTGATCTCTACATGTGTTCCCTACACAACACACACACACATACACACACAGACACTTACTTACAGTCACAATTATTGTACACAGTCATACTCGCATACAAACCCCAAGATGCATGAAATTGCATTTAAAAAAAAAAAAAAAAAAAAAAAAATAATAATAAATATATAAATTTTAAAAGTAAAAATAGTAATAATAATAATAATAATTCATGTACCAAAAGTTGATAATAGGGTCCACTTTCTTTTAAACTCGTCACTGCTGTTATTCACTTTGGCGACATATTTTTCCAGCGTTTTATATGATAAAACACAATTTTTATAATAGGCAAGATTTGGGTTTTTTGATGCACAACGTGATCTGTATATAACATATTTTGCAAGCAAAATTAGGAAGTTAATAAGATCGTCAAAGTTGTTATTTCCTATAAAGACATCTTTTCGTGTAATTCGAAAATTTGGGTCATAAGTTTGGATCCATTCTACCAACAGTTTCCAAAAGTTTTCAGTAACTAAACAGTCATAAAATAAGTGCTCAATTTCTTCTATTCCCTCATTACAAAAGGTACATTTATCATTATCACTTAAATTAATCTTTTTTAGAAACTGGTTTGTGTTAATATTTCTGTGGAGAAATCTAAAGTTAAAGCTAATCAGTTTTGTGTCTTTTGTACAAAATCTAGCCGAAACAAAAGAGTTGGTCCATTCATTTGTACCAATCGCACACTCTAGCTGTCTGGACCAAGTTTCTTGTTTACCATTTGGCTTTATTATTTTGGTTTTTATCAGGTCTTTATAGATAAATTTATTCTTTGCTCTTACCCTAAGGAGAGATGTTTTGTCCAAAGCTACAAGAAAACTATTTCCACTTTCATAGAAAGTTTCAATTTTCTTTTTCCACATCACAGAGATCTTTGAAATAAGAGCAAAGTACTGTATGAAATTATTTGTTTTTGTTTTTTGTTTTATTTCATCAAAACTTAATAGAGACCCTTGTGCATCAAAAAGATGTTTAATAATTATAATACCATTTGTTCTCCACCTTGTGTATGATTTAAAATTATCTACAGTCACTAAATTAAGAATATCTTGAGACAAGTATTCATTGACAGTAGATGGTTCATTTTTCCATTGAGATAATGCATAAATAACATCACGCCAAAAAATATTTTTAATTAATTTAGAGATTACTTTTAGTTTAGTTTTTCCTAATGAAAGTAACAGCATACCTCCAAATTTTCCAAATATTTGTTCAGAAACCAGTTTTTGCCATAAGCCATCTTCGTTTATTAAGAGGCGCCTAATCCAGGTAAGTTTTATATAACACACAAATGAATGCAAGTGAATCATATTTAACCCCCCTTCCTCAAAAGAAGCTATAAGTGTGTCTCGTTTAACTCTCTCAGTTTTACTGCCCCAAATAAACTGGAAAAATAATGTATTCAGTTCCTTTTCTATATGGGGTGGAGGATTTGGCAAAGCTGCAAAAAGATGAATGAATTTAGGCAAAAGCAAGGACTTTATCAAAGTAATTTTTCCAATAATGGATAAATTTCTTCTACTCCACCAGCCAAGCAGTTTCTTAACTTCCTTTAACTTCATCGAATAATTAAGCTCTACCATATCCTCCAAGTTCAAAGAGAAATATACTCCCAGCAATCTAAAATTAGACATTGACCAGTTAATATCAATTTCTGGACATATTTTTTCATTAGAATATTTTTTGTTTCCAATCCAAATTGCTTTCGATTTCAAAACATTGCAGTGCAGACCTGACACCAAAGCAAAATCATTTAAAATCTGCATGGTTGTCCTCAAGGACAAATGAGAACCATCTAATAATAGAAAAGCATCATCAGCGTACTGCCCTATTTTAAACTCCATTTCATTATAAAAAATGCCTGTAACATCTGTGTTTTTCTTTAGTTCTGTTGCAAGAAGTTCAATTCCTATTATAAAAAAATAGGGTGGGAAGGGGTCTCTCTGGCGACAACTTATCTCCAAATTAAAGAATGGGGATAAATGTCCATTATTAATAACACAACTTTTTGATTTATTGCAAAATAGCCTGAACCAGTGACAAATTGATTCTCCAAAGTTAAAAGACTTTAGAGCAGCTTCTAGAAAGTCCCATTCAACTGAGTCAAACGCTTTTTCAAAGTCTATCAATAGGAGAAGACCAAATTCATTTTTTTCCTCAAGGTATTGCATCAGGTCATACAACAATCTTGTATTTTCACCAATGAATCTCCCTTTCATAAAACCCTTTTGGGTGTCACTGATGATAAACAGGAGTACTTTTTTGACCCTATTAGCAATTGACGCTGAAGCAATCTTGTAATCCACATTAAGTAGAGAGATTGGTCTCTAATTTTTTATAAATTTCCTGTCTTTATCTTCTTTTGGAATGCACGTTATGATCCCCTGAGACTGAAATTCTGAAAAATGATTCATATCATATCCAGTATTTAGAGACCTAAAGAGAAAACCGCCTAGGTCTTTCCAAAAGAATTTGTAAAATTCTACCGTAAATCCATCAGAACCAGGGCTAGTTTCATTTTTCATATTTTTTAGTGCTAAACAACATTCCTCAAACGTTAACTTACCTTCACATGAACTTCTTTCAAAATCTGAGAGTTTTTTATCATGGTTAAAAAAGTGGTTAAGCGTTTGAAAGTTACATTTGTTTTTACTTTGGTATAATTTTTCATAAAAGTCTTTCTGTTGATTTAATATTTCTTTTGAATCTGTTACCCTTGTTCCATCTTCCTTAGTTAACTCTTTTATTGTTTTGTTTGTGTAATTTCTCTTTTCGAGATTAAGAAAATATTTAGAGTTTTTTTCACCAGATTCATACTATCGTGCCTTAGATCTTAACATTATACCTTCCACCTCTTTTTTCCTCATTTCTTCTAACTCCGCTTGTTTTTTGTTCAATTCTTTCATCATAGTGGGGTTATTATTTTGATTCACTAAAGCATGTAAGGTATTTATTTCAGCTTCCATTTTCCTGAGATTTTGTTTTTCCTGTTTTGCTTTAGCTTGTGAATACATAATAGATTCTGATCTTATTATCATTTTAAGGATTTCAAAAAACAATTGATCATTACATGTTAGTTTCACCTGAAGTGGGTTTTTCTTATCACCTTCACAATAATATTCTTCTACTGTGCTAGTTATACATTTTTTTACCAATTTGATATATTCATTTTGCTTTAATAGCTTTGAATTGAATTTCCAGTATCCAGGACCTCTCAGTGCTGCAGATATAGACAATTTGAGTGTTATTGCAGAATGATCTGTTTTATAGCCAGGAATAATAGAGGCGTCTATACAATTTGAAAACATGTCCTCAGAGATTAAAAAATAGTCCAGTCTACTCTGTTTCACAGGGATTGCCTGATGCCAAGTAAATACTCTACTGTCAGGATTGACTGTTCTCCAAGGATCCAGTAAATCTAGTTGATTCTTGATGTCCTGGACTGCTGCTCGGGCCATGGAGTGTTTATCATGCAAGATATTATAAGAGTCAAGCTCCATGTCCTGAACAACATTCCAGTCACCACAAATAATAACAGAGGAATTTTCAAAATTTATAATATCCTCTTTCAAAGTTTTAAAAAACTCAGCATTATCATCATTATGACCATATAGATTCACTAGTGTGAATCTCTGTCCATTAACTAATAAATCTAAAAGAATGTATCTGCCCTGACAATCACATCTGTTTCTAAGAATAAGAAATTCAAAATTATTTCTAAACAGGATAGCAACACCAGCACTACTGCTAGATTTATGGCTAAAAACACACTTATATCCCCATTCAGCCTCCCAATACTTCTCAGTCTCAACTGTACTATGTGTCTCTTGTAAACATATAATAGATGCTTTCTTTTGTTTGACCCAGCAGAAAATATCTCTTCTTTTGAGATCAGAACTATGTAGACCCCTAACGTTCATTGACAAAATTTTAATTTGATTATCCATTGTTAAATCTTGTTTTAAGTAAAACTTTCACAGGGCTTATATAGACATGCATCACAAAAAAAAAATTAAATTATCATACCCAGACAAGGTCTACGGAACACACAACACTTGACAACCTAATGTACAAAACTAATGCATAAATTCTGTCTCCTGCTCCCAGCTCAAGAATCTGATTGTTGTTTTATAGGGAGAGACAGACAGAGAGAGAGAGAGTCTTTATTGTTCAGTCACCTCTCAGGTGTACTATTCCTTATGTAAACACTATATTATATTCCACTGACAATTAAAACCTAAATAAATAAATTGTTTTGATTTTAAAAATGAGATCCATTGTCACTCTGCCACATGGCTGTGCAGACGTATCATACATGCTAATTAAATATGCTGGACCTTTACCTTGGTCTTTTCCAGTAAATACTGGACTGAAGACCAGATTCACCTCAACAGATCAAATAGATTGGTCATAAATTTTGTACAGAGTATCATTTTTTCAAATATTTATGAAAAAGCGCATAATAATAGATTTATAAATGCATTTATTGTGTTTATAATTTTCTAGTGGTGCTGTACTTATGGAGGTCAACATTTTCAGGACATGACAGAACTTGGTAAGAATATAGTCAAGGACACCTTTATGCTTAACACCAGTCATTTACTTTATGTGTTTGATGTTAGTACTTATATTGATGACATTAGAACTCTTAGAAGATTCCAGAAATGATCAGGTCTGAAATTTCCAGTTCATCAATATAATATTTACCAGCAAGAAACTTGACAATTATGTTCTGTTGTTTCTTAGAACATTTACCTGATATGGAGGCAGAGGAAATGACTTTAATTTTCCTTGTCAGATTTGTATTATTGCTGTGTATAGGAACATAAAATTTGGTAGGCAGATGAAATGAAGCTGGATGCACTGATTTACATAGCTGCTCAAGTAAAAAATGTAAAATCATGAGATCTTCAAACTAGGGATATTCTGAAAAATGGTTGAAAACATAGTTGTGAGGTTTCCTGGTGATAAAGTGTTATTTTATCAAATTTATCATAGCAGAAAGTGCCAGATTTTAGTAATCTTGTAAATCTGTAAGATTCGTAACATCTTAGACCTTTAGAATTAACCACAGGTGTCCAAATCAAGAATCTAGTGATAATCAGTATTGAGGACTAAGGTGTACTAGTCGTATATTGATGGAGATGGCAATTTCTTTGCCATTACACCTGTCCTGTGATAACTTAAAGGTGATGGTAATGTAATAATGTCATGGATTATAGTTTCTGATCCAGGCATCTGATTCAGAACTGGGAGGTGTGGGGGTTGCTGACTAGTTGGTTGTGGTTAATATACAGAGAAAAAGCATGAAGGTTTATTATAGTAAACCATGGATTTGGCACTAAAGATGTTTTCAGGTTAATATACAGAGAAAAAACATGAGGGTTTATCATAGTGAGGTATGGATTTGGCACTAAAGATGTTTTCAGGTTAATATACAGAGAAAAAACATGAGGGTTTATCATAGTGAGGTATGGATTTGGCACTAAAGATGTTTTCAGGTTAATATACAGAGAAAAAACATGAGAGTTTATCGTAGTGAGCCATGGATTTGGCACTAAAGATGTTTTGAGGATGTAGTTAACAGATTAATTAAATGTCATTGATAATTTCTCAGATATAATTTGTACACTACCACTACCAATAATAGTAATAATAATAGTAGTAGTAATGTCTTTATTATCTTAATAAGTCCTTCTACATTTCTATATCATGTGCAGTTTTTACATGTTGGCATGTCATTAAAGAACAAAGCTGTTGAACCAGTTTATTGATCTACTACTAGTATAATACATTGTATAAGGCAAAACAGTGATATATTTTACAGCATATTATAAATTAGTCACAAAGACACAGTGATCCCTTTCAGAAGTGCTCTTAAAACTCACCTTTTTCGACTGTAAGAACAAACTTAAATAATAACTTAATAATGTTTCCTACCTTAAATATCTTCAGCATTTTTTATGTTTTCTAATTTCATGGTGTTTGGGGTTCAGTTTTTGTTTTTTGTAGTCATTATAGATGCTGTAAAGTGCTTACAGCTTGTAAAGATTAGGCACTATACAAAGTCTTTATTATTATTATTATTATTATTATTATTATTATTATTATTATTATTATTAATGAAGAGGAATACTGTTTTACACAATATCATACAAATAATTAGTTATGCTTACCATTGGATGAGTCTGATGACCTTTTATATAAGATGGAATATAATTTCATAGTTTGGCTCCAGAAAACCAAAACCTTTATAAAATTCAGAATTTGGTTTCAAAAATATAAATTGACCTTTGAATTAAATTGAATTGAGTTCATATGTACATTTTTCTCAGATTGAAAACTACTTGAATGATAATTGTGATCAAGACTTTAGACCAGTTCTTGCTACAATGGAAGTCATGCAAGGTTTTAATAAAATATTTGTAGATGGTGTATCTACCTAGAGTCCTAACAATCCATTGTTCCTATTTTGTTGCCAGTGCATGTTTAAGATAATGTATTGAAATTAGATGTACCTTTTGTTATCCCCTCAGTCTGCATGGGTTCGAGTCTAAGATTCGGCTAATGTAGTTATGTGAGAAAGCTTGCAAGTAGCTTCTCATGGGTTGGTGGTTCTTTCTGGGGGGTTTCCCGGGTTCTTCCTCCACCAATAATACTGGCCGCCATGTATAGCCTATCGTATGCTGAAAAATGGTGTTAAACCCTACAACAACAACAACAACCTTTTGTTATCCACAATTCTTCGTTTCAATATTTTTAATTTATTTGTCCATTTCTTTATCCATACATCCATAATTCACACTTTGATTGTTCCAGATAACTGTGTGAAACTTTAGACACATTAGATTAGAAGTCTACTATATATGTTTTTTGCTGTTAGAAATTCCTAAATTTTCAGTATTTAAATGTTTTCATCTGTCAATCTGTCCAGTCAACTGTCATTTTATGCTATGTTTATGGAGTGTACCTTCCTAACCATTCATATATTTGTAACACTTGACATATATCAATCTGTCCATTCATTTATTTGTAACACTTGACATATATCAGTCTGTCCATTCATTCATCCAGCAATCATACACATCTGAATTGTTCTGGAGTAAAAATCCCAAACTATTGAAGATATCTATTAAACTCTATATACAGAACAGGTTCATGGACATCATGTGGATCATATCTGGATTTCTTAAATGATACAGAAAGAAATACATGCTGATTTGTACTTTTACCCTTCAACACGTCACCAGTAGTTATATTACCACAAATGAATTTGGCCCAAATTAAACAAGTGCACATATATGATGTCTGTTTTAATTTCCTATATAGTTTGTTCATGTGAATGTCCAGTACATGATGTCTTCAACAGATTCTTCTGTCTCCTAGCAGACATTTTGGCAAGGCAGACTCTCTTTTGTTAAACTTTTAAAAATTGCTTATTCATGCTATGATATGAATGTGTAGTGGACACTTTAGAACCTCATAAATTTTGTCCATTATGTACATGTGATGGCTAATTCAAAATAAAAAAAGGATACAGTGATAATAAATGATTCTGAGAGACTCTGACCATTATGAGCCAAAATATAAAAATCAGGCATCTGTATTTAAAATTTGATTGCTGAATTAATTTTTTTTTTCCCAGTGAAAGAGGCTGTTATAACATGCTTGAAACAAGACACTCCAGGGGACTGGTCCAATCATTCTATCATTCTGCTTAAATGGTGCTTTTCCTCTCAAGTCCTTGCCACAGTGGCTGGTGAAAAAATGGTGAGTATAAAATTGACAGCAGTGTAAAATTTTCTAGTACTCAGAGCTCTTTGAATATTAACACCCATAAAGCAGAATACATTTTCATTATCATATAAGTGTAAAGTGATTATATTGTTAGCCCCTCCCGCAGTCTTATTTTAGGTTTTGACAAAAGCTAATTTCTCATTCATCCTTCACCATCATACTGTTCTCATTAAATCCATTTGTAACAATGAATTCTTTAAATCAGTCAAGAGTGCTCTTCGGAAATATAAACTTGCAAGTGGACTGAATTGATGAATAGATTGGTTGATCTATACATAGATATGTTGCAAAAAAAAATTACAAAACTGTCTAATACATAGAATTATATTATATAAAGGAATAAATTACAAATAATTTTATCAACAAGTTTTTCTATGACTGAATTGCGTTATAGGTCATGTATAAAACTGTTTGCCCACACTGATTCAGTTCATAATATCCTGTGATATGTTAATTTCCAACATCTTACATGATAAACAAAATTTAAGTTACAGAATACTGAGAATTTAGAAACTTTTTGGACTATATTTATATGAAGAGATAGGTTGAGAGTGACACTTTGGTTGTATATTCTGAAATCTTATTAAGGGGCTGCTGCAATTGAATATGAGTTAGGTGTGTGGCATTCTCAGTTTGTCATTTGCACATATACCCATATTTAACTGGATATGTAGAACTTTACCAATTACCAATCAGATGAAAGGAGTTGTCTGAGAAAACCATGCAGACGTTGCCATACAAGCTAGAGTTTTGGATATGATGTGAGCTAAGAGATAGCTCAGGATAGACCACATATAAAAACAATTTGGTAAAGAGACCAAATACAGATCAAATTAAAAAAAATTGTGTTAAATACAAACTGCATTTAGAGGAAACACGAATATAATGCAAATAATGACTGGACAAAAGTGGAAGCATTATTAGGGAACACCAGTGGTATGCAGTATTGATGACACTTTCACTTTCTGTGGGTAGTGTTGAAATTAATATTTTCCAATTTTTACATTTTCTGAATTTTGGATACAGGTATTATGTAGTGAATAAATGAAATGGATAAACAAATTGCACATCATTTATATTTATTTTTATATATATATTTATATAACCCAGGAATGGTACTCTTATACATTTGGAATTTTCTTACCATTTTTAGGTGAAGTCTTTGAAACTTCCCTTGCATATAGTTTTAAAAAAACTACCTTCCGTTGGTACTATGTATGTTTAGATGCAAACAGCTGTTAAATGCCTGCAGTAAGCAACATTGCTAAACACTTTAAATATGCTGTAATATTTTATAATATATTTTGTAATTATTAAAATCTAAATTTAGATACAAGTATTTTCTAATGAATAAATGAAATAAACGAACAAATTGTATGTCATTTACATAGTTTTGAATTGGCATAGTCACATGAAAACAATATTGTCATGACTATTTTTTGTTCATACTGCAGATAGCTAGTGTATTCAACATTAACCATAGATCAGATGTTTAGTATTTCACACTCTGAAGTTTACGCCTATACTGCATGATTGAGATCTTTGTATTTAAAAATGTTAACTTACAAGCAGGTATTTTCAATGCATCTCTGAAGAACTTTGGAAAATAGACTTTGATAAATGTTGTATATAAAT
Organism: Unio delphinus; assembly: GCA_029339505.1. Taxonomy (NCBI): domain Eukaryota; kingdom Metazoa; phylum Mollusca; class Bivalvia; order Unionida; family Unionidae; genus Unio; species Unio delphinus. The sequence goes on from JAQISU010000098.1 coordinate 12,849,180, forward strand.
ACATATGCCACTATTTGATTTCTCCTTTGAATACGTTCCCCGATCACATTACTTTAGGGATATTAGCCTGCTACCTCGCGAATCCAGCCCTACCAAAAGACGAAAATTCGTCTTTCCTGTCTATGTCATATAGACAAAGGGCAATAACTCTTGCCCCTTACCTCCCCTTGCTACCCGCTAGGTGTCGCTTCTTTAGTTTTTTAGCTTCGCTGTACGCGAAAACACGTACAATTAGACCTCCAATGAATCCAAGCCATCTTAGTGTAAATTCTGACCATCCGAAGTTAAATTTGGAATTACTGTGTTGGATAATCATTCCTCTACAGGTTGTATACATTATTTTACAATATTTTCCAATTTGAGTGACTTTGTCACCTTTTCTAGACTTCGGACCAGGTTGCAACGTGGTCAAGCACGCTTATGGCGGTACTAGCATGTAATACATGTAGCACTCAATAATTTCGCTTATTCCGTATGTAACGTTTACGATATTAGCGACTTAATAACGTGCTGCATTGATAATTTGTGCTTTATTTACCTGCTTTTTCGTTTCAGTAGACTTCAAAAAAGTCTTTGAACGACCAAGTTGCGACTATTTGATGGCGGACTTCGTGTTGTAGTCACGAGTTCACGCGACACTTAATCATTTCGCTTCCTCCGTTAGTTACGGTTATGGAATAGCGACTTAATAGCGTGCTGAATTGTTAATTTGTGCTTTGTTTATCTTCTTTTTCGTTTCAGTAGACTTAGTCTCTGAACGACCAGTTGCGACTATTTAATGGCGGAATTCGTGTTGTAGTCACAAGTTCACGCGACACTAAATCATTTCGCTTCCTCCGTTAGTTACGGTTATGGTAATAGCGACTTAATAGCGTGCTGAATTGCTAATTGTGCTTTGTTTATCATCTTTTTCGTTTCAGTAGACTTCGTCTTCAACGAACCATTGCAACACGCTCACAGCGATAACTAGTGTTGTCATTAAGAGTTAACATGGCACGGAATAATTTGACTACTCCCTTAGTAACGGTTACAGTGTTATCGAATTAATAATATGCTGAATTTTTTAATTTGTGCTTTGTTCTCTTCTTTTGTCGTTTCAGTAGCAAAGTCGACAACGAAGGCATGAATGGCAAAATGGGTGTTGGCAATGTGGAAATGGAGGAAATTATGTTGACATGGTTTAGGCTGCCCAGTGGGTGTAAATTTCACCGCAGGTCCGTGCATGGCTTTCGGGCCTGTAAGTCCGGACGCATGGAGTCTATGCTGGATCAATTGGATCCATTTTAATATGCTCTTTCGCCGGCCGGCCAGCCGTCCGTCCAGCCGACACCGTCAGTTCAGCCGGCACTTCAGCAGGCACCAACCGGCATTAGCCGTCCATCCGGCACCGTCCGTTCAGCCCAAATGGCACTGGACGGCCAGCCGACCTTCCAGCTTGCATCAACAGGCACCGGCCGTTCAGCCCAAATGGCACCAGCCGACCTTCCAGCCTGCGTCAACAGGCACCGGCCGTCCACCCGGCAACGACCGTTCAGCCCAAATGGCACCGGTCGTCCAGCCGACCTTCCAGCCGGCATCAACCGGCACCGGCCGTCCATCCGGCAACGACCGTTCAGCCCAAATGGCACCGGTCGTCCAGCCGACCTTCCAGCCGGCATCAACCGGCACCGGCCGTCCATCCGGCAACGACCGTTCAGCCCAAATGGCACCGGTCGTCCAGCCAACCTTCCAGCCGGCATCAACCTGCACTGGCCGTCCATCCGGCAACGACCGTTCAGCCCAAATGGCACCGGTCGTCCAGCCGACCTTCCAGCCGTCATCAAACGGCACCGGCCGACCATCCGGCAACGACCGTTAAACCCAAATGGCACCGGTCTTCCAGCCGGCATCAACCTGCACCGGCTGTACATCGGATTTACGGAGATTATAGTGATGTACCCGTCAGTCAATCTACACTACTGGTTACATATCACTACCATGAGAGAAATGTTATAGATGAATCTCCGTCCAATCAGACCATTCGAGAGGCAGGTGCCGGTCATAGCTGGACCTTCGCCGACATTCCGGCCGACCATATACCAGACAAATCAGTCGGTATTGCCGGTGTACACCTCCCGTCACGTCATATACGTGACGGTGTGATTTTAAAACAAAGGAGAATTAGTGACATTATCAGAGGTGACGGAATTGAGTTATCTATGCCACTTGGTATGCGCTACCCAGATTTGGCAGCTTTACCAGAACAGGACATTAAGGCCGACCATTCGCCAGTTCAATCAGCCGGCAGTGCCGGCCATCCATATGTTCACGGCTTCTCCACAAGGGAGATTTAGTGAAAGTGTCAATTATGACAGAATTGCATCGTCTAGGTCACCTGGTATGCTGTACAGATATGCAAGCTGTACCAGAACCAACATTCCCTCTGAGCGAATGGTAGATGGGCGCGCAGTGCTGGCCGCACTACATAAGCATTATGTAATTATTATTACCTTACAGCCGGCACCAACCGGCACCGGGCGTCTATCCGGCAATGACCGTTCAGCCCATATGGCACCTGTCATCCAGCCGACCTTCCAGCCGGCACTAACCGGCACCGGGCGTCGATCCGGCAATGACCGTTCAGCCCAAATGGCACCGGTCGTCCAGCCAAGCTTCCAGCCGACACTTGCCGGCACTGACCGTCCATCCGGCTCCGGCCGTCCAGCTCAACAGGCACCAGTCGTCCAACCGTATGGAGATTTTAGTCATATACCAGTCCGTCCGACTGTACCGCTGTACCTGCACGGGGACTTTTATCATACCGCAATCCGCACAAATCGGATTGACGAAGATTCTAGTGATGTTTCCGTCTGTCAATCCGTACTACCGGTTACATATCACTACCATGACACAGATGTTGGCGATGAATCTCTCGATCCAACCCGACCATTCGAGCGGTCGGTGCCGGTCATAGCCGGCCCGTCGTAGTCATTCAGGCCAAACATATGCCAATCAATTCATTCGGCATTGCCGGCCGTCCATAGGCTAACAGCTCATCCACAAGGGAGAGTGAATGCCTTTATCAGAGATGACGGAATCGAGTCATCTATGCCACCTGGTATGCATTACCCCGATATGGATGCTTTACCAGAGCAAGATTATGCACATAGTGAGTGCGATGAATCGCAGGCAAATCAGCTGTATGCAGATCTAACTATGGAACGGACTGAGTTCAGCTTCAAAGCCGCAGTGGAGGAAATTTATAGGGTGTTGGCCCCTTCAGAATGCCCTCCACCTCCTGCTGCCATTACCGACTATAAGGTTAGAGCGTCGGTCGATCTGGATGAGGGGGAAGAGACTCTATCCTTCCGCCTCCTTCCCCAGTCGACAAAAAAAAAAAAATTAAGGAAATTAATGACCGTCTGTCGACATGTATAGGGGATCCAGGAAATGCTAAGGCGTTCTTTTCTGAAAGCCAAGTACCAGCATCGTTTTCAGGTCGATGGTACAAAACTCACTCCGATGCGTTCAGTACTGAGGTCCCGGCTCTGGATAAAAATATGGCAGCAGTCCATGTGTCTGCTCCATTGTCTTATAAAGTGGACAAAACTGTGTTCAATGCCAAGTCCAAGCTGGTTCGAAATGTAGTCGCTACGTCTTCACTGTTAGACCTAGCCTCCCTAGTCATTTTCAGGATCGCTGAAAAATCTGGCAATGAACATGCTTGGGAATCGACGGCCCGGTTAGCTAGGGTTCTTAACAGGGCAGCTCACCATTCCATGGCCAATGCGCTGACTGCTTTTGCCAACCTAGACCTGATACGTCGTGACGCATGTCTGAAGGGCACGTCGCTTAAACCCCATCATAAGCTGGCTAGATATGACCGACGCACATTTCACGTCCCTATCCCACGAGTAGCGGACATTTCTCCGTTGTGCTTGTCGGGACTCGGTTTATCAGTTCCATGTCATACCTTTTGGCCTCAATTTAAGCCCTTGGGCTAGTACCAAGATTATGGATTACGTCATCACCCTGTTCCGCTTGACTTCATCTATTGCGTCGGCAGTATATTTGGACGACATCCTCCAGAAACATCTGTCAAGTTCTACTCTGCTCAAAGGCAGAAACGATCTTATATCACTTTACATCATATAGGCTTTCTCGTGAACTGGATAAAGTCTGTCCAATCCGGATTTTTGGTCCATCTGGGTGTGGAGTTTCTCCCGATCTGAATCTGGTAAGGCTTCCTCGAGTTTGCGATCATCCAGATAATTGCACTCGTAAAGTCCGTTTCCGACAGGATGCGCATTTTAGCGAGAGAGTTGCAGATCCTCGGATTATTCAATGCGGCAGAAGAATTGATCCCGCTCAGCCGTCCTTTTATGCGCCCTTTGCAAAGGACTTTGCAAGCGTAATTGAGCCCTTTTCAAGTCTCTTCAGATCCCAGAAAACAGTCATGCTCACGCCAGAGATACGATCATTCTTGAGTCAATGGCACAACCCCTGTGGGCTGTCCACAGGGATTACTCTGGAGATACCCCAAGCGGGGATAACGGTATGTTCCGCCACTAGTACCTACGGTTGGGGTGCCCACCTGTTGCCGGACTTCGATACTGTCAGCGGCACGTGGGTGCCAGGGGCGAGCCCCTTTCCACATCCACTTTTCAGAAATAACGGCTGTCATCAATGCCTTTCATTTCGGGCAGGATCAACTCTTATTACAAACTGCCCTCATTATGTCAGACAACATTATGGTGGTGCCTTGCCTCAAAACAAGGGGACACCAATCACCAATCACCAGACCTGTGCAATCTGAGCTGGCAGTTTCTACATTGGTTCGAAAATCTCCACCTCAATGTACAATTCAGACACATTCTTGGCAGACTCAATGTCTTGGCTGACACTCTATCTAGTCATTCACACAGAATGGTCACTCCATCAATCGGACTTTCTTCCAATTGACACTCTTTGGGGACGTCCGATAATTGATCTTTTGCAACAAGGTGGAATCGCAAGTTGTCCACCTTTCATCTCACAGGTTCCAGACCCAGAAGCTTGGGTCGTGGATGCTCGATCAATCAGCTGGGAAGGGTTGTGGTCATTCTCCTACCCTCCCACAGTCTTGGTACTGAAATTAATCCAGAAGTTAAGGGGTCAGAACTGTCAGATGGTTCTGATTGCCCCTCTCAGATGGAACAACTCCTGGGTCTACGATCTACTCAATCTAGGTGATAGATCTACCCAGGAAGATTACAGTCAGTACAAGTATTCGCAAGCAACCGCAGCCAGGGGTGTTCCACCCCTGTCCGGACCGTCTTTATGTTCAAGCTTGGCTCTTGTCCAGACAGCCTTGCAAGACAAACAATTTAAATATTTGATTGCGGAGAGAATCTCGAGAGCAAGAAGGCCCTCTACTCTGAAGGTTTACGAGGGCAAGTGGCATGTTTTCAGGGACTGGTACCATATCATTCACATTGTTCCTCTGAGTGTCACAATCCCTCAACTGGCCAACGTTTCTCTGGCTTTTCGAGGAGAAACAGCTGGCTCCAGTTATTATCAAATGCTACCGCTCCATGATATCAGACACATTCCGCCATTCTGGTTCATGTGCTATCAGCCATGACAAAGATTTGTCAGATCTTTTAGACACTTTTAAAAATTCAATCGACTTATATCCCACACCCTGTTTCCAAATGGAATCTGTCCTGGGTTTTAACATGACCCAATTCAGACAGTATTGAGTCTTTAACCCACGATTAGTTAAAGCTACTATCATACAAATTGGGTTTCTTGATAGTCTTAGCTTCAGCATGCAGGGTGAGCGAGTTACATGTCCTTTCTAGTGACCCGAACTCTCTTCCGTTCCGATCAGAGGGTTTGATGGTCCTCTTGACGCAGCCAGGCTTCGTAGTCCAAAATAGATTACCATACATTGGCGATCAACGAGTCGCCATTAGCTCGCTTTCTTTATAGATAAGTCAGGATCAACAGCCATATAAGATCCTGTTTGTGCACTCTAGCACCATTTCAATGCATAGAGGTGAGTCAGGTCACATACAAGCACCTCTTTCTTCTGGTGATAGCTGAGACATGAGATATCACCATTCAAGCCCTTGCTTCATGGCTGTAGTGGGTTATATGCTCGGCGTACTCTGAGAATTCGCAAATCAGTCACTTTATAGAAGCTGTTGGCTGACATGCAGAGTCAACCTTCTACAGTTTTATCTTCAAGTTTGTACTCGCAGAGGCAAACATTGATTCTAGTAGGTCCGGTGTTGGCAGCCCAGACGCCCACCAGACCCATGTGTAACAATCAGCACAGCCTATTAGCTTCGCTGGATTCGCCAGATAAATTTTCGTAGGTAAGAAGATTTCAATAACTATCTTCTTAACCGTATAAAGGGGTCACATATCACATGACCCTGGGCTGTGCTGCTGATTGAAAATTAGGAGACCGGGTTATCATTCACATGGGGAATCCAGCCATCATTCCCTAGAGGATACCCGGGGTGGAGGTCGGATGCTCCGCATTCCCTCCTCCTATTACTTATTCTCCTAAAGTAATGTGATCGGGGAACGTATTCAAAGGAGAAAGCAAATTTTGTAGTAAATTATGTTTCTCCGAGAATACTTACCCGATCACATTACTAAGAAACCCTCCCAACCACCCCGCCATGCGAGCATCCTCGTGTTTTATATACCGCTCAGCTTAAAAACTAAAGAAGCGACACCTAGCGGGTAGCAAGGGGAGGTAAGGGGCAAGAGTTATTGCCCTTTGTCTATATGACATAGACAGGAAAGACGAATTTTCGTCTTTTGGTAGGGCTGGATTCGCGAGGTAGCAGGCTAATATCCCTAAAGTAATGTGATCGGGTAAGTATTCTCGGAGAAACATAATTTACTACAAAATTTGCTTTTGTTACAAATAAATATGATATATCATTAGTTGACAGAATTGTCTCATTTCATCAAAGAGTCCAAGTCATGACTGACATTCTTAGACCTCTACATTTTCTGCCTGATCCAGATACTTCTCTTTTTGAGTTCTGGACGTTATGATAATGAAAGTTGGAGACAGTTTGTGTGTATCGATGCTCTTTGCTGTGCAATGTAAACATTTTATTATGTAACTAAGAATTTTCAAATGTTGTATGAAATTTCAGTTGCTAGCCTGGTTGGATTTGGAGACCCTGAATACTATGGAAAAGCAACTAAATTTGAATAGCAGGTGTCTAGAGGAAGAATCAGAATCAAGTGACTATAGGGAAGTAGTCAAGCTTTGTTCTAAAAGATATTTCTGGAATGCACTACTTGTAAGTTTTGCCACAGGCATAAACTAACCAATGTTTATCCAGCATGTATTACAGCCACTTGAACTCACTTATTTCAACTACAAGAACTGATTGAAAGACTTAATAAAGTTTACTTCCTTAATTATTGTCACCATAATTTTTTTTTGTTTTGTAATGTCATCATGTGTGTTTTTGTAATCTTGCTGTATATGTTTTTATGTCTTATCTTACATTGTCAGGTGCTTCTAAAGATTAGCTGCTGCACTACGTCCACTTTATTATTATTATTATTATTATTATTATTATTATTATTATTATTATTATTATCAATATTATTATTATTACTATTAAAAATAGCTCAGAATCTCATCAAAGTTTAGAATTATGCCACACTGATTAATAAACATTAGTACATTTTATTTCAACGCATACAAATTTAATATTACTTTTTTCAAAATATATTTGTTTGCCCTTGCTATATCGTTGGAAGGGTCACATGAGGTTGTACTGCTTGTATTTGGTCTTAGCAAATAAGTTAAAGAATATTACATGACTTCTGTCTTATTATGTTAACATACCTATATTATAATTTGTACTTATATGCCATGTAATAAAAATTCATGACTTCATACATCATGTCATACAAATGAATTTCAAAATTAAATGACTGGGACATCTGAATGATTTTCTGTACTATTCTGTGGTTTGGTGAAGTAAAATCAGTATATTTTGTCATGTGATAAACAGAAATTTACGTCTGCTCATTTCAAATGAAATTAATGAAACTCATTTAATAATTTCAATCTATTACTTGACAATGCTCACTGAAGTTAGGATTTATTTGACTTGTTTTGTAATTTCATTTGAAATAAATACTCGTGTAAGACTCGCTATGGGTTAATTTTGTTTTCATGAGGTCAAAGATTTTACATTGGGTTAGATATGAAGAAAAATCTTATAAACTTGGGATGGATTGACAGATAGGTAGGCATTAAATATATGCCCAATCCACTTTGAAAATCACAATGTTGTGCAAATTTTCTTTAGAATATTCTGTCCAGTGGATCTGATGACCATACCTCCAAAGTGATGCTGATTTTTGAGAGTCATCTACAAGGAATCAGATGTATACAAGAGAAAAGTGTAAGCTTTTATACTGTGTCTTTTGTTAACCCATTATCACATATTAACACATTTGGACACATCTACTGCATTTTCATTTAAATGTTATTGGGCACCTTCATTTGATTTGCATTCAAGCATGTTTTGATGCCTCTGCACCATCCACATGAAAGTATATTTTGATGGGTACAGTCAATATCAGCCATCTTGAACTGTATTTATATTGTGACCATTGAGGAAATATAACCTGCTGGCAAGCGTTTAGGCAAATTACCACTACATCATATGTATTTGCTATTTAAAGTATGGTGATAATCTGCTTTTTTTAAAGTAATTAGGATGGAATCTTCACTCAAAAATACATACATGCCAACCATTATACTTTTGGCATAATCCTTACCCGTTTTTTCCCACCAAATTACAATTTACATGAGACTGCATATGGATTAAGGTTTTTTGACACATTACAAAATAAAATTAAAATAAAGCAACAATTTATTATGATCACTTCGATTTCACTCATATAAATTTGAGAATATTCTTTAAAAAGTGACTGCTGGATAAGAATAATGTAAGAGCATTTTCCTTATTTGCTATTTATAACAACTGCATATGAGCCTTTGTGAAGAAAACATGGGTTTCTTCAAAAATGACTTTGCCTAACAGATTCATTTTATTGATAGTGTACTTGGTTAGTGAACCATTCTAAAGAAAATGGTGCCAGATGCAAAGTGAAACAGTTTACAGTGTGAGTTGTGGATGTCATGTTGACAGTGGACTGGTAGATTTATATGTTGAGAAAAGTAAAGTTCTTGTGTATAATGAATTCATGGAAAGGTATTTATTAAGTGCTTTATAGCATATACCAATGTGATTTCTCTTGCTCATGGTTTCTTTTAAATATTTTATTAAAACAATGGAAATTTGAATACATCACAGTCAGTTAAGTTCATGGCTATCCACACCCTTCCCACAAACAAATAACCAAAATTTTAGTTAACCTTGATATTGCATGCCCTTGTTTAGGTCACAGACTATGTTTTTATTACTTAAATATTATACAGGGAAATGTAGCTTTTATGCTTTTCTTTTCATTTTTGTATAAATATTTATTGATTCTAATATTGATTAAAACACTTAGTCTCAGATTTTAAATGCTCTATGGCAGAGAAAATTGTACTTTTAAAGAAAGAGCAAAGTTTTTACTAAGGTTCCATTGATATTTTTTCAAAAAGTAAAATGTAGTTTACACCACAGCTTAACTTGTTAGCTTTCATTGTCTTTTCTTTTGTTATTCATCAGTATTATCATTGTCTTTAATCTTCATCATCATGATCATCAGTTTGATTTGTTATCATTGTCATCATCTTCATCATCATGATCATCATTATTTTGATTGCTGTCTTATTGGATCTTATACATTGCGAATTCACTTGTTTTGTGGGGATCCGATTTTTGTTGCATTTTGCATAACCCCTGCCCCTCCTCCCCCCCCCCTGCAGCCAGAAATGAAGATTGCTGTTGTAAATGCAGGGTATGTTTCACAGAAGTGGCATTTATGCTGAACTGTTTGAATTTGTGGTTTATAGCAAAGTTTGAAATGCTCAAAAAGTGGATATGAATATAAAATGAAAACACTGTGTTGATAAAAGAATCTCATTGAATGTTCTGACAGGTACCCTCCTTTTCTGAGCTTGAGAATTCTGAGACATTTCCCACTGTATATACTCCAGACTCCACAACTGGTATCAGTGTTGCTGACTTTCCATACATGAAGGAGAGCATAAACAGTGCTATTCACAGTCTGTTTCTGAGCAACTACATAGGGACAAGAGGTAAATGATTGTCTTTCATGTGAATTAATTTATGAATGAACTGTATCGTATGTACAATATCACAAAATTATTTACTTCTATAGTAGTTTTTATATACTAGTATCTTTTAAGATTTTGTTGAAATACATGAGAATTATTTAATTTTAGTTTTTATGATAGGATGTGATGATCTTCATTAACTATATTTACATATTTCACAGGTTTAGTATAGCCCTTGCTTACTGATAACTGAATAGATATTTGATTATTATTCACACACCTTCCTGTTTTGTTTGTACTCCTCTACTGATTTTAAGAAAAAAAATGAATCAGGGATATAAGAAATGCACAAAACTTAGTCATTACATTTTCTGATTTATAAATTCTAACCTGATTGACACCAGGTGATCCCGAACATTGCAAACCTTTTGGTGTTTATAATCAAAGCAGTTTCTTTAACAAGAAGATCATCATATTTGCATGGACCAGTCTATATTTTCAAACAGCAAATTTGATTAGGTTCAACAACTTGGAAAATCTCCATCATTTCATAAAGTTTGGATTTATACTTCTCTGAACACAGGTATAAAAGAATTCCTCCTATTTATTTGTTCAGTTTGTTTTAGAAATATTAAAACTAGACAACACATTTTACTGCAATCGACTATTATAGAAACCAGAAATGGACAGTGAGTAGTCTGTTTTCCTGTTTACGTCAGCAGCTTCTATTTGCATTGAAACATCAATAATTAATCAGTGTCAGAGACCTCATGGTGACTGGTTAAAATTTATAAATCAGTCTACAAAATAACCATGTTGTGTGCATTTTTTTTTATATCCTTGATACTTTAAATTTTTAGAATTGGTACGGTGGGATTAAAAACAAATTAGAGGTTATGTAAATACTATAGTTGATCAACACCTATTTGTGGATGAAGCATGAAATATTCCTTTTTAACATTTGGGAATCAGTATTAGTAATACAGGCTGATAGGAAGTTAGAAATGCCTACTCTTAAAGAAACACTTGTATAGTGGTTTTGTACATGTTCACAGGACATGGGAAGTAGACAATGGTCAATACAAAGACCTGTTTGTTTATCCATAACATCTGCTTACTTGTGGCTAGTTGTAGGATCATGTTCAGTCTATATGACCCCCAAAAAACCTAATTATTCATCATTTCCACCAGTATTTTAATGATCCAAACAAATTTGATCGCATGCTTTCAGTATCACAGAATTATTTAATTTGGCTATTCAAGTTAGATAACTGTATTTGAGTCTCATCCTCTAATTGTATTTTCTGTTTTATGCTTGATCAGTATTCTCCAAAGTTTAATCTTGATTTCATTGGCCCTAGAAGTTCAGTGTTTTTTATTTCTAAAAATCATCATGGTTATCAGATTTCTTACATGGTTGATGTAATTGTTGAATTTTTGTGACATTCTAATTGAATGTAGACATATATGGCAGACAGAAATTCTAGATGCCATAACTGTAGTTTTGACCACAAGATCTTTCATGATTCCCCTTCTATTTCAATGTATAACTTGACTTTGCCAGAGAACAGTTTCAACCTATAGAATTATCTTGTATTAATTTCAATAACCCTAGAGTGAGAAAATCTGACATTATTCAGGCCTGAGTTTGTTCATGATTGTAACAGCATTTGTAGAACAGACACTTGGTTAACAGGTGCAATTGGTGATCGTTTAAAACAAATACTTAGTTCACAGGTGCAATTGGTAATCATTTAAAACAAATACAGTAGGACCTGTCTTGAAAGACCACCCCTTTCTGCCAAAAAATTATGGTCTCTTTAGACGTGGTCTCTCATAGCAGGTTATAATACTAGATAATCAATAAATCTATGCATTAAGAATGAGGTCTCACATAACAGTGGTCTTTAAAGACAGGTTTTACTGTACCTAGTACACAGGTCAATTGGTGATCTTTTAAAACTTATGTGAGGTATAGCTCTGTATTTGTTGTTTATCTATCAACTACTGCTATTTTAAACTTTCATGGAAAGATCACTGGATGATGTTTGACCAAATTTGGAGGTGAGCTTTCAAATATTTACAAATGATGCCAATCTACCATCAAATATGACTGCTGTTAATTAAAATAATTTTTTTAAGCACAAGATTTTAAACCCATTTAGATAGTAAAGGGAATCTCATCATATATTCACATAATGCCTGTCTGTCATCAAATATGGATGCCATTTCTAATAAAAGAAGAACTTTAAAAACCATTTCTTGAAACTGCAACAAAATTTGAACAAATTTAGTGAAACAACTTACTCACTAAAACCACTGAGCACAAGTTCATTTGATCTGAGAGAGAGCATCCTAGATTAGATAACTTTTAAATTTACACAAATGTTAGTGATTCATAACCAAATATGGCCAAGTTTAAAAAAATAAAGAAATAAAAACATTTACACAGGTTCTAATGACGAACTACTTAGCAGAACTTGACCACACTTCACAGAAGGCATTTCATGTGAAGGCTTTTAAATTTGTACAGATGCTGGCAATCTGTAACAAAAATATGACTTACATTACTAAAAATGACAGGGTTTAAATGACTTCTCAGAAATGCTTAATAGAAATTGACCATATTTGAATGACAGCATTTTAATATTAACAGCTTTCAAATTTATGCAAATGATGACAATTTGCAATTTGATATATTGCCACCATTTCTAAAATTGGAGATTCCATGAAATGATTTTCTTGATGACTGCTGGATAGAATTTGTCTAAATTTTACAGAAAGTGTTCTTGCATTAATGACTTTTAAATTTGCATAAAACATGCTAAGCATTATACATCATAAGGATTAAAAACTCATAATATAATACAGGTTTTTCTAATTTTTGTAATGGTAGCCCTTATCTGATTGCCTGAACTTCTTCAACCCACATGCTATGAACTTTAAAAGATAAAACAATTCTCATGTCAGTATCTTAGTACTTCATACACTCAGTAAGAAACCTGAGTTGCATTAGTATGCTCTCAACTTAAAAAACATTGGAGAGATTGTGATTATTACAGACCTGCCAACCCTTATGATTTGAGCACGTTTTACTTTCTGAAATAATACAATTTTTTATGAAAATTAAATAGTTGTGATCAAATTCAAATAGTGTCTTATCTGTGTTTGATTGTGACCCAGATTTTATACTAGATTCACTGGAATTTATCAGGGAATCAGTAAAATGTTACATACCTGTGTTTAATTTAAACCACCTATATTTTCATGCAAAATATCTCTGGGGATCCGATCAGCTGTGTGGTCTAAAGTTCTCACTGTTATTAATCATTTCCTTCTCACCTCTGTCTGCCTGGGTTCAAGTCTCAGGTTCAGCCAATGTTGGTATGTAAGAAAGTTTGCAAGTAGCTTCATGTGGGTCAGTTCTTCTTTCCGGGGTTTTCCCGGGTTCTTCCTCCACCATTAATATTGGCCACATCATATAGCCTATCATGTGCTGAAAAATGGTGTTAAACTCTGTAACAACAACAACAAAATATCTCTATTATCAATTTGTTGCTTATTTAGTATTTTCTAAAAATAACACCAGTGAATGAAAACATGTTGCACATGAAAATGACTAATCCTTTTAAAATGTGTAAACAATCTGCAAAAATGATTAAAGAAAAGTTCAGATTCTAAGGAAAACACTAAAAAGATATCAGTTACATTTATTGGACATCATGTGTTGATTTGAGTTATAAGTGAGATGCTAACTTGCTACATGAAATTCAGAAAAATGCCATTGATTATGTCAATAATAAGAAAAAACCTTTTGAGCCCTGTTTGGTTTGAAACTGCCGTTTCTAATCAGTTCTGGAGGCACTTAAGGTCTAAGTGTATTTTTTTACAAACTTTATTGTTGAACATGTATGTCGTCACTGCTTCAGCCTCAGATCATGCATTTGAACTGTTTTAGTACGTTTTCGGAGTCAACAAGAGCAGTACACAAGATATTGTGTTGTATATTACTGAAAATTGCTATAATGTATGGAAAAACATGTATTTGCCTTTCTAATAAAAGTCTTAGGTAGAAAGGTCTGTTATCCTACATTCACTATTGCCACTTCTCCTGAACTGGTGGGTGGAATTTTACTTAAGTTTGTAAGACAGTTACTGATCTGTGAAGGGGTTTTGATTTTTTTTTATAATTCCCTTTTATCCTTAACCCTTTGAACCCTACAGGCCGGTTTACCGGCCTTTTGTAATGGTGTATATACCCGAAAGGCCGGTATACGGGCCTAGCTATCTACCTTCATAACCCAACAGGCCGGTATACAGGCCTGTATTATGTGCAAAATTTTACTTTTTATAAAATTTTCAAAAATTGTCGGGGGAGGCCCGGGTTATTGTGCCGAAATATGGGGGAGATTAGGGTTCAAAGGGTTAAGAGCATTTGAGAATTCAGATATACAAAAATTACAGTTAAAGGAGCATTTTAAAATATGGTTTGATCAAACTTTGTATATGAAGTCTTGCACATAATATATTTGATGGGCATCAGGTTATGATGCTTGGGTCATGGTTTGGGAAGGGGCAACAAACAAATGGTAAGTCGTCTGTGGATTAGCCAAGGTGGCCATGAAAGTGGCTTTATTAATCCCCTGTACCTGCAAGAAGGGGGTCATTGTTGCTCCTGGATTTGGAATTCCTTAGATGTCAAGGGTAAAATGTACAAAAGTTTCAATTGCAATAACATTTTCAAATATTTTCTGACCAGACATTAAATGTATACTCAACCATGGCAAAAAGATATACATATGACAGATTTTGCATTCTGATCCCAGGCTTATTGTTTTGTTGACTGGTAGTGTTGTGTATTGATCATGGATTCATGTGTTACCTGCAGTACTTTGACATATCTCCCTCAGATTTGTGTTTCACTAGATAGTAAAATATACATTTTAATGAGTTATTTCAACTCCTGGTGAAACATTTATTGCAATGACATAGGTATACAAGGAAAAATGATATTACAGTGCAGACAACTAAGTTTTAAAGGCGGCAGAACTGTTACAGCAAATAAAATTATTTTGTTTTTAAAGCACTGTTAGTGTATTATGTACTATTAATTTACTTTATGAACTCTTAAATTGTATGCGTCTCCAAGATTTGCAGAGTAGTGAACACAGTGTCTCCAGTTCTTTGGATCCTATGTGGAACACAGATGTGGGATAGAGTGTATGGACAGGTGAAGGAGCAGTTTGTTTAATAATCTGTAGCATAGGGATATGCGGTTAAAAGTCATTGCAGTTATTCTATTTTGCATTGGTGTTGGTGTAACAGTTTTTAATATATACTACTTTTGAATACTTGTCAAAGTCACAAGAATAATGCAAACAGGACACAGTTGTACAGGTTATGAAATGTTGTAATTATTTCTCTTGTGTAAACCTAGTTAATTTGTGTATTTAATTTCTTGTTGCAGAGCACAATCTCTGTGCACTGCTGCATTTGTTGCTGCAGTTGAGAGGAATAAAATGTGTGGAAAATGGAGACCAGTTTCATATCAGCATAAAGGTTTTTTGTCACGGTATCGTTTTTCTCTCTTTCCTATTTAAGTGATTAATTTTGCCATTTTGAGTAAACCATGGTGAATACTATATATTAGTATAATTGGAAACAATCTTTCTTCTATTCATTATTCATTTTCAATGCAGTCAAACTTGTTACCAATAACTATTTCAAGAATATTACTTTATTTTCCGTACTTGTTGTGATACCGTATTTGTTCAGACACCATTAATGAATAGTGAAAGTAGTTTTTTTTTTGCACTCTGTGTTTTGGGACACATTGTTTTTTTGAGTCGTAAGTTGTGGGACACCCAATTACATGTCAAAAAATGAGACATAATAGGCAGCCACAGTTTATATACTACTGTTGTTTAGTTGTTTGTAAAGCAAAGTGCTTTGTTAGTGGTAGGTTGTTGTACAATAGCTACCATATGCTTTATCTGTGGTAAATGCCTCGGGGATAATAGGTTTGTTTTGTTGCACAATGGCAATGACTTACATGTCAACTCAGATGTATTGTTTAATGAGATATGGAGGTGGACATGGTTTCTGCTCAAAGTTATAAACTGTCACAATACTTGACAATGACGACATTTATGATGAAAGCATGCCTGTAACAGAAGCCAAATTTTGTGAACTGTTTGTCGAGTATTGTTTACTGAGATATTGTAGTGGACATGGTTTCTGCTCAAAATTATAAACTGTCACAATACTTGAATAATGTCCACGCTGAAAAAAATCATATTTTGATCAATTGAATCACACTACCGGTAGTTTAAAAAAAAACCCACAAATAAACATCAATGATAAATAATTATCAAATACAAATTGATAACCAACCATACATGGAAATAATTTCAGGATAAGGTATATAAATAGTATACTACCACTATAAGAAATTATTTCAGTTTAATCTCTCTAGAAGTTTATATTCAATTCAATCAGATAAAATGAATAGTATTGGAAGTAAAAGAAAGCGTTCTGCTTATGATACAGCATTCAAACTTAACGTTATTAAATATGTGGAAGCAAATAACAACTGCTGCAGCATGCAAATTTTTTGTGAACAAGAAGCAAGTACGGGAATGGCGGCAATTCGTCTATGTGCTTTGCAGATGGTGAAAAATGATAAATATAAGTTGGCAGATTCAAAATTTGTTGCATCAGCCAGCTGGTGTTTTTGTTTTATGAACCTGACTATTGGATGACAATGATGACATATATGATGAAAGCACACCCGTAACAGAAGCCGAGTTTTGTGAACTGTTTGGCGAGTCTGATACAGAGCCCAATTTTGAAGGATTCTAAAAGTGATTGAACTTTTATAATTCATGATTTTAGAATGAGGATTAATTAAATTTCCATTAGGACTTAACACTTTAGAATTGTTTTTATTTCAACATATAAATTAGTTTTTTTACTTTCATTTTATTTAATAATGTGATTTGCCTAAATAAACGTATTCAGAAATAGAAGTAGAAATCCGATTTTAAACCGATTATTGGTTTTTGTCCTACATAGAAATTTCAAGAAATATATTCTTATAATGCAAGTTAGTGTATGCCTCATGCGAATAAAAGATATTCATTACATACCATAACCTACAGACGTGCAACCGGCGCAACACGGTGTCAACTTCGAATTGTTTATTTTCTATTTAAAGATTTGAATAAACCTCATTTATACTGTATGTGTATGAAAGAAATCTTTTATTAATTGTCACCGGTTTAATAGGGTGGTTTGCTTGAAATTCATTGATGCGCTCTTGGCTGTATAAAAACCCCTGGGATAACATGTTTACGCATATACTGCACCGCGGGGTTGCGCTGATTGTAAAAACGCATATAATGCACGCATTATATGTGCAAAAATACAGTATATACAGTAGATTCTTTTCTTATTTACAATGAAATAAGCTAGCGTGCATTTGTACGATACCATAGAGTTTAATGATTACTGATTAGCTGAGGGTTAAATACTTGACTGGAGATTACTAATATGGCGGTTCTTTTGGAAAATACACTTACCACCGTGGGTCAAATAATACATATGGCTGCATTTTCTGGTGGATGGACATCTGTCAGATAGATGTCAAGTACATTGAAACATGTTTTTAATTCATTATCCTACCACTTAAGTTAGAAAAAAATAATTTATTTCACTTAACGACAGCACAAATCTTATGAGCCATGTGGCATCATTAGGTATGTGATCTCATCTTTGGCGATCAACAGAAACTATAAATAATGGAAATCGAGGGGAAAAATTAAAAAGCATTAAAATTTCAGACTTGGACCTTGGCCAGCAGATAAGCCAATCCCCCCCCCCCCTTCTTCTTCCAGGCCTTACTTTTTTCCAAAATTTTTTGGCTTATACACGAGTTTATGCGGTTAGAAGGCTTTTGACTGAGTTGACTATAATATATGGAAACTTTAAAAGTACAAAAATTCTCATGCATTAATCACATGGTTCAAACCAAACCTGTTTAACGGAAGTCAGCAAGTTGTTAAATCATAACTAGTGTGTGAAGTCTCTACAGGCATTGTTCGGAGCTCCTCTTGTATCTAGGCAGCCCAGTGAGTACAAGACCACCTTATCCCTACCCTCTCCTCCCCCTCCCCGCCCCTGAATGTCTGATGTCTGAGCATGATATTTGGGGGCCTGTAAGTCCAGTTGCATGGGTTTTTTCTTGGTCATTGATGAGCCATTTCAACATCGTTCTGCAGCATGCAGGGCAATTGGCTGCTGACAAGCCAGTCTGCCATTCAGCTGTTTATATTGTCATTTTAGTGAGTCAGTACCATATAGTGGCCATTAATGTCATGGTATGTGGATCAGACTAACCAACCTGTCTGTTTCTCAGCACCTTCGGCATGGGTAGTTCTGCATCTGACCCACAACCTGGCCAGCATTAATGCATACCACAGAGTCAGCAATTGATTCATCTTCAATCCATCCATATTACTTTCATACTGGGAAGACTTGCCTGGTCAACTTAATTAATATGT
This sequence comes from Unio delphinus, assembly GCA_029339505.1. Lineage (NCBI taxonomy): Eukaryota > Metazoa > Mollusca > Bivalvia > Unionida > Unionidae > Unio > Unio delphinus. The sequence goes on from JAQISU010000098.1 coordinate 12,867,948, forward strand.
CATTTGTTTACTGCTTATCCACTAGAGTGATACAATTATACAATTAAATACAGTGCCTGATTATGTCTCCAACAATGTTCTACACAGGCATTGAGTGTGGGGATGATCTCTGTCTTAAGAGATTCAGATTACACTATGGAAAAGACTTAGTTTAGTTTTAAAGCTTCTGTTGAGAAAATATATTGTGTGTTGCTGACTTCCAGATGCCTACACTTTTGACACAACCATGTTTGTAGTTAAATATACGTTACCATCTATCAGTAATTAAAAAGTTGTCATTTGCTCTTCCAACCTCTTTGTGAAGGCGAGCATCCATGAGCTTAAAACTGGTTCCAGTGGGTGGGCATTGGTAAGAGTTTCTTCCTTTTGTCTCTTATAAAGACAGAAATTTAAAATCTTTTGTGTTTTGGTAATGGCTAGATTTGGGAAATAGCAGAGTTCATTTCCCAATGTTAATGTGATTGACTAAGTATTCTATGAGAAAATACATTTGCTTTCATACACTCCCAGAAAATTAGCAGTCTTTCTTAGAATAAACATTCAATCAGTCTGCATTGATTTACATGCAATAGACTTTAGACAAAACTTGCAGCTATTGTATTTTGTCATAGCCAATTATGTAATAATCAAAATGTTGCAGATGCAGTTACAAGTGATGGATAAAGTCTAAAAGTTTTAACCAATTAAAACCACATTCTGACAAGAGCTTCTTAAAATGTAGGCTCTGTGTTATTTTCCATATTACATGCAATTTTTTTTATTTGAATGGGATGTGGTGTTTGGAATGGGACATTGTGATTAGCCAATAAAATTTGATGTCTGTATAAATGATGGGGATAAAATAATACCTAGGTCAGTTAATCATATCACATAATGACATGTCACAATAACCTATGAAGCACTACTGAAATCCAATTTATTACATCGCTCAACATTAAAAATATCAGGGCCCCGAGTGGCCAAGTGGTCACTACCATTACAGATCACTGCCATCTCACATCTGTCCTTGTGGGTTCAAGTCTTAGGCTCGGCCAATGTGGGTACATGAGAAAGCATGCCAGTAGCTTCTCGTGGTTCAGTGGTTCTTCCTTCAACATTTATGCTGGTGCCATGTATAGCATATAGCCTATATTGTGCTGAAAAATGGCGTTAAATGCTATAACATCAACAACTACATTAAAAAGATCTAGGTTAAGTTAAATTCTTCACTTTTTTCTAACAAAATTTAAGAGAGTTATGTCCCCTGTTTGACTTTAAAATTACATTTATATTGTATGTGTGTTGTATGAGCACATTTGATTAGGTTATTTGTGCTGTTGAAAACAATTTATTTTGTATGTTTTTTTAAATTGATTATAGTTGATGGTTGTTTGAAAATCTCATAAGAATATCTATTTCAATTAGTTTTAGCATGTTCTGTCTCTGAATTAAAATTCACTTTATATCTGGTTTTATTTTGTGCCCCTTTTTTAAAAAAACAGGGGACATAGTACCTGTCGGGACATCCATCTGTCACTCTCCCTTAATAAAAAAAAATAGTACATGTATCTGGTTTAAGGAGTTTTTCCTGAACTTGTATCATGTGTTATTGTATTGAATTAGAATATGGTATTATTGGTGTTAGAAATAGATTAAAAACTTAGAAAATCAGACTAGCATTTGTCTGCTGTGAAATTGTAATAATGCAAACCAATGACTACTGTGAGTTCAATTATTTTAAAAGGTTTTTCAAAATTAACATTTTCATAACCAAATTTGTGGGTTGAATGAAATATCCTATTGTTACCGCAGAAGGTGTATTGTTTTCTGGAACTTTGAAGTCTTGGTTGTAGCAACCACAGAATCGACAAATATTACTATCCAAGAATTAATAGTGAATTTACAGTCATATTAAATGCCTTGATAGTTGTAATGTTGTTTTTTGTTCATTTAAAAATGAAGATTATAGAAAAACATCCAGGAGATGTATTAGGTGTATTTGAAAAGACATTTTTATTTTCAGTGCTAAATCTTCTGGGAAAAGCAGTAGATATAAAGCCTGACCTGGAGGAAATGTGTCTAAAGACCCTACACTCTTCTGTTTGTTCAGACGATCTGCCAGCAAGAAGTAATAATAAATGTTCCATAATTAACTCAAATATTTGGACTTCCAATTTTCTAGATACCATACTTTCATAATTTGTAAATATTTGAAATACATGTAGTACAAGACTTCCAGACAACAAGAAAGATTTTACATTAAGCCAAATAAGACAGAATTGACTAGGGAATGTTTTACATGTATTGACAAAACAAGTGATTGAGTAGTCAACCATGTAGCTGTAAAAACTACCTTGTTTACACTATCACCTGGTTTAATTGAAGGTGTTGTCAGTCGGCAGCCATAAAAACTGTTGACATGTTCGACAACTTGTGATTGAGCAGTTTCCTAAACAAGGCAAGATGTGAGTTTGTTGATGGTGATGATAATCTGTGTGAGTGAGTGATTAGGATTTTTAATGTAGCTTGAACAGTTTTTTCAGTCATATCGTTACGATGTATGCAGTGAGGCAGTTTATAGTGATGTCTAGCACTGGGGCATCATGCCGCAGACATGTAGCATGATGTCCCACCCAGTCACATTATCCTGACACCAGGCTGACCAGTCTTCATACTAACCTCTTAATAATGAACGCCAAGTGAGGCAGCAGGTATGATTTGGCTGGGGATCAAATCCACGACCTCCCGTTTCTGCTTGATGATAATGGAAAAAAGCACTTTTTGTTTTGAGAAATTTGCAGGAAATAATCACTTTGATAACTGTAAAATCAATAATCATCAGTGTTGGAGAGCATACAAAGGGAGACTGTAGATGTGCACCTCAATTCTTATTCTTGTATGCAGATTGTTATCTTTGATTTCCTTTTCTAAGCTTTTGTTGTTTTAGCATCATTGAAATCCATAATGTTTCCCCATGGTTTCCTGTTTTTCGGTGCATTAGGTTCAGTATTTCTACCTAATATCAGAATTGTATTAATGGTATTTCATAATTAAATTCCTGAACCAAACTGGTTTGGCATCTTTGTATATTTAGAGCAATTATCCCCATATTTGGGCATTAGTGTCAAGATAGCTTCAAGCATTTTTTAAGGAAAATATGGATTATCTTTCTGATTTTCATAGGTAAGATAATATGAATAGTCTAGATGTATATAATTTCTGTGATATATTCTTTTGTCATAAACCACCTTTATGTTATGAAACAATATCGATGTTAAAACTGGGTTATGTTTGTAGACAAAGTTTCCAGTGAGACTTGCTACCAATGGCAGTACATGTACATAATAAAGATTGAAAAAAAAAAAAGAAAAATAAACACATGAAATGCAACCAAAATATTTTGTTTGTAAATAGAACATTAAAAAAATTGTATTGCTAGTTTTCTCTTTTGGCAAGCAAGAATATAATGCAGCTGAGTTTACCTACCTTGATTTTATACTTGATTGGTTAATAAGTACACTGTTGTAATGATCAGTATACATGTATTAATTTTCTTGAAAATTAATAATTTCCATTAGTATGTGAATTATACACACAGAGAGAAGTCATTTGTTTTTTTTAGTATCTGGATATTTGAGTAAATATTGGTGATTGGAATAATCAGAGTCTAGGAGCATAAAAGTTAGCAAATTTAACCAAAATAAAAAAATGAAATGAATGCTTGAACACTACTGAAATTTTCATTGTATTTTTTTTTAAAACAAACATTCAATATCACTGGTCAAATTTTTTTGAGATTTTATCCAATTTAGCTGCAGCAGCACTTTGATTTACAGAAAATGTATAATTGTTCAAGGCAGAAGGTACTAGCTGATAAAAAGAAACCCTGAGACACTTTTCAAAAATGTACTGCTGTTTACCAGAAAATATTTAGGTTATTAAACATCATATTAGGCGAAATATTCAACATGAAATAAGTCGTAAGAAAAAAAACATTTATTGTTTCTCAAAACTCTGTGTTTACAGTGGGTCCATTGATTCTGCAGAATGAACATTTGCTTCAAAGATTTGAATCTTGTTTAACAGAGACAACAGGAACCAGATATTGTTTAACATGTGATGTCATCACTGTGTTAGTGCAGTCCACAACTGATGTCCTGGTAAATTTATTGGAAAGCAGCCGGTTGAAAATTTATATTTTTATTTTGCCAAGTCGCAACACAAGGATGTAGGTTAATTCCTAAAAAAGCATTTTAGTGAATTCCTTACTTGTGCATTTCCCAGACTACACTTTAGGGACTAATGCACAATGTGGGAAATACATAATAATTGCCAGATCCATTCTTAAGCCATTAATAATTGTTTATTTATTTAAATACCGGATTTATCAGCTGGAAAAATCATGATTATGTGACATCCATGTAGTATGCAGCATTATTGTCTAGATTCAGTCTTAAGCCATTAATAATTGTTTATTTATTTAAATACCCAATTAATCAGCTGGAAAAATCAGTATTGTTTGATTAATCAACATCCAGTATGCAGGAATAGATTAGTGCTCTGAAATGTTAACAAGTCATACTTATAAAGAATTTCATTTTAGCACAAATTCATCAGTATGTCCTATGAAAGTATGATACAGTATGAAAGAACAAATTTCAATACATTTTCCTATTACGCAGAAAGGTGTCTCAGTGATACCTAATACTGAAAGGTATCTGAGTAATGTCATGAAATGATAACTGTATTTTAATGCATTTTTGCAGTAATGTTTGATTAAGGCGTTGCAGTAAAAATTAAATTATATTTAAAGACATGAAACAGCAAATAGCCTTTGTCTTTTATATCTGCACCACTTAGACTTTACCACAAGTTATCTTTAATTTCAGAATATCTATAAAGTTAGACAGTAGTCTTTATGATGCATGAAAGAAAGAAATGTGAGACTCGGTGGATTATTGTAAAATATGCATTATTTTTCAGCCAGTAAAAACCATTAACCTTGACCTTAAAGGTGTTATTAGGTCGCTAGTGCTAGCTGACCTCTGTGTCACCAGGTCAAGTACCAGGATGTTGGGAGCCATTCTTGGAGTTGGATTGCAGAGTCCGCTCATCAAACTACAGTCTGAACTGACGACAGTGGACTTCAGGACACTTTATACATTTCTTCAACAGCTTATATTGCAGGTAGAAAATAATAACTAGGATTATCTGTGATTGTCCCTTCAGAACTTGCATTATTTGATTATGAATTTATATTGCAGATAGAAAATAATAACTAGGATTATCTGTGATTGTCCCTTCAGAACTTGCATTATTTGATTATGAATTTATATTGCAGGTAGAAAATAATAACTAGGATTATCTGTGATTGTCCCTTCAGAACTTGCATTATTTGATTATGAATTTATATTGCAGGTAGAAAATAATAACTAGGATTATCTGTGATTGTCCCTTCAGAACTTGCATTATTTGATTATGAATTTAGCTGTCTTTATAGCTGGTGAATCTTACTGTGCCATGTTCATCTAGCTGTGCTATTTTCTGTTCTTTACCTTCCCTTGCCCTGGAAGGGTAGTTAACTCCTCTTGTGTCTTAGTTCTGTAATTTCATTCAAAATTTGCTTAAACAGTCCCTGCTTATATTTTTATGTTTTTTATATTGTGTATTTTTATATATTTATATTTTTTGCCCTGAGTAAGTATTACTACCCTTTTGTAGCTCCAGAATCTTAGTTCATTTTATTCATCAATTGTGGAAATTTAAAGATTATTAGCTCTGGTTTGCAGTGCCCTTAATTGTTTTGTTCTTCATTGAATAATTGATAAGTACTTGCTCTAGGCAGTACTCTTAGTTGCTTCACTGAAATAAATTCATAGTACTGCATCATCAGTGCATTTTTGAATATTTGATTTTGCATCAATAATTTTATTGTAGTGCTTCAAATAAGTATGTTCTGAGGTTGTATGTTGGTAACTGTATGTTAAAATATGTTTATTTTATTTTGTTGTTTTGGTTATATATTTCAGGTTAAATATCGGCAAAATATTTTATCTTTCTTAGAATACTAATTACATTTTTGACAAGATAGAAATAACCTAATATGTTGCAGTGAATTAGATTTTTCGACAGGACAGGAATAACCTAATCTGTTGCAATGAATTAGATGTTTTGACAGGACAGAAATAACGTAATCCATTGCAGTGAATTAGATTTTTTGACAGTACAGGAATAACCAAATCCATTGCAGTGAATTAGATTTTGGACATGTTGCAGACTATTAGACCCTATCGGATTACAAATCAAGTCTGATTCAATACTTTACAATGAGTTTATCATTTTTGTTAAGGTACAGGTGAAATAACTTCGTAGAGACATTAATAGCATCATCCGGTTTCTTCAGAAAAATATCATTTTAATGTGTGGAATGATGTTTGCACCTATTTTTTCTATCTTACAAAGTGCTCCATTTTCATGCTGCAGGTAATAGGTTCTGTTTCCAACCCCACACACACGATTAAGCACCTTGTATACATCTAGTTCTGATACTGAAGTTATCCAAACAAGATTAAACTCAGACCTTATTAGAGTCCAAAACTGGGCACAACAAAATAGGATGGTAATTAATGAAGGTAAAACAAAATATATGATTCTGGGGAGGACACAAAAGCTACACAAGTCAGGGAATTCAAAACTATCTCTTGCAATAAATAATCATCCATTAGAAAATGTCAAACATGAAAGGCTTGTAGGTGTGTCCATAGATAATAATTTATTATGGAATGACCATATTGATAAGCTTTGTAAAACACTGTCATCCAAAATTGCCCTTCTCAACAGAATCAAGAAATATTTACCTATGGAAACCACCAATCTATATTACAAGTCATATATTCTTCCAACAATGGATTACTGTTCTAATGTCTGGGGAAACTGTGCTAAATCTGAGCTTGACAGGATTTATAAACTCCAGAAACGAGCAGCATGTGTAATTTTAGATACATCTGCTGATCATCCCTCGAAAGAATTATTTACAGAACTCAAATGGTTCACAATATATAACAGGATAGATTTTCACAAGGCAGTTCTTTTATATAAAAGTCTACATGGAACTGCACCAAAGTATTTTCAGGACTTATTCAGGCCTTTTTCAACACAATACCAGTTGAAATCAATATCACATGAAAACCTTCTAGTACCAAAACCAAGAACAGAGCAATTCAAAAAGAGTTTTCAATACTCTGGTACAATTCTGTGGAATAAGCTTCCACTACATGTAAAATCGGCTGAAAATATTAGAGTATTTAAGAAGAGATATCATGAGCATGCATGTGTTTCTAATAGTTAATGGAATTTAGTATTTTAATACTAAACATGCTAAAATAGACACTAATTATTGCTTTCTTCATACAATGTGCATTTGTTATACTCTCATTTAGAGGGCTTCAAGGGAGAATAGTCCTTGATTAATGAGTCACCCTCTATAAATAAAGCATTATTATTATTATTATCATAGGATGGAAAATCTTTTATTTTCATATGTGAAGATACAGTGGGATATATTTCTCATATGTGAAAATATGGGAATGAAAAAAATATAAAGATTATTTTACCAATAATTTTCTACATTTTGTACATAAGTATACAAAAATACAGATATAATTTTAATTAAAATTATGTTTGCTAATTTTAAGAATTTTTGTAACAATGTGTGGAACATATTCCATTTGAACAATTTTCTAATGGCTATGTGTACAACAAATTCCATTTTAACACAGTCATTTTGTTTTACATTTGTCTGTATAAAGTGTCCTTACTCATAACATGGTAGAATTTCATGTCTCCCATGAACCTTAACGTAATGAGGCACCCTTGAACTAATTTGATTGGAGGAAAAAGATGCTATTTATAAGTTTTGAAAGGAACATTTTTGCAGAACAGAAAAATGGTGGTCTGTCAGATCCATCATTGAGTATATATTGTTCAGGACAAATTTAGTTGTGGATGTTAGTTTGAGATGTGTTTTTCCATCTGTTCATTTTTTCTTTATTCTTTTAAACACTAGTCGTGTTTGCCACTCATATTTTCATATAATTTTGTCAAATGTTTGGCTCTCAATTAAATACGATGAATTTCAGCTGGTCTTTTGATCTATTGAAAATATTTTCCATCCACTATTATTTGTGTACTCTGATATTTTAGGATTTTTGTGGTAGCTTTTAAGCAGTTTCAAAAGGCTCTATAAATTATTATTCATCTTGGAAGACAATATGACCCTCTTCCCAAATCCACAAATTTAATAATTAGCACATTTCTGATTTTTTCACAAGACCCCAAAACAATGTTTATAAAATGATTCATAGTGTTGCTGCCAGCAGCCACCAGTTCAAAGGATCAAACAGCCATTTATAGATTTATAAAACATTATTTTGGCAAAATAATGTCAAATTTATGGTGGGCAAATTTTCTTTCCATTAGGATCTGTGTGGTGTTCGAGAGCAAGCTCTATTTTGCTGTGAAAAATTGCTACAACATCTGATGAATGTTGATCCAAATTTAGGTAAGTAGAAGTCTGTTGAACATGGGTAATTTCTGTCTGTTAAGGGCAATTTTTATTTTGTAGTTTTGGCTGCAGGAAATTTTGCAAAGTGTGAGACATCATGACCTTGTTGCTGTGCCAGCTGTCCAGCTCTTGATGAATATTTTTGTTTTGCCAATGTGGCTAAGACCAAACATAGGTTTTACTTTTCTTGGTATTGTTATCAATGTTGACATAGAATGCCAGCATTAAGTTTTTGCATTTAGCTCAGTTTCTCAGATATTGTATTGTTCACAGTAATGAAACTTTATGGGTGTATTTAATATGATGGGTAATGCTTACCACAGGCAAAGGAAGGTCACAGTGAACTGGTTTTCAGGCAACAGTAACCTTGTTGGGTATTTGAATATATCTTAGTGAAGCAGGTAAGGCATAGCAGTCTGTAGATAATACTTGCTTTAAAGTGCAGTATCTCATGTTTATGTCATTAATTTTAGCTCAGGTATAAATAAATATTCTCAGAGATTTATAACCAAATAAGTATAAAAAACAAGGTCACAAAGGTACAGTTCCTTAAATTTTAGGTGGAAATGCAGTGAAATGGAAGTTTGGTCACAGAATGTACAATCACTACATGTATTACAAAGTTTAACATAGTATGTAAAATATCTGTAAGAGATTAGAAGTCAAAAGGTTAAAACTTAGAGTCATGTTTGTCAATTGCTTCAATTTGTTAGTGCAAAAAATATGTCATGTGCCCATGCCTTTATCAAACATTGTTGATAACTTGCATTTGAAACAATGAAGACTTTACATGAGATCTGTATTACATGTCTTCACTAAAATTTGTAGATGGCTTGCAAATGAGATAGGAAAGACTCCTATTGACTTGAGGGATAAAAGGTCAAAATCAAATTAAAAATGGGTTTGGCCAGTTTCTTATATATAGTTCATAAACCTTTGTTGATATGTCTCAAGTAAAAACTCATAACTCTGATACATTCCTTAACCATTTTGTAATCAATTTGTTATACTGACAAGGGATTGGAAATGTCATGAGCTTTGCCACACTTTCTAACAGAGATTGCAATTCTTACTTGGCCATTTTAAGAGGGCTTCAAGGGAGAATAGTCCTTGACTAATGAGTCACCCTTTATAAATAAAGCATTATTATTATTATTATTAATAATAATAATAATAATAATAAAACCCAAAGTATTTTTATCCAAAACATTTTATGCACAAATTATTTGACAAAATATTTTTTATTTCTTGCTGTATTAAAGAAGCCTTCACCTCAGAAAGATCATTTGTCTGGCAATCTGGAGCAATTCATCCTTTTTCAAGGACTCCAACCATTCCTGGATAAGATTTAAAATAACATTCTCCTTGTTTAGATGATATTGTGAAGGCTTGTTGGTTTCACTAAAGATTTTTAAAATATGTGAAATAAAACCTGGAACTTAGATAGTTAGTTACAAAATAAAGTGAATTTAAATTTTAAAGTGTTTTGAAATGTTTTAGAGAGATCTGTATTATGCACACAAGCCCCCAACTACATGATTTTAAAGAAGACAATAGAAAGAGTGAGAAACAACAAGCTTTGTAAAATTCAACAAATAATTTTTTTTCTAGAATACAAAGTGAAAATATAAAAAGAACTTATGGTATTGCAAATTAAATCCCAAATAATCCTAGAATTATCAACAAAAGTTCTAATGAATAAGTTCTGAATAAACTTTAGCAGTATTCTAAATAATTTCCAACCCCCATGGGGCCCCGAGTGGCCTAAAGCGCTTCCCGTTATGGATCAGTCATCTCACCTCTGTCTGCATGGGTTCGAGTCTAAGATTCGGCTAATGTAGTTATGTGAGAAAGCTTGCCAGTAGCATCTCATGAGTTGGTGGTTCTTTCCGGAGGTTTTCCTGGGTTCTTCCTCCACCAATAATAATGGCCGCCATTTATAGCCTATCGTGTGCTGAAAAAAATGGCGTTAAACCCTAAAAACAAAACATTAGAATATTTTTTAGCACATTGTAATTAAAGAGAATGGTAATAAATAATTCTAGCCTAAATCACATACAGAACACAACAAATGATTCTGCCTCAAGATAATACATGTAATACAAGTTTATACAGATATCATTGATATCAATAACCATTCAATTTCTAGCATATGTATCTATCATAATGGGAAATCATACAACAAATATATGCATTTCCATGTTGGGTTTTAATTTACTCGGCATAGCCATTTGCTGTTCACCAGCCATTGGCTAACCATGTGCCTAACTAAATGTTGGTTCATATTAATGTAATACTAACACTTGGGAACACAAATTTCAAGGAATTTTCTATCAAGGAATTTTGGTATATTGAGTTTAGGGTTAATGAGAAAAGAAAAACTTGGACCAAAAAAATGATGTGGTTTCAAGGGGAGTTTAGTTTACTGTGGTTTTTTGATTTTTTGAAAGGTTTCGTTGTTCATGTAGTTATTTGATAATAAACACTCTGACATTAATTCTGGGTCAAAGGTTATGATACTTGACATTGATTCTAGGTCAAAGGCTATGATAGTTCACTTTGTTTCTAGGTCAAAGGTTATGATAGTTCACATTGATTCTAAGTCAAAGGCTGTAATAGTTTATTATTAGTAATGTGATGGCCATGATCACTTAGACCTATAGAAAATGATTATTAGAGAACCCTTGTACAAGTCACAGTTCAATTGTTGTAACTTGGATCTCTAATTGCTTGTGAATACAGTATTTAAGACAAATAGTCATTATGAATGCTGACCAAACTTGTCATATGTGTATATTTTGACAGTGTTTGAGATGTGTTCAGTGATCTATCCATTTTTAACTAAATTGGGTATTTTGGAATATGTCAAGAATATGAGATGGTTTTAGTACTCAGAAATTGCAGAGGATGGAGGATTCTTGTTGTTGTAGGGTTTTTAATGCCATTTTTCAGAAAAAGATAGGCTATACATGGTAGCCAGTATAAGAGGTGCAGAAACAACCCTGAAAATCCCCGGGAAGAACCAAAAACAAAGCTTCTTGTAAGTTTCCTCACATGCCTACATTAGCCAAGCCTGAGACAGAGGTAAGATGGCAGTGATCCTGAATTGTGAATGCATAAGACCACTCGGGGCCCCAAGGATGGAGGAAATGGAATTCTTAGATTCCTTCAGATTCTTTTTTCAACATTAGAACAAGTGTCAGTCTCTTCATGAAACTTTTTTCTTTCATAATATCACTTTAGACCTAAAGTTGATATTGCACCCTAGGAATACCTGCCATGCCTGTCTCGCCCACTTAACCAGAAGTATTATTGCATCATGGTGAACAATGTTAAAGTATGTGTTAATAATTGTTAAACTCATTTATTACATAAATAGCTGTATTCGACTGAGACTTTTGGATAGTATAAATACAAGTCTGAAATGTATACACCAGCATGTGTGGAGTTTCTTTTTTGCTTGTCTCACATGCTTAAGTAGAAAGGTTGGTTCTTTATTGTAAAAATATTAGTGTTTTGTGTCAAAGTTTATGAAAGCCTCATGTCTTGTTCATTTATTGCTGCATTTAACTGAAACTTTCACTTGTTGTTGTTGTTGTAGGGTTTAACGCCATTTTTCAGCACACGATAGGCTATACATGGCGGGCAGTATTATTGGTGGAGGAAGAACCCAGGAAAACCCCCAACCCACGAGAAGCTACTGGCAAGCTTTCTCACATAATTACATTAGCCAGATCTTATAACATTACTATTGCTTGAAAGGTTATACAGCAATATGCTTGAGTTCTAATCTTGCCTATTTGCCTTATTAAACAGAAGACATGCCTCATCATTGTAAACAGTATTTCAGGTAGTGTTAAAATGTTTGAAAGTCACATATCTTCAATATTTGATATGTTCAACTGAAAGTTTTGGATAATATTTGTTGTAGGTTTAAAGTTTTTACACTAATATGTGAGAAGTTCCTGTCATGCCATATCACTTGCTTAAGAAGAAAAAATAGTTACATGTGGTCTGGAATGTTATCAGTTTTTGTAAAAGTTTATGAAAGTCAGATACACTGTTTATACAATGTTCAGTAGCACACTTCTTTTCCAACAGGTACTGAACTGCATGGAAATCCTTGGAATGAGTTTTTACTGGATATACTTCTCCAGCTATCTGTAGAGACTGGTTTGATCCATCCTGTTGTAAAATTTGTTGACATGGTGAGTGATCAAGGATTTGTGGCTCATCTGAACAGACATTCTATTAATGTCAACAGACCAGAATGTGTTCTAACTAAAACTGAAATAACTGATTCTATACCTTCTAGTATATTTTGCCTAGATAGTGGACAGATACATATAAATGCTATAGACTCGAACTCCCACTGTGTAATATACAGGTTGATCAGAATCAGTTCAAAGAAACAGCATACACCCTGATCTGTCACTACTTTATATAACAACAGGTCTGAGTCTCATTTTTTTGTGTACATTTGGATGGGGAAAAACATGAATTAATATTGTACATTTATTTATTGTGTTGACTGAAATGTTTTTTGTTTTTTATTTATCTTGTAGCAATCTAATTTAGTTTCTTAGTATCATGTGGTTAGGACTAGGTAGAACCCTCATTTAAATTGTTTTCTGGTATTATACAGGCAGTACTCAGCAGAAGTTTAATTTAATTAGTTTTCATTTATTATGCAGGTAGAACTCTGTAAAGTTTAATTGAATTAGTGTTTTGGTTTTATAAGGTAGTGCTCAGAATACAGATGTAAAGTATCCTAATGCAGGAGTCAGATTTGACTATGTTTATTACTTGCATTTTTTTTATACATCAAAAAGAATAAACTTTAAAATCTTGTATCTGCAGGCAATTTTTGGACCGTTTTATTGCTTTATGCTGTAATTCTGGACATGGGAAGTAAGAAAGGGTTACATTTATTTCCCAGTAGCTTAAATTGTAGATTATATTATGATTTTGAATTTCAAAAACTAAACACAAACGTGCAGCTGAAATTTTTTCTTGTTTATAACTGCTAATTGCTTTTTAATGGTCTTTCAATGGACACAAAATCAAGGTTTAAATGACACCATACATTGGTTAAGTATAAACTTTTTATTGCAAAACTAAATAATCTTTGGCTTAATGGGGACAAATTCTGTCACAGCACACTGCACCAGCTGAGCTATGAATTTTTTCAATAGGAATACCTCAGGAAGAGAGACATTGAAGGAGTTTGTAGGGTTGTGAAAATGGTAACTGTGCCAATGAAGCTTGTAATGTATCAGTTTAGTAGTTCCACCTGCATTTAATAAGTACACCCCACCCCCATGCCCATAAGAATTTTGGGGTAAATGCATAATATTCTTCAGCTAACTGACCTGGTTGCTTATAACACAGTTTGATATTTGAAAGGTCAGGCTCCCTGTTAAAGCAGAATCACACTGTATATAGAGACACTGATAACTGAAACTCAATAAGTCTGATCCCAAGGATTGCAATGATAACAGTCACTAGCCGATACTCCATACATGCACCATAGGAAGCAGGTATTAAATATATGGGTATAATAGTTGAATACATTTAAGTACTGACACAAATTGAGGGTCAAAAGCCAAGTTGTTAATCTATGAAACTTGGCAATGGCCTAAACAAAGTGAAGGGAGCCCAATGACTATAGAACAGTGTGACTGTAACGAAGGCCCCCAATTTAAGGAAATGTAAGAATAAATAAAGATAATAATGACTGAAAATACAATAATGTGGAAAGCATGGGTTTCGAACCACATGATAATCCTGATGTACCTAAATGTCTCAATATTAGATATATGTATTAGATAGCCAGTTAAGAATTCACATGTCAACTAATAGAAGATACACCTGAAATGACAATGTAGTATAGGATATGAAAATGAATGACTGGCATGTAAAGCTATACTATGTTCCAAAATTCTGTGGTTGTATCACTAAGTAAAGAAGCCAAATCGTGCAATGTGTGAACCGACAAGTGAGGCACATCCCGTGAGATCTGTCACTCCACAAAGCTAACTCTATTGGTGTGCATCTCATATACTTCAATATACATTAGAGGACCATCGACCCAAGGATAGATCAGATGGTCTGGAATTCCAGCCTTAGATCCACTGGTAGCTGCCCTGATGTGGACGGTGTGTCCACTATAGCGATGTGAATCATAACCTAACCTGAGCAAAACAGTCAAAATGATAGTGATAAAGATACTTCTACTTAAGGTGTGACCATTTTCTGAAAACGATGGAATTTCCTATTCAACCTAATCCAAATGAGAAAAATAGAAGGAAAGATAATATACCTTGGAACTAACTTGATTATAAGATCCCAACAAAATATTTAGGTGTCACAGTTACTATCAATATGAAATTGTACCTTCACATTCAAGAAATATGTGCCAAAGTAAATGATACTTTTGGTCTATTAAAACCAAACTTGCCATCTTGTAAAAGAATCAACTTTCAAAGTATTAGATAGAAGTGCTTTGGAATTTTTTCTTACAATCTGGGACACCAGCTATAAAATATTACAGTATGATCTCTACAAGTCCAAAAGCATGAAGCAAGCTTTGTTACATCAAATAATGAAAACACCAGGAAGTAAGAGAGTGTCCACTGTCTTTCTAGTAAGTTATCTTGAAAGACCTTACACCAATGTGCATTGGAAAACAGATCAATTTGCCATTATTTATTTTTTATTTTAAAAAAATTGCAAAAATATCAAGCAATAATTTCACTCAATAAGAAAGCTGGTAGAATTCCTGGTGAACATACCTACGAGATTTGTTAATTGAATGGATAGTTGCAATTGTATTTTTTTTCTCTCAATAGCCATCAGAGATAAGATTTTTTAAAATCATAGCTGATGAATCTTGGTAAACCTAAATTGATACATTTGAGTGGTAGCACAAATTGATATATTTCAGTAGTAGTACAGCCGAATTGATACATTTTGATAGTGGTACAACCAAATTGTCATATTTCAATAGTAATACAATCAAATTGATACATTTCAATAGCAGTACAATCAGATTTATATATTTCAATAGTAGTACAACCAAATTGATACAACTAAAATTTATACACTTCATTAGTAGAGCAACTAAATTGATACATTACAAAAGCAGTACAATCAAATTGATTCATTTCAATAACAGTACAAATGATACATTTCATTACAACAAATTGATATATTTCAATACAACAAACAGATACATTTCAATAGTGGTACAATCAATTGGTATATTTTAATAATAGTACAATCAAATTGATACATTTCGATAGTGGTACAACCAAATTGATATATTTCAATAGTAGTACAACCAAATTGATATATTTCATTAGTAGTAGAATCAAATTGATACATTTCAATAGCAGTGGAATCAAATTGATACATTTCAATAGCAGTATGGCCAAATCAATACACTTCAAGAGCAGTATAACCAAATTGATACATTTCAATAGTATTACAGCTATAATGATACATTTCAATAGCAGGGGAATCAAATTTATACATTTCAACAGTGTTACAACCAAATTGATACATTTAAATAGTAGAACATTGATACATTTTGATAGAACACAACCAATATTGATACATTTCAATAATAGTATAACTAAATTGATACATTGCAATAGCAATACAATGAAATCGATACATTTCAATAGTGGTACAATCAATTGATATATTTCAATAGTAGTATAATCAAATTGATACATTTTGATAGTGGTACAACCAAATTAATACATTTCATAGTTTTACAACTAGATTGATACATTTCAGTAGTAGAAGAATAAAACATACATTTCAACAGTGGTACAAATTGATAAATTTCAATAGTAGTACAATTAAATTGATACATTTCAATAGCAGTACAATCAAATACATTTCAGCAGTAGTAAAACCAGGTTGATACGTTGATGCATGTCAGTACTAGTACAGCACAATTGATTTGTTTCAATAGTAGTTCAATCATATAAATACATTTAAGTAGTTGTACAATCAGCTTGGTTTTGAAATACTTTTGGGCAGGATCACAGTGCTGTAATGTAATTGTGATGCACCATTCTAATCAAGAACATGCACGTTTGTGACTTTTACCATGATAGTTTCATAAACAATCTGCCTATTATTGGGATTGAAGAAAACATTAAAGACAGATGTTCATTTTGGGGATGGTGAAGTTAATATGTGGCATAAATTTCTGACATTGGACATTCTGCCAAAAATGCTAGCATAGTCAGTCATCGTCTTAAGCATAGTGACCTTTTTTTACCCAAATTAAGATAATATCATATTATTATATTAATATTTAATGGATGGGCATGAAAGGGATATCCTGCATTGTTGGTAAGCATTTATGTTTTGCCCTAATCCACTGTATTTTCATTGGGTACATAAATCTTTGTTAACAGAAGAGATAAAATGTTTTGATTGAGGTTTCCAGTGTATGCCTAACCAGCTTAAATGATTTTATATGCATTTACAGTTTCTTGGCCACAAAGCTAGTTTGGATATAATGAAGTCAAATTTGAGACTTATCTCAAGTTTGGTGAAGAGCCTTTTGCGAGCTGCTAGCCAGGAGAAAACTGAAGAAGAAGCTGAGCACATCATGCACTGTATTTCTGAGGTATGCACATGATCTGTATTTTTCTCTTTTCAAACAGTCATTGATTTTATTCAGATGTTAAACTCTTGAACTAAGTTATAGAAATAAGCAAAACCAAATGTTTTGTAAAACTTAAATAACTAAACTTTTCTGTGTTAGAAAATGAAGTTAAGAGAAACTTGCAGTATTGTGAAATAAATCCAAAATAATCCTAAAAGTTTTATCACAAGTCCAAAAGAAGAGTGTTCTGAATGAATTCCAGGTCTAAATGTGTTGATGTGCCAATAGCCTTAAATGTGCTTTTGTACCAACAGTCTTATTGTATTACAATGGCATAGTCCAAAATTCCTTTGAGAGAAATCACAATAATCCAAAGTTACTGTTTAGTCCAAATAGTCATATGATTACTTTGTAATTCTAATTAATAATTTAAATAAATCATTCCTCTGAAATTAAATCTAAACACAGCATGAAATATTTCTGTGCAGACTGAAAATAAAATAAGAACATTAATAAGAATGAATAATTGTTCAGTTCTTCCTCCTTATATAAATCCCCATGACTCATATTGCAATACTCAATCACACTGGACTGCTTCGGTGACCTAGTGGTTAGAGCATCCACCACAGAAGCGGGAGGTCTTGGGTTCAATCACTGGCTGAGTCATACCAAAGACTTACAAAAATGGTACTAACAGCTGCCTCGCTTGGCGCTCGGCATTAAGAGGTTAGTGTTAGGACTGGTTGGCCTGGTGTCAGGATAATGTGACTGGGTGCGACATCATGCTACATGTCTGCGGCACGATGCCTTAGTGCTAAACATCACTATAAACTGACTTACTCCCGACATCGTAGCGATATGACTGAAATTTTTAAAAATCCTAATAAAACAATCATACCAATGTAATTTTATCGTAAGCTGTAAACTGGTCCACTATCAAGGCTGGATTTAGATCTAAAATCCAAGTTAACAACCTATTTATATCATCATCATATTAAAATATCTACAATTGCTGAGAAAAAAAATTAGCTTTGTAATATATTGTTTTCACATGATCATTACAATCAACAATTGCTGTAAGTGGGACATGAATTATATAAAGTGCAATACCCCACTTTGTTCACCTTCCACAAAATATATCCCAGTCAGGTTTGCATTTAACTGTGTTTTCTTTATACTGTATATATCATACATTTTACCTCCCTTTAGCAGGCACCTCCCTTATACAGCCAGTGTTAATATTCTTCAAGTTGATGTATCCTTGTATAAGAGAGGTTGCACTTAATCATGTAATAATACAGATGACAGATACTGTACATGGGCATCCAACCTTTTTGGGTTGGGGGGAAAAAATATAAAGTGTTTAAGGTTATGAGTTGCACGAGTTACTTGTCATTATGCAGTTTATTTGAAATGCATTTTTCAAGAGTGTGTTCTGCTGTACACACACACACACGCGCATGTGCGCACACACATATGCATACACATGCACACACACACACACACACACATATGCATAAATGGCTATGGGCCACACAGAGTGAAGGACTGGGTCAAATGCAGGTCTTTGGTTGGACACACCTTCCGTTTTGTAGAACGTGAAAGTTTGCTATCAGGACTATTCCATTTCATTATCCGTGAAGAGGGAATGTACTTGAATTTTTTCAATAGGGAATGGGATCTGAACCAATTATTTTTTTCTTTTTGGTTTCTGAAATTTTGATCTAGTGCTTCTCACCACCTACCCTTTAAGGAGTATTGAAATGAAATAATTACAGGAAAGGTGCTGACATTGTTTAGGAGACACATTCCTGATTCATGGATATCTCCTGGAGGGTAAACCTAAATTACAGTGCAATCCTTGCCAGTGTCCACTGACAATAGAACACATTCTTGTTGAGTGTATTGACTTACCAATGTCTCAGACAGTAAAAGATA
Source organism: Unio delphinus (assembly GCA_029339505.1). NCBI lineage: Eukaryota > Metazoa > Mollusca > Bivalvia > Unionida > Unionidae > Unio > Unio delphinus. The sequence continues at coordinate 12,887,057 of JAQISU010000098.1, forward strand.
TTCTTGTTAGAGCATTGACATGCCAGTGTCTCTGGCAGTAGAACACATTTCTTGTTGAGTGTACATGTATTAACATGTTAGTCTACACTGACAGGTAGAACACATTCTTGTCTAGTAGGAATGCTCTAGTTGCCTGGTGGTTGTGGGTTTGAAGCCTGGCCAAGTCATACCAAAGACTTATATAAACGGTACTTACAGCTGCCTTGATAGGCACTCAACATTAAGAGGTTAGTGTTAGGACTGGTTGGCCTCGTGTCAGGATAATGTAACTGAGTGGGAGATGATGCTACACCAGTGCTAAACATCAACATAAACTACCACACTTCAGACAATGTAGCTAAAAATCTAAATATCTCTCTCACACACACACATGCACACACACAAACACACACACAGAGAACTTGCATGAAAGTTAAGCTTGAACATTTTAAAAATCCAAATCACACACATACTTGTAAAGTTTGTTGACTTTTTTTGCTATTGTCTACTGACAGTAGAACACATTCTTGTAAATTTTATTATCTATTATTTTTATTACCTTTCATTCTGTGAGACAGAAGTTTTAGATGTCAACTCAGAGTAAGTCATACCAGTCTTGTAGGTTTTTGGTGCCAGTTACCGTATATACTCAAATATAAGCCGAAAAATTTAGGAAAAAAATAAGGTCTAGAAGAAGGGGGTTGGCTTATCTACAGGCGAAGGTCCAAGTATGAAATTTGTAACGCTTTTTTCCCTCAATTTCCAGTATTGTTTCTGTCGATCGCCGAAGATGAGATCACATGCCTAATGATACCACATGGCTCATAAGATTTGTGCTGTCATGAAGTGAAACAAATATTTTTTTTTCTAACTTAAGTGGTAGGATAATGAATGAAAAACATGTTTTAACATACTTGACATCTATTTGACAGATGTCCATCTGCCAGAAAATGCAGCCATACATGCTATTGAGCCATGGTGGTACATGTATTTTTATTTAATAATGTGATTTGCCTAATTAAACGTATTCAGAACTCACTTTGTGATGTACCGGTAGTCTAGAAATTATGGGTCGGCTTATATGTGGGTCATGCACTTTATAACAGTTTTACAAATTCAGTTTGGGGGGGGGGTCGGTTTATACGCAAGTATATACGGTACTAACTAACCATATTCCTTTCAAAGGTCATTAATTTACATGACCCAATAAATATGTATGGAAAAAGCAAGGTTAAAGTAGATTTACATTTTTGGTTGAGGTCAGCCTAGAGGTGTGATTTAGTACAAACAAGATTGAATGTCATGTTCTGTGATGTCACAACAAAAGTTGCTCATGTTGAAAACAATTCATTCTACCATGTCATTTGTTATGATAAACCCAACACCCTACCTTCTTGACTCAGTTTAGTACCTAACCACAATTGTAAAAGTCCATACTGATCAATAATTTTCATCTGGATGTTTTTGATGAAATTTAAGGTGCAGAGCCATCAATGGTCAGAGTTATGGACTGGTTAAACTATATAGTACTAAAATTTAAGGACCAGAATCGATATTTAATTGAGTAAACTTTGTGATGATGTACCGCCAAAGAAAATCTTGGACATTTTGAGGGTATATAGTTTATATAATATAAAAAGTATATTAAAATTGACTTTACATTTTTAAGATTTTAAATTTCTACTTTTCTGTTATTTCATAATGCATAATTTATATTTGTTTTGAAGACTATATCTTCCTAAAATTGTTTTTAAATTCTGAACATACATTTTACAACTGCAAACTTTTAATCGACACCATACAGCTAGTATTATGCTGATTTGCTGCTAAACCTCAATACACAGAGATGTACGTTCGTGTGTTCATACATATGCACCTACATACCCTTGGCATGATGTAGCCAAATAAAATGTTCAGTTTATGCACAAGGAAGAATCATTAAGATTATCTAAAGTCAAGGTCAGTCTGAACGAAGAAAAATGTGGGATCTGCACGATAACTAGAGTTCTCTACCATCTACAGTTACCAGACTTGCACTTGATTGAAAGAAAAACCTTGATTTGGGGGTGAAAAGTCTAGTCGACTTATTGTAATAAGAAAATTTATTTCAACACAGTAACATTACTTCAACATTAGATACCACAACAAAATTTTATAGATTTCTTCCACTTGGGGTAAGGAAGAAGTCTATCCATTTCAGGGTCAAAATGTCAAGGTCATTGACTGATGTCGAAGAAATGGTTTCCATACTATAAATTCCATTACAAAGACCCAGACCAAACTTTGTGGATGGTTTGAATTTAGGATAGGGAAGAAGCTTCTTATTTTTGGGGTCTCAAGGTCAATGTCACTGAAAGAAGACTAATGGTTTCTACACAATTTCAGTTTTCAACAATGCACTTGGTCTGTATCATAATTATTGTTGACTTGCACCTTTGGTAAGAAAGAAACCTATTGATTTGGGGTTCAAAGGTGAAGGTGTCTTTGAAATAAGAAAAAATGTTTTTGCATAAGCACTTTAGGAAGCTTGTTCAGAGAGATTGTGGAGGGCTTGCACTTAAGGTATGAAAAAGGCATCTTGATTTTGCAGCTGTAGGTCAGAGTTATTGTGTCTAAAAGAAAAATGTGTTTGGCAGAACAACTTTCTAGAGCAAATTCATGACCAAACTTTGTGGCTGGCTTACAATTAATTTTTTAAAAAATCAGTTTTTGAGGTCTAAAGGCTAAATGTCCCAGTTAAATCCAATTTTTAAAAAAAATCAATGGTTTCTGCACAAGTTTAGTTCAGGATTGCATACCTCAACACAGGTCACCGAGACCCTTAGTCGATACTCTTTTTGAATGAACCATCCAGTAATTGTGCTGTTTATGGTACTATTATTATGAGTTTTCACAACTTAAAATTGTTTTTTTATTTGAGGAATAGAGGCCTTCTGATTTTTGTTTGCATGTATTTATTGCAGGT